>JARQOD010000005.1:212019699-212107212 GCA_033576555.1 Oophaga sylvatica | reverse complement strand
CCCCAAGTGCTTTACAAATTTTTAATGCCGGGATGAAAAAAAAAAAATCCATTTTTTTCCCACAAAAATTTTTTAGTCCCAATTTTTTTTTTTTCCCAAGGTAAACAGGGAAAGGGCCACAAAAGTTTTTGTTAATTTGCTGAGTAGGATACCCAAAAGGGGGGGGGAACCACTTTTGGGGGCCCCACGGCAAGCTGGAAGGAAAGGGGAGCACCTTTGACTTTTAACCAAAAGGGGCTGGAATTGAGATTGGCCCATTTTGCATTTGGAGGCCCCTGGTCCTAAACATGGAAACCCCCCAAGTCCCCCCTTTTGGAAAACTACCCCCCTAAGGAATTATCTTCGGTGGTAAGCCGAAAAAAAAAAAATCATTTTTTTTTTTTCCAAAAAATGATTTTTCCCCCCTTTTTTTTTTTTTTTTCCAAAAAGGGAAAAAAACCCCAAAATTGGGCCGGGATACACATGCGGGGGAAAAGCCTGTCGTAAAAAACCCCAGCTCTGGGCGGGCCTCGGGAGGGTGCAAGCGGGCAATAAATACATGTTGATCCCCTTTATTTGAAATTTTCCTGATACGTGATCCCCCCTTGTGGGGGTAAAATGGGTGATGGAGTGGAAAGGGGAAAGGGGGCTCGTTTGATTTTCAAGCGAATTGGGGGCCCCTGTGTTTTGGAGACCCCCCTGAGTCCCTAAACGGGAACCCCCCTTAAATTAACCCTTTGGAAACTACCCCCCTCAAGGAATTATCTGGGTGTGGGAAAACTTTAACCCCCGGTGTTTCATAAATTTTAAAAGGACAAAAATAAAAAAAACATTTTTTTCCCCACAAACATTTTTTTTTGTCCCAATTTTTTTTTCCCAAGGGGGAAAAAAAAAAAAATTGGACCCCAAAATTTGTTCCCCAATTTTTGGGTCCTGAGTACGCTAAACCCCCTATGTGGGAGAAATCTGTATGGGTCACGTCAGGGCTGGAAGGGAAAAGTAGTGACTTTTGGATTGCAGATTTAAAAGGAATGGGGGGGTCTGTGCGTTTGGAGAGCCCTGATGTGCCAAAAAAGTGGAAATCCCCAAAAGTGACCCCATTTTTGGGAAAAAAGACCCACAAGGAACTTATCTAGATGTGTGGTTTGCGCTATGAAGCCCCCCAAAGGTCAAGAAGTTTATAAAGTACAGCCTAAAGACAAAAAAAAAAATTTTTTTTTTTTAAAAAAAAATTTTTTTCCCCCCAAATTTTTTTTTTCCCAAGGGAACAGAAAAATTGGACCCAAGGTTTTGTAATTTCCTGATATGTGATACCCCAAAAAAGGGGGAAAAAAACTTTTTGGGCGGGGGCGGTAAAAAAGGGGGGCCAATTTACTTTTTGAGAAATTGGCCTTGTTTGAATCAACCCAGTCACATTTGGGAAAACCTGATGTGCCCCAAAAGTGGAAACCCCCCCCCTAACTCCAAAAAACCCACCCCAACCCCCCCTAAACCCCAATCCCAACCCTAACCACAAACCAAACATCCTAACCCCAATCCCCAAACCCCCCCAAAAATTAAATTTAGCCCCAACCCAACCCTAATTTAGTCGAACCCTAACCCAAAAAGGGGAAAAAGGAAAAAATACATTTTTTTTTTTTTTTTTTTCCCAAAAAAAAGGGGGGAAAAGGGGTTTGATTTTTCATTATAGGGGTTTTTGTTGGCGCTGTCAAACCCAAAAAACGCTTTTTTTCAAAAATAGTTTTTGCACACCCATTTTGAGAGCTATTTTTTTTACATTTTGGCCCACAATCATGTGGGGTTTTTTTTTGGGGTAGGTTGAGTTTTTTTGGGGCCATTTTTAAACACGTGACATTCTTGATCGCTTTTTGTTTTGATTTTTGGGAGGTTAAATTTACAAAAATCAGAATTAAGAAATTTTTTTTGGTGGGGGGGGGTTTTTTCCTTTCCCCGTGTGGTAAAAAATTATAAAGGTTTTATTTTGGGTTAGTACGATTCGGCGAATTATTTATTAATTTTTTTATGTTTTTTGGCCTTTTTACAATAAAACAATTTTTTTAAAAAATTTATTTTTTTTGCTTTATTTGGAGCTATAATTTTTTTTTTTCGATGAGATGTTTTGGTGGGGCGTTTTTGGGGCAAATGATGTTTTCAGTATCCTGTTTATTATATCGGTCTTTTTGATCGCGTGTTATTCCACTTTTTGTTCGGCGGTATGATGATAAAGCATTGATTTTTTGATTTTTTTTTAAGGGGTTCACTAAAGGGATTAACTAGTGGGACAGTTCTATAGGGCGGATCGTTACGTACGCGGCGATACCAAGTATGTGTACTTTTATTGTTTTGTGTTTTTTATTTACATGAAGAAATGAATTTATTGGGGAATATTTTTTTTTCCTTTACTTTGGATTTTTTTTTACACATGTGATTTTCATTTTTTTTACTTTTTTACTTTGTCCCAGGGTGGGACATCACTGTATAAAGTCAGATCGCTGGTCTGACAGTGTGCACAGCACTCTGTGAGACCAGCGATCTCACAGGCACTGCTGCAGACTTTCTCAGCGCTTGCTCTCAGCAGGCACTGAGGAAGCCGCCTCCCTGCAGGACCCTGCGGCCATTTTGGATCCGGGGTCTTGCAGGGAGAAAGGCCTCGGAACAGCGCAATCACATCGCGCTGTTCTGAGGGTCTCAGGAAGAACGCAGGGAGCCCTCCCCCGGGAGTGTGCCCCATCACATGGGACGTAATATCCATCCATGGTCAGATTGTCCAGGTTTTATGGACGGGATAGTACGTTGGATGGCAGAAAGGGGTTAATAATGGGGCCCATTATATATGGCATCATACTTTGGGCCATATTATACTGGAGCATTGTAAATGGGGCAGATCAGACACTGGAGCAGCATTTACGGGGCCCATTGTACACTGGATCATTAATAATGGGGCCCATTATATATGGAGCATGATTTTGGCCCATAACACACTGGAGCATCATCCATGGGGCCCATCATATACTGGAGCATTGTAAATGGGGCAGATTCAGACACTGGAGCAGCATCCATGGGACCCATCATATACTGGAGCATTGTAAATGGGGGACATCAGACACTGGAGCGCATTTACGGGGCCCATTATAAACTTGATCATTAATAATGGCGCCCTTTATATATGGAGCATGATTTTGACACCATAACACACTGGAGCATCATCCATGGGGCCCAAGATATACTGGAGCATTCTAAATGGGGCAGATCAGACACTGGAGCATTGTAAATGGGGGGGACAGCAGACACTGGAGCAGCATTAACGGGGCCATTATACATGGATCATTAAAAATGGGGCCCATTATATATGGAGCATGATTTTGGCCCATAAGACACTGGAGCATCATCCTTTGGGGCCCCATCATATACTGGAGCATTGTAAATGGGGCAGATCAGACACTGGAGCAGCATCCATGGGGCCCATCATATACTGGAGCATTGTACAGTCATGGCCAAAAGTTTTGAGAATGACACAAATATTAATTTTTACAAAGTCTACTGCTTCAATTTTTTAATGGCAATTTGCATATACTCCAGAATGTTATAGAGAGTGATCAGTTAACAGCAATTACTTGCAAAGTCAATATTTGGCTAGAAAATGAACTTTATCCCAAAACACATTTCAACATCATTGCAGCCCTGCCTTAAAAGGACCAGCTAACCTCTTTTCAGTGATTGTCCATTAACACAGGTGTGGGTGTTGATGAGGACATGGGGTGGAGATCAATCTGTCATGAGTAAGTAAGAATGACACCATGGACACTTTAAAAGGAGGCTGGTGCTTGGCATCATTGTTTCTCTTCTGTTAACCATGGTTATCTCTAAAGAAACACGTGCAGTCATCATTGCAATGCACAAAAATGGCCTAACAGGGAAAGTATCGCAGCTAGAAAGATTGCACCTCAGTCAACAATCTATCGCATCATCAAGAACTTCAAGGAGAGAGGTTCCATTGTTTTCCAAAAAGGCTTCAGGGCGCCCAAGAAAGACAGCAAGCGCCAGGACCGTCTCTTAAAAGTGTTTCAGCTGCGGGATCGAGCTACAGCAGTGCAGAGCTTGTCTAGGAATGGCAGCAGGCAGGTGTGAGTGCATCTGCACGCACTGTGAGGCGGAGACTCTTGGAGCAAGGCCTGGTTCAAGGAGTTCAGCAAAGAAGCCACTTCTCTCCAGAAAAAACATCATGGACAGACTGATATTCTGCAAAAGGTACAGGCAGTGGACTGCTGGGGACTGGGGTAAAGTTATTTTTCTGATAATCCCCTTTTCGATTGTTTGGGACATCAGGAAAACACCTCATTCGGAGAAGACAAGGTGAGCGCTACCACCAGTCTTGTCTCTTGCCAACTGTTAAGCATCCTGAAACCATTCATGTGTGGGGTTGCTTCTCAGCCAAGGGAATTGGCTCTCTCACAGTCTTGCCTAAAAACACAGCCATGAATAAAGATGGTACCAGAATGTCCTCCAAGAGCAACTTCTCCCAACCCTCCAAGAACAGTTTGGTGATCAACAATGCCTTTTCCAGCATGATGGAGCACCCTTTCCATAAAGCAAAGGTGATAACTAAATGGCTCAGGGAACAAAACATAGAGATTTTGGGTCCATGGCCTGGAAACTCCCCAGATCTTAATCCCATTGAGAACTTGTGGTCAATCATCAAGAAACGGGTGGACAAACAAAAACCTAAAAATTTTGACAAAATGAAAGCATTGATTGTGCAAGAATGGACTGCTATCAATCAGGATTTGGTCCAGAAGTTGATTGAGAGCATGCCAGGGAGAATTGCAGAGGTCCTGAAAAGAAGGGTCAACACTGCAAATATTGACTTGCTGCATTAACTCATTCTAACTGTCAATATAAGCTTTTGTTATCATATGTTTGCAATTATATTTCTGTCTGTGATAAAAAAACATCTGTCAAACACACATAAAAACCAGAGGGCAGCAGATCATGTGAAAATATAATATTTGTGTTCATTCTCAAAACTTTTGGCCATGACTGTACATGGGGGACAGCAGACACTGGAGCAGCATCCATGGGGCCCATCATATACTGGAGCATTGTAAATGGGGGACAACAGACACTGGAGCAGCATCCATGGGGCCATCATATATGGAGCACTGTAAATGGGGGACAGCAGACACTGGAGCAGCATTTACGGGGCCCATTATATACTGGATCATTAATAATGAGGCCCATTATATATGGAGCATGATTTTGGCCCATAAGACACTGGACCAGCATCCATGGGGCCCATCATATACTAGAGCATTGTATATGGGGCAGATCAGACATGGAGCAGCATCCATGGGGCCCATCAGGGGCAGACATATCATTGGTGCAACCTGTGCAGCCGCACAGGGGCCCAAGAGGTGAGGGTGCCATTTAAACCTCCAAAGCAGGTGCAATTTTGCATTTTTAGGAGATCTTGGGCTGCAAAGGGCCCATGTATTGTTCTTGCACAGGGGCCCTTTTCTGACTTTGTCCACCAGTAGGGCCCATCATATACTGGAGCATTCTAAAAGGGGGAAAACAGACACTGAAGCAGCATTTATGGGGACCATTATACAATGGAGCATCATCCATGGGGCCCATCATATACGGGAGAATCATATGGGGTTCATTATTAATGGGGCATCATATAAGGTATGGAGATCATATGGGGCACATATGGGGCCTATTATGTTTTGGAGCATTCTATGGAGCCCATTCTGTATGGAGCAATATATGGGGCTCATTATTCTGTATGGCACACTATGTGGTGGCCATAATACTGTATGGAGGAATATACTGTGAGTTTTTTGAGCTATTGTAGATTTTAACATAGATATCAGTCATGTCATGTAAGAAGTGAAGTATTTTTCATTGTACTATATCTTATTTCTGTGCCGTATCGTAGCATGATGAATTTTGGTATGTGTTAAAGGGGCCCACTGACACTCTTTGGCCAGGGCACACGAAAACCTGGAGCCAGCCCTGCCCCCCCCACAAGTTTAGCCAAATAACCCCAGTTTTCAATGTGTAACTATTAGTATAAAGTTAATTAAGGTTGCCAAGCTTAAGTAATAAGAATTTATGTTGTTGGCATTGAAATGGGCACTGTAGGTGTGTTTACTGTCCTCCACTCCATGGCAACTTTGCTTCCCCATTGACTTGCATTGGGTTTCGTGTTTCAGTCGGACCCCTGACTTTTCCCGATAGTTGGCCGATTTCGTTCGACCCGACTTTTGAGAAAGTCGGGTTTCATGAAACCTGACTCGACCCTAAAAAAGGTAAGTCACTCATCTCTAGTTATAAGGATTAAAAGTTGACCAGCGATTTCTCACTTTTTCCAACAAAATTTGAAAAACAATTTTTTTAGGACCACCTCACATTTGAAGTGACTTTCATAGGCCTATGTGACACATTTCTAAAAACTTTCGCTCCTTAAAGTCCTCAATCACATTCAAAAAGTTTTTAACCCTTCATGTACTTCACAGGAACTGAAGCAATGTGGAAGGAAAAACATGAACATTTAGCTTTGTCACAATAATTTTACTTTAAACCCATTTTTTTTTATTTTCACAAGGGCAACAGGATAAAATGGACCCCAAAATTTGTACAGTTTCTCCTTAGCATGCCAATACCCCATATGTGGGGGAACACCATTGTTAGAGTACTCGTCACGGCTTGGAAGGGAAGGAGCACCATTTGACTTTTTGAATGCAAAATTGGCTGGAATCGAGATTGGATGCCATGTTCCATTTGGAGAGCCTCTAATGTGCCCAAACAGGAAATCACACACGAGTGATCCCATTTTGAAAACTAGACCCATCAAGGAACTTATCTAGATGTGTAGTGAGCACCTTGATCCCCCACGTGCTTCACAGAAAATTATAATGTAGAGCCATGAAAATAAAAAATCGCATCATAAAAACTATTTTTTAGCCCTATATTTTTTAATTTCACAAGGATAACGGGAGAAAATTAACCCATAAATTTCTCCTGTATAGGCCGATACCCATATGTGGGGGAAAACCACTGTTTGGGTGCATTGCAGAACTTGAAAGGGAAGGAGAGACGTTTTATAATGCAGACGTTGATAGATTGGCCTGCGGGTGTTATATCACGTTTGGAGAGCCCCTGAAGTGCTTAAGCAGTGGAAATCCCCACAAGTGACTCTGTTTTGGAACCGATCTAGTGTTTCCTGGTATGTGAATTTTATAATGTAGTGGTATACATGAGTAGTGTACAGTGCATTAGGTTGGCATACATGAGTTGTGTAAGTCAGGAATTAACTTAGTAGTCCATGGATGTGTGGTACAGTTTGAATCATTCTTTTATACACAGGCCAGGTTTTTTGGGGCTGGTGTTGCATTGATAAATGGTGTTCTTGCGTATCTCCCTTCTATAACAAACTCTGCATCTCTTTTGCGACTTTCCTTTTTTGTGCTTTCAGGGAACTTCCTGGGGAAATGTTTGTCTGGTACGATATGAGCATCTTCAGTTCCGGATGTGCTGGGGCCCGCACCTTACTGAACTCAAAGATTAGGGCCTTGATTGCTACCTCTTGGAACTGACGGTATGTGCTGGTCTAGGCTGCACATCGTGATAGCACTTAAGCGTTATACATTGTACGATGTGCACGGCTAGCTTCTTGTACCAAACCTTGGCTTTTCTCATGACACTGTATGGCTGGACAACTTGATCAGAGAGGGCAACTCCCCCCCATTTTATTGTTGTACCCCAGTACACAGCCTGGGTTATTGTCCTGTGTAGAAGTACCTCGTACAGCAGTGGGAGTGCTGCTATCACCATGTATGGTCAAGAGAAGGACATCCCTCTTTTCCTTGTATTTGACCACCAGCTTCTTGTCGCTACATTGGACCCTGCTCTCATTCTTTCTGATCAGCTGCCTATCTATCGTCTTAGGGAGGCCTCTTTGATTTTTGTGGACATTACCGCAGGCTCCAGTAGCTTGTGCAGAGACTGACTTGAAGAGTGGGATGGTGGTATAAAAATAATCTATATAGAGGTGATAACCTTGATCCAGCAGTAGGTGTTCCAAAGCCCACACAATTTTCCACTCACCTCCCAGGACAGGGGGACATTCAGGAGATTCAATGCGATATACTTCTCCCCACCCCCATAAACTCTAAACCCGTGGGTGTACCCTGAGGTACTCTTGCACAGCTTGTAGAGTTTAATTTGACTCTCTTACTGGGCAAGTATTGCCGGAATAGGAGAACACCTTGAAATGGATTGGTGACTTAATACACAGATGTCACTCTGGGGTACATATATAATTTGCTGCTGAAGCAGTCAAAGTTGGGATTATCTCAGGGAGGACAATGTGCATTCTCATTGTAATGCAAACATTTTTGGATTGCCTCAAATCATTTACGGTTCATAGCCATGCTGAACAGTAGAGTGTCATGCAAACCATCAACACTCCAATATTGCCGAAGTTCCGGCTTCTGCACTATTCCTCAAGTGAAGGACCAGGCCCAAAATTCATAATTTTGTACTGTGCCTACAGGGGTCCAGTTAGAAAATGATGAAGGGCAGTTTTGTGCCAAAAATTGCTTGGCATAAAAATTTGTTTGGGCCACCATGAGGCTTACAAAATCCTCAGAAAAAGTCTTATTTCTGTGAGGCCGATGGTGTCAAGTTTTATTTCTGGTTGCACCACAAAATCAGGAATCCGTGGCCCATAATCTTCGGGAGGGAGGTCCATACGGGATCTGTAATGGTCACTTGAGGAAGAGGAGAAAAAATAGGTGGGATCCTCCCTCACTATCCATGTCGGAGACAAGGAAGGCATATTCCTCCTTCGATGAATACAATGATTAGGACAAACAGGAAATTTTTTCATGTATACGATTTGTGTGTGTGTGTGTTTGTATAAGCCAAATTTTACTTAGGTGTGTGTGTGTGTATGTGCTTGGTGTAAACTTTTCTTAGAAGAGAGAAAAATCAAGAAATAATCTAGAAAGAAAAGATAACGATATGGAAATGTTGAAAAATAAAAAACAAACTAGTGAAAGAGATATATATTTATATATATATATAGTTGAGTGTATGTATCAAGCCCCACTCACTCCACTCGCAAAGCCCCGTATAAAATATATAAATACAGTACAGACCAAAAGTTTGGATACACCTCATTCAAAGATTTTTCTGTATTTTCATGACTATGAAAATTGTAGAATCACACTGAAGGCATCAAAACTATGAATTAACACATGTGGAATTATACATTACACTTTACAAAAAAGTGTGAAACAACTGAAAATATGTCTTATATTCTAGATTCTTCAAAGTAGCCACCTTTTGCTTTGATTACTGCTTTACACGCAGAAAAGGTGAACGGATGGACTCTACATGCCTGGTTCCCACCGTGAAGCATGGAGGAGGAGGTGTGATGGTGTGGGGGTGCTTTGCTGGTGACACTTTGGGGGATTTATTCAAAATTGAAGCGGTGAGCGGTCCAGCTCACCCCAAACCATCTTGTTCAGGTTCAGGTCTGGTGACTGTGGAGGCCAGGTCATCTGGCATAGCACCCCAACACTCTCCTTCTTGGTCAGATAGCCCTTACACAGTCTGGAGGTGTGTTTGGGGTCATTGTCCTGTTGAAAAATAAATGATGGTCCAGCTAAACGCAAACCGGATGGAATAGCATGCTGCTGCAAAATGCTGTGGTAGCTATGCTGGTTCAGTATGCCTTCAATTTTTAATAAATCCCCAACAGTGTCACCAGCAAAGCACCCCCACACCATCACACCTCCTCCTCCATGCTTCACGGTGGGAACCAGGTATTTAGAGTCCATCAGTTCAACCTTTCTGCGTGCAAAGCAATAATCAAAGCAAAAGGTGGCTACTTTGAAGAACTAGAATATTAGTCATATTTTCAGTTGTTTCACACTTTTTTGTAAAGTGTAATGTATAATTCCACATGTGTTAATTCATAGTTTTGATGCCTTCAGTGTGATTCTATAAATTTCATAGTCATGAAAATACAGAAAAATCTTTGAATGAGAAGGTGTGTCCAAACTTTTGGTCTGTACTGTATATATATATATATGTGTGGCCCAGCTGCGCTTGTGACACATGTTCCCTGGAGGATGCACAGAAAGGTAAATCACAAACACCTGATATTCATTCACATCCACACTTCCCTATAGTGCCACCAGAGGGAGCCCCTTAGATTCATGTATATAGGGGTGTGGAGAGACGCAGCAGTAGGCATTCTAGCCAGACAGCCATTGGAGTTGTTGGTTGTACCTCAGACAGATCAGTTCTCCTCAGAGCATCGGAGTGAGAGATTCTACATTCTAGTCTGAGCGAGACATTTGAGTGTGATTCCTGTCAGATGAGACAGAGGAGGAAAGACAAGCTGTTACCTCAGAACAGGCTGACTGTTAGATCCCTAAGAACGTGGAAAGTGACTCTCGAAGTGAGCATGAAATCAGTCTGACGGAAGGTCCTGATAGCTACTTTGGACAGAGTCTATGAAGGAGAAGAAGGAAGGGAACTACAGGACTTGTAACAACGAGTCGACTGAGGAACGGTCAGTGAGCGGTGATAGAAGGAAGCTGATGACTACACCTACTGTTGCCTGTGCTTATGTTAAGGGTGTGAGTAGGGCGACAGGCGAGTGGTGAAAAGGAAGAAAGAGTGACTGAGGAGAATTAGCGACGATAGCTGAACCTCCACTCTGCACTACCGGACACCGGGTCCGAGCTTGCTAGTTCCTTCACGGCTAGTGGGAGAAAACCGGATTCCCTGCTGGACTTCAGGTCGCAGAGGGGCCCTACAGTGCTGACACGTAACGGAGTCAGGAAGAATAAGAGTCTAGCAGGGCCCTGCATATAGAGACTAGTTCTGTCCAAAAGAAGGCATCACCACAATGTCAGCCGGGCGTAGCTGTTCTATACGGAGTTAAACTTAGCTTCATGCAAGTTGGAAACTCACACACTTTGGAAAGTAAGGAGGCCTTAAACCTACTCAGTGATTACTGTATGTGCATCCTCCACCCTGAGCAGCTTCCCGGGACGTACCTGCAAATACCACCAGTAAAGTATGGAAAGAGACTGACTTGTGTGTGACTGCCTTATTGCCTGCCCCCTGCACCGCCATACATCTCGAGGGATCAGTCCCGCCTGTGGGGGACTTAACACCTTGCTGCCCAGTAACAACCCCTCAGAGAATCTACCCTGCAGCGCTGGTCATCCTGACCAGGAACCACAGGTGGCGTCACGAACATTCTACAATCCCCTGTAAATATCCCCCTTGAATGAGCGCCCAGGGCCACGGACCGAGCTGTGCTACCCGTGACCTCTCCTCCATTGAAGTGAACGGGCTCGGTGCCGAGTACCCCATAAGCCCTGGTACCGTGTGCGACTCATATATACACACTACTAAAAAAAAAAAAAAAAAAGGAAACACTCAAATAACACATCCTAGATTTAAATGAATGAAATATTCTCATTGAATACTTTGTTCTGTACAAAGTTGAATGTGCTGTCAACATAATCACATAAAAATCATCAATGGAAATCAAAATTTTGAACCAATGGAGGCCTGGATTTAGAGAGACCCCTAAAATGAAAGTGGAAACAATTCAAAATGAAAATTGAAACAAGACAAAATTAAAGTGGAAACAAGTCAAAATGATGCTCAGTATTGTGTGTGGCCTCCACGTGCCTCTATGACCTCCCTACAACGCCTGGCTATGCTCCTGATGAGGTTGCAGATGTTCTGCGGGATCTCCTCCCAGACCTGGACTAAAGCATCCGTCAATTACTCGACAGCCAGTGGTGCAACGTGATGTTGGTGGATGGAGCGAGACATGCTGTCCCAGATGTGCTTAATCGGATTCAGGTCTGGGGAACAGGCGGGCCAGTCCATAGCTTCAATGCCTTCATCTTGCAGGAACTGCTGCACACTCCAGCCACATGAGGTCTGGCATTATCCTGCATTAGGAGGAACCCAGGGCCAACTGCACCAGCATATGGTCTCACATGGGGTCTGAGGAACTTGTCTCGGGAACCTAATGACAGTCAGGCTACCTCTGGCGAGCACATGGAGGGCTGTACAGCCCTCGAAAGAAATGCCACCCCATACCATTACTGACCCACTGCCAAACGGTTATGCTGAAGGATGTTGCAGGCAGCAGATCGCTCTCCACGGCATCTCCAGACTCTGTCACGTCTGTCACATGTGCTGAGTGTGAACCTGCTGCCTGCAATATCCTTCAGCATGACCGGTTTGGCAGTAGGTCAGTAATGGCGTGAGGTGGCATTTCTTTGGAGGGCACACAGCCCTCCATGTGCTCACCAGAGGTAGCCTGACTGTCATTAGGTTCCCGAGACAAGTTTCTCAGACCTCTTGTGAGACCATATGCTGGTGCCGTTGGCCCTGGGTTCCTCCTAATGCAGGATAATGCCAGACCTCATGCGGTGCCGCTCAGCTTTGGCGGGGGATTTGAATCCTGTGCTGCTCATTGGCTCTGCCGGCGGCAGCTCAACCAATGAGCGGTACCGTGCGGCTTTGAGCGGTGCAAGATTCAAATCCCCCGCCCCGCCGGCTGAGCCAATGAGATGTGCCGCGCGGGATTTGAATCCCCGCCAAAGCCGCGCAGCCAGGGGCGGCTCAGCCAATGAGCGGTGTTGCGCGGCTTTGGCGGGGGATATGAGGATATGTGCACACGTTGCAGATTTGACTGCTGAATTTTCTGCACAAAAACAGGACCTCTTGGCGGAAAACGCAGATGTTTTTTGATGCGTTTTTTCATGCTTTTTCATGCGGATTTGTATGCATTTTTGTAAACTAAATAAAGATATTATTTAACAACAAAAAGGTTTGTGATGTCATTTCTTGTCCAACCTCCTCTTTTACATTTTCCAACCCACACTCCATTAGTAGATAGATAGATAATAGATAGATAGATAGATAGATAGATAGATAGATAGATAATAGATAGATATGGGATAGATAATAGATAGATAGATAATAGATATAGATAATAGACAGATAATAGATAGATAACAGACAGATAATAGAAGATAGATAGAAAATACAGTTAGGTCCATAAATATTTGGACAGAGACAACATTTATCTAATTTTGGTTCTAGACATTACCACAATGAATTTGAAACAAAACAAATCAGATGCAGTTGAAGTTCAGACTTTCAGCTTTCATTTGAGGGTATCCACATTAAAATTGGATGAAGGGTTTAGGAGTTTCAGTCCTTAACATGTGCCACCTGTTTTTAAAGGGACCAAAAGTAATTGGACAATTGACTCCAAGGCTATTTCATGGACAGGTGTGGGCAATCCTTCATTATATCATTCTCAATTAAGCAGATAAAAGGGCTGGTGTTGATTTGAGGTGTGGTGTTTGCATTTGGAAGGTTTAGCTGTGAAGGAAACATGCGGTCAAAGGAGCTCTCCATGCAGGTGAAACAAGCTATCCTTAAGCTGCAAAAAACAGAAAAAACCCATCCGAGAAATTGCTACAACTTTAGGAGTGGCAAAATCTACAGTTTGGTACATTCTGAGAAAGAAAAAAGCACTGGTGAACTCATCAATGCAAAAAGACCTGGGCGCCCACGGAAGACAACAGTGGTGGATGATCGCAGAATACTCTCCATGGTGAAGAGAAACCCTTCACAACAGCCAACCAAGTGAACAACACTCTCCAGGAGGTAGGCGTATCAATATCCAAATCTACCATAAAGAGAAGACTGCATGAAATTAAATACAGAGGGTTCACTGCACGGTGCAAGCCACTCATAAGAATCAAGAATAAAAAGGCTAGGCTGGACTTTGCTAAAAAACATCTAAAAAAGCCAGCACAGTTCTGGAAGAACATTCTTTGGACAGATGAAACCAAGATCAACCTCTACTAGAATGATGGAAAGAGAAAAGTATGGCGAAGGCGTGGTACAGCTCATGATCCAAAGCATACCACATCATCTGTAAAACATGGCGGAAGCAGTGTGATGGCTTGGGCATGCATGGCTGCCAGTGGCACTGGGTCACTAGTGTTTATTGATGATGTGACACAGGACAGAAACAGCCGAATGAATTCTGAGGTATTCAGAGCCATACTGTGTGCTCAGATCCAGCCAAATGCAGCCAAACTGATTGGTCGTCGTTTCATACTACAGATGGACAATGACCCAAAACATAAAGCCAAAGCAACCCAGGAGTTTATTAACCCCTTACTGCCATCGGACGTACTATCCCGTCCATGGTACCTGGGCCCGTATGACCGGGGACGGGATAGTACGTCATAGGCGATCAGCTGCGCTCCTGAGGGGAGCGCAGCTAATCGCCGCCGGGTGTCAGCTGATTATCACAGCTGACACCCATGACTGTGTGTCAGGAGCGGTCACGGACCGCTCCCGGCACATTAACCCCTAGCACACCGCGATCAAACATGATCGCGGTTGTACTGGGGGCACAGGGGAGGATCGCGCAGGGTGGGGGCTCCCTGCGCGCCCCCCTGAGACCCTCAGAGCAGCGCGATGTGATCGCGCTGTTCTGAGGGCTTCCTCCCTCCCAGGACCCGGATCCAAGATGGCGCCGGGGTCCTGGAGGGAGGCGGCTACCTCAGTGCCTGCCGAGAGCAGGCACTGAGAAGCCTGCATCTATGCCTGTGCGATCGCTGGTGTGACAGAGTGCTGTGCACACTGCCACACCAGCGATCTGATAAAATACTGTGATGTCCCACCCTGGGACAAAGTAAAAAAGTTAAAAAAGTAAAAATAAACATGTGTAAAAAAAAATCCAAAATAAATAAAAAAAAAAAAAAATATTCCCCAATAAATTCACTTCTTCCTGTAATATAAAAAAAACAAACAATAAAAGTACACATATTTGGTATCGCCGCGTCCGTAACGACCCCCCCTATAAAATTGTCCCACTAGTTAACCCTTTAGTGAACCCCTTAAAAAAAAAAAAAAAAAACGAAGCAAAAAATCAATGCTTTATCATCATACTGCCGAACAAAAAGTGGAATAACACGCGATCAAAAAGACCGATATAAAAAATACATGGTACCGCTGAAAACGTCATCTTGTCCCGCAAAAAAACGAGCCGTCATAAAGCATCATCAGCGAAAAAATAAAAAAAGTTATAGCTCGCAGAATAAAGCGATGCAAAAATAATTATTTTTTATATAAAATTGTTTTTATTCTATAAAAGCGCCAAAACATGAAAAAATTGATATAAATGAGGTATCGCCATAATCGTACTGACCCGAAAAATAAACTGCTTTATCAATTTTACCACACGCGGAACGGTATAAACGCCTCCCCAAAAGAAATTCATGAATTGCTGATTTTTGTTCATTCTAACCTCCCAAAAATCGAAATAAAAAGCGATCAAAAAACGTCACGTGCTCGAAATAGTACCAATAAAAACGTCAACTCGTCCCGCAAAAAATAAGACCTCACATGACTCTGTGGGCCAAAATATGCAAAAATTATAGCTCTCAAAATGTGATGATGCAAAAACTATTTTTGCAATAAAAAGCGTCTTTTAGCGTGACAGCTGCCAATCATAAAAACCCGCTATAAATAGTAAATCAAACCCCCCTTTATCACCCCCTTAGTAAGGGAAAAATAATAAAATTAAAAAAAAGTATTATTTCCATTTCCCATTTAGGGTTAGGGTTAGGGTTGCGGCTAAAGTTAGGGTTAGGGTTGGCGCTAAAGTTAGGATTAGGGTTAGGGTTGGGATTAGGGGTGTGTTAGGGTTAGGTTTGTGGTTAGGGTTGGGACTAGGGTTAGGGGTGTGTTGGGGTTAGAGTTGGAGTTAGAATTGGGGGGTTTCCGCTGTTTAGGCACATCAGGGGCTCTCCAAATGTGACATGGCGTCTGATCTCAATTCCAGCCAATTCTGCGTTGAAAAAGTCAAACGGTGCTCCTTCACTTCTCAGCTTGCCATGCGTCCAAACAGTAGTTTATCCCCACATATGGGGTATCAGCGTACTCTGGACCCCAAGAGTTATTGTGCAATTTGTCCTATTTCTTCTGCTACCCTTGGGAAAATAAAAAACTGGGGGCGAAAATATCATTTTTGTACAAAAAAAAATATTTTTTGTTTTTATGGCTGTACATTATAAACTTCTGTGAAGCACTTGGGGCTTCATAGCGCTCACCACACATCTAGATAAGTTCCTTGTGGGGTCTATTTTCCAAAATGGGGTCACTTGTTGGGGATTTCCACTGTTTAGGCGCATCAGGGGCTCTCCAAATGCGACATGACGCCCCAGACCATTCCATCAAAGTCTGCAATCCAAAACGTCACTACTTCCCTTCCGAGTCCCAACGTGTACCCATACAGTAGTTTTCTCCCACATATTGGATATCAGCGTACTCAGGACAAATTGGACAACATCTTTTGGGGTCCAATTTCTCCTGTTACCCTTGTAAAAATAAAATATTGGGGCAAAAAAATCATTTTTGCAAAAAAAAAAGGATTTTTTATTTTTACGGCTGTGCGTTATAAACTTCTGTGAAGCACTTCGGGGTTCAAAGTGCTCACCACACATCTAGACAAGTTCCTTGTGGGGTCTATTTTCCAAAATGGGGTCACTTGTGGGGGGTTTCCACTGTTTAGGCGCATCAGGGGCTCTCCAAATGCGACATGACGCCCCCAGACCATTCCATCAAAGTCTGCAATCCAAAACGTCACTACTTCCCTTCCGAGCCCTGACGTGCGCCCATACAGTAGTTTTCTCCCACATATTGGGTATCAGCGTACTCAGGACAAATTGGACAACAACTTTTGGGGTCCAATTTCTCCTGTTACCCTTGTGAAAATAAAATATTGGGGGCAAAAAAAATCATTTTTGTAAAAAAAAAAGATTTTTTATTTTTACGGCTGTACCTTAGAAACTTCTGTGAAGCACTTCGGGGTTCAAAGTGCTCACCACACATCTAGATAAGTTCCTTGTGGGGTCTATTTGCCAAAATGGGGTCACTTGTGGGGGTTTCCACTGTATAGGTGCATCAGGGGCTCTCCAAATGTGACATGACGCCCCCAGACCATTCCATCAAAGTCTGCAATCCAAAACGTCACTACTTCCCTTCCGAGCCCTGACGTGCGCCCATACAGTAGTTTTCTCCCACATATTGGGTATCAGCGTACTCAGGACAAATTGGACAACAACTTTTGGGTTCCAATTTCTTCTGTTACCCTTGTGAAAATAAAATATTGGGGACGAAAAAATCATTTTGTAAAAAAAAAAAGATTTTTTATTTTACGGCTGTACGTTATAAACTTTAGTGAAACACCTGGGGGTTAAAAGTTCTCACCACACATCTAGATAAGTTCCTTGAGGGGTCTAGTTTCCAAAATGGCGTCATTTATGGGGGTTTCCACTGTTTAGGCAGATCAGGAGCTCTCCAAACACGACATGGCGTCCAGCCAATTCTGCGTTGAAAAAGTCAGACGGCGCTCCTTCCCTTCCAAACTCTGCCATGCACCCAAACAGTGGTTTACCCCCACATATGGGGTATCAGCGCACTCAGGACAAATTGCACAATAACTTTTGGAGTCTTGTTACCCTTGGAAAAATAAAAATTGGGGTGAAAAGATCATTTTTGTGGAAAAAATATGATTTTTAAATTTTACGGCTCTACGTTATAAACTTGTGTGAAGCACTTGGGGGTTCAAATTGCTCACCAAAGATCTAGAAAAGTTCCTTAGGGGTCTAGTTTCCAAAATGGGGTCATTTGTGGGGGGTTTCCACTGTTTAGGCACATCAGGGGCTCTCCAAATGCAACATGGCATCCAATCTCAATTCCAGCCAATTTTGGTTGGAAAAAGTCAAATGGTGCTCCTTCCATTCCGAGCTCTGCCGTGCGCCCAAACAGTGGTTCCACCCACATATGGGGTATCAGCGTACTCAGGACAAATTGTACAACAACTTATGTGGTCCAATTTCTCCTGTTACCCTTGAGAAAATAAAAAATTAGTGACTAAAAGATAATTTTTGTGGGAAAAAAATAGGATTTTTTATTTTCATGCCCGGGCATTATAAACTTGTGTGAAGCACTTGGGGGTTCAAAGTGCTCACCAAAGATCTAGATAAGTTCCTTAGGGGGTATAGTTTCCAAAATGGGGTCACTTGTGGGGGGTTTCCACTGTTTAGGCTCATCTGGGGCACTGCAAACGGAACATGACCCCCATCAACGTCTGCATTCCAAAACGTTACTACTTCCTTTCCAAGCCCTGCCGTGCACCCAAACAGTTCCCCCCCCCCACATATGGGGTATCAGCGTACTCAGGACAAATTGGACAACAACTTTTGGGGTCCAATTTCCTTGGGAAAATTCAAAAATTTGGGACTAAAAAATCATTTTTGTGGAAAATTGTTTTTTTTTTTTTTTCACACCCAGGCATTATAAGCTTTTGTGAAACACTTGGGAGTTCAAAGTGCTCACAACAGATCTAGATAAGTACCTTAGGGGGTCTAGTTTCCAAAATGGTGTCACTTGTGGGGGTTTCCACTGTTTAGGCGCATCAGGGGCTCTCCAAACACGACATGGCGTCCAATCTCAATTCCAGCCAATTTTAGTTTGAAAAAGTCAAACGGCGCTCCTTCCCTTACGAGCTCTGCCGTGTGCCCAAACAGTGGTTTTCCCCCACATATTGGGTATTGGCGTACTCAGGAGAAATTGCATAACAACCTTATTTGTCCATTTTTCTCCTTTTACCCTTGTGAAAATAAAAAAAAAAGTTTGTAAAAGATCATTTTTGTGGCTAAAAAGTTAAATATTCATTTTTTCCTTCCACGTTGCTTTAGTTCCTGTGAAGCACCTGAAGGGTTAATAATCTTCTTGAATGTGGTTTTGAGTACCTTGAGGGGTGCAGTTTTTAGAATGGTGTCACTTTTGGGTATTTTCTGCCATATAGACCCCTCAAAGTGACTTCAAATGAGAGGTGGTCCCTAAAAAAAATGGCTTTGTAAATTTTGTTGTAAAAATGAGAAATCGCTGGTCAACTTTTAACCCTTATAACTTCCTAACAAAAAAAAATTTTGGTTCCAAAATTGTGCTGATGTAAAGTAGACATGTGGGAAATGTTATTTCTTAACTATTTTATGTGACATATTTCTCTGTTTTAAGGGAATAAAAATTCAAAGTTTGAAAATTGCAAAATTTTAAAAATTTTCGCCATATTTGCGTTTTTTTCAAAAATAAACGCAAGTTATATCGAAGAAATTTTACTTCTAACGTGAAGTACAATATGTCACGAGAAAACAATCTCAGAATCGCGAAGATCCGTTGAAGCGTTCCAGAGTTATAACCTCATAAAGAGACAGTGGTCAGAATTGTAAAAATTGGCCCGGTCATTAACGTGCAAACCACCCTTGGGGGTGAAGGGGTTAAAGCAAAGAAGTGGAATATTCTTGAATGGCCAAGTCAGTCACCTGATCTCAACCCAATTGAACATGCATTTCACTTGTTAAAGACTAAACTTCAGACAGAAAGGCCCACAAACAAACAACAACTGAAAACCACCGCGGTGAAGGCCTGGCAGAGCATCAAAAAGGAGGAAACACAGCGTCTGGTGATGTCCATGAGTTCAAGACTTCAGGCAGTCATTGCTAACAAAGGGTTTTCAACCAAGTACTAGAAATGAACATTTTATTTACAATTATTTAATCTGTCCAATTACTTTTGGTCCCTTTAAAAACAGGGTGGCACATGTTAAGGAGCTGAAACTCCTAAACCCTTCATCCAATTTTAATGTGGATACCCTCAAATGAAAGCTGAAAGTCTGAACTTCAACTGCATCTGATTTGTTTGTTTCAAATTCATTGTGGTAATGTCTAGAACCAAAATTAGATAAATGTTGTCTCTGTCCAAATATTTATGGACCTAACTGTAGATAATAGATAGATAGATGACAGATAGATAGATATTACATAGATAATAGATAGAATGGTACATAAAAAGTTAAAGACACACACGCATACACACACAAAATCTTCACGCAATAGCGTTAATTTAAAAAAAATGGGAAAAAAATGGCGTGGGCTCCCACGCAATTTTCTGCGCCTGAGCGGGAAAGCTGACGGCTCGGGCCAATATTTCTAGCCTGGGAAGGGGTTAATACCCATGGAGCTTCCCAGGCTATGAATATCAGCCCGCAGCTAGCCTTTTCTGTCTATTAAAATAGGGGGACCCCAAAAAAATGACGTGGGGTCCCCGTATAACTTTTAGCCAGAAAGGCTATGCAGACAGCTGCGGGCTGATATTTATAGCCTAGGAAGAGGCCATGGATATTGGTGCACCCCTGGCTAAAAATACCAGCACCCAGCCGCCCCAGAATTGGCGCATCTGTACGATGCGCCAATTCTGGCACTTAGCGCCTCTCTTCTCACTCCCCTGTTGTGGTGGGATATGGGGTAATAAGGGGTTAATGTCACCTTGCTATTGTAAACCCGGTTAATAATGGAGAGGCGTCAATAAGATGCCTATCTATTATTAATCTTATATTAATAAAGAGTTAAAAAAAACCACACACATAAGAATAAAGTATTTTAATGAAATAAAACACAACACGGTTTTCATATCTTTATTACACGCTCAGATCCAAGCGACGCCCTCGATCTCCTGTAATGCAACGTAAAAAAATAAAACAACCGTATACTCCCTGTCCGACGCAGTCAAATTAATAACGAATGTCCCACGATGGTCTCCCCTATAGAACAGTGACATCAGGTGATGTCACTGCTCTGTAGGACCTCCTAGTGATGCACTGACAGGAGACATTGGCTCCTGCAGTGCATCACTGAGGTTACCGGAGTTCATTCTCTCACTTTATGGCAATGCTGTGTGGGAATTTTCTCACCCAGCATTGCCAGTGAGAGAATGAATGGAAGTGACGTCATTCGCTCCCAGCGGCGGAGCGATACACTGACAGCAGAGGGAATCCTCCGCTGTGTGTATCACAGTGGCGGTGTAGAGCGCTATCATCACCCGATGTCGGTGTTCTACACCGGAGATCGTCGTGGGACACTCGTTAATCACTAGACTACGGCGGAAAGGTGATGTATAGGTTGTTTTATTATTTTATTTTTATTACAGGAGATCGATGGCATCGGGGATTAGGTGATTGTGAGTATGTACTCTATGTAATGTGTAGTATGTTATATGTATGTACTGTATGTTCTGTATGTTATATGTATGTACTGTATGTTATATGTATGTTATGTATGTTATATGTACTGTATGTTCTGTATGTTATGTGTTGTATGTTATATGAATGTTCTGTATGTTATGTGTTGTGTTATATAAATGTACTGTATGTTCTGTATGTTATATGTATGTACTGTATGTTATATGCATGTACTGTATGTTTTGCATGTTATATGTGTGTTCTGTATGTTGTGTTGTATGTTATATGTATGTTCTGTATGTTGTGTGTTGTATGTTATATGTATGTTCTGTATGTTATGTGTTGTATGTTATGTATGTTCTGTGTTGTATGTTATATGTATTTTCTGTGTTGTATGTTATGTGTATGTTCTGTATGTTATGTTATGTATGTTATGTGTTGTATGTTATGTGTATGTACTGTATGTTCTGTATGTTCTGTATGTTATGTGTATGTACTGTATGTTATGTGTTGTATGTTATGTGTATGTACTGTATGTTATGTGTTGTATGTTATGTGTATGTACTGTATGTTATGTGTTGTATGTTGTGCATGTTCTGTCTGTTATGGGTTGTATGTTATGTGTATGTTCTGTATGTTATGGGTTGTATCTTATGTGTATGTTCTGTATGTTGTGTTGTATGTTATGTGTATGTTCTGTATGTTGTGTTGTATGTTATGCGTTGTACGTTCTGTATGTTGTTTTGTATGTTATGTCTATGTTCTATGTGTTGTGTTGTATGTTATGCATATGTTCTGTATGTTATGTGTTGTACGTTCTGTATGTTGTGTTGTATGTTATATGTATGTTCTGTATGTTATGTGTTGTATGTTATATGTATGTTCTGTATGTTATGTGTTGTATGTTGTGCATGTTCTGTCTGTTATGGGTTGTATGTTATGTGTATGTTCTGTATGTTATGGGTTGTATCTTATGTGTATGTTCTGTATGTTGTGTTGTATGTTATGTGTATGATCTGTATGTTATGGGTTGTATCTTATGTGTATGTTCTGTATGTTGTGTTGTATGTTATGTGTATGTTCTGTATGTTATGGGTTGTATCTTATGTGTATGTTCTGTATGTTGTGTTGTATGTTATGTGTATGTTCTGTATGTTGTGTTGTATGTTATGCGTTGTACGTTCTGTATGTTGTGTTGTATGTTATGTGTATGTTCTGTGTGTTGTGTTGTATGTTATGCATATGTTCTGTATGTTATGTGTTGTACATTCTGTATGTTGTGTTGTATGTTATATGTATGTTCTGTATGTTATGTGTTGTATGTTATATGTATGTTCTGTATGTTGTGTTGTACGTTCTGTATGTTCTGTATGTTATGTGTTGTATGTTATGTATATGTTATATGTATTTGTAATGTATGTTTTTTTTGTTTTTTTTTTACATTCAATACATTAGCTGGATGATGGGACTACTACTATCCCATCATTGGCTAATGTGTCACTATCAGTGTAGCAGGCATAGCCCGATGGGACTTGTAGTCCCATTGGACGATGCCTGCATACACATACATACACACACAGCCCCGCACATACACACATACCAAAGCCGCGCGGCACCGCTCAGCCAATGGCGGGGGATTTGAATCCCGCGCCGCTCATAGGCTGAGCCACCCGCCGGCTCAGCTAATGAGCGATGCCGAGCCGCTTTGGCGGGGGATTTGAATCCCGCGCCGCTCAAAGCTGCGTGGCACTGCTCATTGGCTGAGCTGCCGCCGGCTCAGCCAATGAGCGACGCGGGATTCGGCACCGCTCAGCCACTGGCGGGGGATTTGAATCGCGGGACGGAGAGGGAGCAGCATAGGGAGCAGAGAATAGAGAGGGGACAGGGTGAAGGGGCACAAAGTGGAAGCGGGGCACAATATGGAGAGGGAACAGCATGGGGAGCACAGTATTGCGGGGATTTGAATCCCGCGCGGCAACGCTCATCGGCTCAGCCGGCGGGCAGCTCAGCCAATGAGCGGTGCATGTGCGGTTTTGGCGGGGGATATGAATCCCGGCCGCCATATCGGATTACGCAGAACTTGGGTGTTCCAATATGGCGGTCAGCGTACTTCCGGTTGCGGTGCATTGTAGAAGTGACACAAGCACCGGAAGTGTGTGACAGAGTATATTAGAATATATATATATATATATATTTTTTTTTCATAGGCACATCTTCACCACAACAGGTTACACTGCCTGTGTTGCCCATAGCAACCAATCACTAAGCATCTTTGATTTCACCAGAGCTGTTTAAAAGATGAAAGCTGAGCTGTGATTTGTTGCTATGAGCAACAGTTTTCCCACTCCACAACACCTCACCAGACACTGACTGGGTGGGAGAAATCTAGCATCCCTGGAAAAATAAGCTCCCAGCCATTGTCTGCCCCCCAGAAAGGAGCAGAGAGAACATGACAGAAATAAATCACCCCCTCCTCTATTACTGCCGCGCTTTATTGTTACCGGCGTAGAAAATCGCATCATAATCGGCCGCACACGGAGCTACGCTGCCAGGTTACATAACCACACATCTCCAGGAACTCCCTGCTCAGCACCACCCAGCTTGGGACTATGGAATGGAGGATGTGTAATGGGTATATGAGCACGGAACTATGGGTTGGAGGATATGTATGATAAGTATATGGGCACGGGGACTATGGGTGGATGATGCGTGATGGGTAAATGGGCACTAGGGATGGAGGATGTGTGGGTATATGGGCACTGGACTTAGGGATGGAGGATATGTATGATGGGTATATGGGCACGGGAGTATGGGATAGAGGATATGTATGATGGGTATATGGGCACTGGACTATGGGATGGAGGATAATCATTACAATTTGTTATAACTAACCACAGTCAGTTACTATGCCCGGGCAACGCCGGGCTCTTCAGCTAGTTAAAAATAAAAAATACTTAGCGCTCGCAACTGTCCTGCACTACCCCTGGCTATTGAGTAAAAAATACTGTAGTAGGTGCCAATTACTACAGTATATTTTTACTGTCCCTAATCTAGTCCTATCAACTAATCAAATTTTTTTGTGTGTGAAAAAAAATTGATTTTTTTTTTATTCAATCAGAGGGAGGCCTATCACTGATGTGCGTCAGTGATCAGCAGTTCAGTAGCTGTAGGGCAAATACTGAGTGGTGCAACAGAGGAAGAAAAATAGACTGGGACAAAAAAAGGTAGTGGAACAGCAAACATGAGTGCGGATCAGTGAATTGCGTCACTCATCAGTGCTTAGCGGCTGCAGGACACACACACAAAAAGGGATTAGGAGGGATCAGAGAAGGATCATGAACAAACTTCTTTATTCTGCAGCAGCAGGAGTACCAGCATTGATGCCACAGTCTGTGGCATCACAAGGCCCAGCACAGCATGACAGAAATCTGTGTCTGCTCTCCTTAAGGGCCCCGTCACACTCTTCAATGTCCCAGCGATCCCACCAACGATCCGACGTGGATGGGATCGCTGGGACATTGTTAGCTGATCGCTGGTGAGCTGTCACATGGGCAGACTCACCAGCGATCAGGACCAGCGAGCACGCTGGTATCTAGGGTACATATCAGGTAACTAAGCGCTGCACCGCACTTAGTTACCCGATGTGTACCCTAGATACCATCTACCAGCTTCTGCTGTATGCGCTGGGAGCTGGTATCCAATGTACACATTGTGTAACTAAGCGCTGCGCCGCACTTAGTTACTCAATATGTACCCTAGATACCGGCTCCCAGCTTCTGCTGTACGCGCTGGGAGCTCGCTGATCATTGGTCTCCCGCTGTCACACGCAGCGATGCCCGCTGGCCAGCGGGAGACCAACGATGAAAAAATGGTCCAGGCCATTTGACAACGATCAGTGATACCCAGCAGGGGGGCTGGTCGTTGCTGCGTGTCACACTAAGCGAGATCGCTGGCTAGGTCGCTGTTGCGTCACAAAATCGGTGACGCTTCAGCGATCTCGCTAGCGATCTCGCTTAGTGTGACCGGGGCTTATGTCTGGAAGCCAGAATGAGGGAGTGCAGAGCGATCACAGAGTTCAGGTCGCATCTCTGCACTCTGGTGTGCTCGACTGTATTGTTCGATCGCACTAACCAGAGCTGGCCCTGGTGACGCTGTGGTTGCTAGGCTCCAGCCTATGATTGGTGCTCTTATAGCAGCGATCATAGGTTGGACATTAGTGTTTCAGTGGAATTTCATTGCCTGAAACACTTAGGGTGAGTTTCCACGATCAGTATTCCTTCAGGAAATGCTGCGTGTTTGGCGCTGTGCGTTGGCGCAGCGCCAAACACGCAGCGTCCAGATGTTACAGCATAGTGGAGGGGATTTCAAGAAATCCCGTCTCCACTATGCGTAACAACACGCAGGCGGAAGACCTGCGTATCCGGACATGCGGCGCGTCTTTTCAGACCGCGCAGCATGTCCTAGCGTATTGCGGGACGCTGCGTCGCCGCAACGGAATTTAACACAGGGTATGTAGCCCTGCGTTCTTTCCGCATGTGTTCCGGAGGTGTCCTGAACACATCCGGAAAGAACGCGCGTCAGAAAGGGGCGGGGCTTAGGACGGAGCGGAATTTCCGCTCCGTCAAATGCGCTGTGGTTCCGGACCGTGGAACCACAGCCTTAGAAATGCTGTAATTCAGTGTCCAGAATTGAACAATCACAGTGATTGTAGTTGCCAATCCCCCTACCCCCTCTGATGACCATTTATCCAGGAATCAGCAGGCACCTTTTAATATGATGTTGGATTAAAGATATGACGTATCCATATGCAACGTTGGTAAGTACCTTGGATATGTCAAAGGTCGTGAAGGTTTTTTTTTTTTTTTTTAAACTCCCTCCATGGGAAATCCACTTTGCCTGTCCTGATCGCTGATCTAATACTCTGCAATGTTTTGCAACATCTATGGGGGTTAAATGACAATAATCATTGCTGGCACCCTAGCCGAAGCAGCAAGGTGTGAGTTGTATTTTAGCAGCATTGAGGAATAAGGACACATGAAGTTGTCCACTACTTGGACAACTTCTTGTCATACCCCTCGCTTGGCCCTGATAAAATAATAAAGCTTATACTTGCCTCCTGTGCCTGCAACGTTTCTGCAGTGTTGGCAGTCGCTCGACTGGGGGCTCTTGTGCGGTGTTGGCACCAGCAACCAATCAGCACTGGTGTCACTGTCTCCGCCTTTGGACAAATCGAGTGTGAAGAGGAAGTCCAAGATCAGCTGCAACCTGGACTTCATGTTTGATTTGTCCGAAGGTTGTGACAGTGATGCCAACGCTGATTGGACGCCGGCGTCACGTGTCGCAACACAACGCAAGACACCGCACAAGAGCCTCAGGGAGAGCAACGGCGGACACGTGGGGATGGCATCGGCACGCGAGGTGTATATTATTTTATGGGGGCCAAACATTTTGATAAAGAAGGGGTTGCCCTATTAGTGGACAACACCTTTAATGACCACACTAAACAGGCATAACAGTGGTCATTAGGGCTAAGTTCTCACAATTAGGCCTCATACTCACTGGGTGGAAAAAAATCGGTCCGTTTTCTGCTGGAAAAAAATGGTACATTTGTTGTAAAAAGGCATGCGATTTTGATGCGATTTTAAATCGCACCATGCGTTTTCTGTCAGTTTTCCATCAGTTTTCCATCTGTATGCAATGCGATTTTAACCCCTTCACCCCCAAGGGTGGTTTGCACGTTAATGACCGGGCCAATTTTTACAATTCTGACCACTGTCTCTTTATGAGGTTATAACTCTGGAACGCTTCAACGGATCTTCGCGATTCTGAGATTGTTTTCTCGTGACATATTGTACTTCATGTTAGTGGTAAAATTTCTTCGATATAACTTGCGTTTATTTTTGAAAAAAACGCAAATATGGCGAAAATTTTTAAAATTTTGCAATTTTCAAACTTTGAATTTTTATTCCCTTAAAACAGAGAAATATATCACACAAAATAGTTAAGAAATAACATTTCCCACATGTCTACTTTACATCAGCACCATTTTGGAACCAAAATTTTTTTTTGTTAGGAAGTTATAAGGGTTAAAAGTTGACAAGCGATTTCTCATTTTTACAGCAAAATTTACAAAGCCATTTTTTTTAGGGACCACCTCACATTTGAAGTCACTTTGAGGGGTCTATATGGCAGAAAATACCCAAAAGTGACACCATTCTAAAAACTGCACCCCTCAAGGTACTCAAAACCACATTCAAGAAGTTTATTAACCCTTCAGGTGCTTCACAGTAACTAAAGCAACGTGGAAGGAAAAAATGAATATTTTACTTTTTAGCCACAAAAATTATCTTTTACAGACTTTTTTTTTATTTTCACAAGGGTAAAAGGAGAAAATGGACAGATAAGGTTGTTATGCAATTTCTCCTGAGTACGCCAATACCCCATATGTGGGGGAAAACCACTGTTTGGGCACACGGCAGAGCTCGTAAGGGAAGGAGCGACGTTTGACTTTTTCAAACTAAAATTGGCTGGAATTTAGATTGGATGCCATGTCGCGTTTGGAGAGCCCCTGATGCGCCTAAACAGTGGAAACCCCCCACAAGTGACACCATTTTGGAAACTAGACCCCTAAGGTACTTATCTAGATCTGTTGTGAGCACTTTGAACCCTCAAGTGTTTCACAAAAGTTTATAAAGCCTGGGTGTGAAAAAAAAAAAAATCAATTTTCCACAAAAATGATTTTTTAGTCCCAAATTTTTGAATTTTCCCAAGGAAATTGGACCCCAAAAGTTGTTGTCCAATTTGTCCTGAGTACGCTGATACCCAATATGTGGGGGGGGGGGAACTGTTTGGGCGCACGGCAGGGCTTGGAAAGGAAGTAGTAACATTTTGGAATGCAGACGTTAATGGGGGTCATGTTCCGTTTGCAGTGCCCCAGATGTGCCTAAACAGTGGAAACCCCCCACAAGTGACCCCATTTTGGAAACTATACCCCCTAAGGAACTTATCTAGATCTTTGGTGAGCACTTTGAACCCCCAAGTGCTTCACACAAGTTTATAATGCCCGGGCATGAAAATAAAAAATCCTATTTTTTTCCCACAAAAATTATCTTTTAGTCACTAATTTTTTATTTTCCCAAGGGTAACAGGAGAAATTGGACCACATAAGTTGTTGTACAATTTGTCCTGAGTACGCTGATACCCCATATGTGGGGGGGAACCACTGTTTGGGCGCACGGCAGAGCTCGGAATGGAAGGAGCACCATTTGACTTTTTCCAACCAAAATTGGCTGGAATTGAGTTTGGATGCATGTTGCATTTGGAGAGCCCCTGATGTGCCTAAACAGTGGAAACCCCCCACAAATGACCCCATTTGGGAAACTAGACCCCCTAAGGAACTTATCTAGATTTTTGATGAGCAATTTGAACCCCCAAGTGCTTCACACAAGTTTATAACGTAGAGCCGTAAAATTTAAAAATCATATTTTTTCCACAAAAATGATCTTTTCACCCCAATTTTTATTTTTCCAAGGGTAACAGGACTCCAAAAGTTATTGTGCAATTTGTCCTGAGTGCTCTGATACCCCATATGTGGGGGTAAACCACTGTTTGGGTGCATGGCAGAGTTTGGAAGGGAAGGAGCGCCGTCTGACTTTTTGAACGCAGAATTGGCTGGACGCCATGTCGTGTTTGGAGAGCTCCTGATCTGCCTAAACAGTGGAAACCCCCATAAATGACACCATTTTGGAAACTAGACCCCTCAAGGAACTTATCTAGATGTGTGGTGAGAACAGGTGTTTCACTAAAGTTTATAACGTACAGCCGTAAAATAAAAAATCTTTTTTTTTTTTTACAAAATGATTTTTTAGCCCCCAATATTTTATTTTCACAAGGGTAACAGAAGAAATTGGAACCCAAAAGTTGTTGTCCAATTTGTCCTGAGTACACTGATACCCAATATGTGGGCGAAAACTACTGTATGGGCACACGTCGGGGCTCGGAAGGGAAGTAGTGACGTTTTGGATTGCAGACTTTGATGGAATGGTCTGGGGGCGTCATGTCACATTTGGAGAGCCCCTGATGCACCTAAACAGTGGAAACCCCCCACAAGTGACCCCATTTTGGCAAATAGACCCACAAGGAACTTATCTAGATGTGTGGTGAGCACTTTGAACCCCGAAGTGCTTCACAGAAGTTTATAACGCACAGCCGTAAAAATAAAAAATCCTTTTTTTTTTTACAAAAATGATTTTTTCACCCCCAATATTTTATTTTCACAAGGGTAACAGAAGAACTTGGAACCCAAAAGTTGTTGTCCAATTTGTCCTGAGTACATTGATACCCAATATGTGGGCGAAAACTACTGTATGGGCACACGTCGGGGCTCGGATGGGAAGTAGTGACGTTTTGGATTGTAGACTTTGATGGAATGGTCTGGGGGCGTCATGTCACATTTGGAGAGCCCCTGATGCACCTAAACAGTGGAAACCCCCCACAAGTGACCCCATTTTGGCAAATAGACCCCACAAGGAACTTATCTAGATGTGTGGTGAGCACTTTGAACCCCGAAGTGCTTCACAGAAGTTTATAACGCACAGCCGTAAAAATAAAAAATCCTTTTTTTTTTACAAAAATGATTTTTTCGCCCCCAATATTTTATTTTCACAAGGGTAACAGGAGAAATTGGACCCCAAAAGTTGTTGTCCAATTTGTCCTGAGTACGCTGATACCCAATATGTGGGAGAAAACTACTGTATGGGCGCACGTCAGGGCTCGGAAGGGAAGTAGTGACGTTTTGGATTGCAGACTTTGATGGAATGGTCTGAGTGCGTCATGTCGCATTTGGAGAGCCCCTGATGCGCCTAAACAGTGGAAACCCCCACAAGTGACCCCATTTTGGCAAATAGACCCCACAAGGAACTTATCTAGATGTGTGGTGAGCACTTTGAACCCCGAAGTGCTTCACAGAAGTTTATAACGCACAGCCGTAAAAATAAAAAATCCTTTTTTTTTTTTGCAAAAATGATTTTTTCGCCCCAATATTTTATTTTTACAAGGGTAACAGGAGAAATTGGACCCCAAAAGATGTTGTCCAATTTGTCCTGAGTACGCTGATATCCAATATGTGGGAGAAAACTACTGTATGGGTACACGTTGGGACTCGGAAGGGAAGTAGTGACGTTTTGGATTGCAGACTTTGATGGAATGGTCTGGGGGCGTCATGTCGCATTTGGAGAGCCCCTGATGCACCTAAACAGTGGAAATCCCCAACAAGTGACCCCATTTTGGAAAATAGACCCCACAAGGAACTTATCTAGGTGTGTGGTGAGCGCTATGAAGCCCCAAGTGCTTCACAGAAGTTTATAATGTACAGCCGTAAAAACAAAAAAATAATTTATTTTGTACAAAAATGATATTTTCGCCCCCAGTTTTTTATTTTCCCAAGGGTAACAGAAGAAATAGGACAAATTGCACAATAACTCTTGGGGTCCAGAGTACGCTGATACCCGATATGTGGGGATAAACTACTGTTTGGACGCATGGCAGAGCTCAGAAGTGAAGGAGCACCGTTTGACTTTTTCAACGCAGAATTGGCTGGAATTGAGATCAGACGCCATGTCACATTTGGAGAGCCCCTGATGTGCCTAAACAGCGGAAACCCCCCAATTCTAACTCCAACCCTAACCCCAACACACCCCTAACCCTAGTCCCAACCCTAACCACAAACCTAACCCTAACACACCCCTAATCCCAACCCTAACCCTAATCCTAACTTTAGCGCCAACCCTAACCCTAACTTTAGCCGCAACCCTAACCCTAACCCTAATGGGAAAATGGAAATAAATACATTTTTTTAATTTTATTATTTTTCCCTAACTAAGGGGGTGATAAAGGGGGGTTTGATTTACTATTTATAGCGGGTTTTTGTGATTGGCAGCTGTCACGCTAAAAGACGCTTTTTATTGCAAAAATAGTTTTTTGCATCGCCACATTTTGAGAGCTATAATTTTTGCATATTTTGGCCCACAGAGTCATGTGAGGTCTTATTTTTTGCGGTACGAGTTGACGTTTTTATTTGTACCATTTTTGAGCAGGTGACATTTTTTGATCGCTTTTTATTTCGATTTTTGGGAGGTTAGAATGAACAAAAATCAGCAATTCATGAATTTCTTTTGGGGGAGGCGTTTTTATTGTTCCGCGTGTGGTAAAATTGATAAAGCAGTTTTATTCTTCGGGTCAGTACGATTATGGCGATACCTCATTTATATCATTTTTTTATGTTTTGGCGCTTTTATAGAATAAAAACAATTTTATATAAAAAATAATTATTTTTGCATCGCTTTATTCTGCGAGCTATAACTTTTTTATTTTTTCGCTGATGATGCTGTATGGTGGCTCGTTTTTGCGGGACAAGATGACGTTTTCAGCGGTACCATGATTATTTATATCGGTCTTTTTGATCGCGCGTTATTCCACTTTTTGTTTGGCGGTATGATGATAAAGCATTGATTTTTTGCTTCGTTTTTTTTTTTTTTTTTAAGGGGTTCACTAAAGGGGTTAACTAGTAGGACAGTTTTATAGGGGGGGTCGTTACGGACGCGGCGATACCAAATATGTGTACTTTTATTGTTTTGTTTTTTTTATTTACAGGAAGAAATGAATTTATTGGGGAATATTTTTTTTTTTTTTTAATTTATTTTGGATTTTTTTTTATAACATGTTTATTTTTATTTTTTTAACTTTTTTACTTTGTCCCAGGGTGGGACATCACTGTATTTTATCAAATCGCTGGTGTGACAGTGTGCACAGCACACTGTCACACCAGCGATCGCTCAGGCAGTGCAGCAGGCTTCTCAGTGCCTGCTCTCAGTAACCCCTTATTAACCCATTCGCCACCGCTACAGGGCAATGGGAATAGACAGGCAAAGTGCCAGAAAGGGCTAATCTAATTATAGATTTGCCCTTTCTGGGGTGTGTGGGGCCAGATGTTAGTAGCCAGGGGGCCACAAAAAAAATGTACCCTCCCTAGGCTATTATTATCTGTCCCCACTCGCTTGCTTTGTCTGTCTGGTGGAGAAAATACAGCGGGAGCCCACGCATTTTTTTTCAACGAATTTACACCTTTAATTAACCCCTACATGTCTGAAATTTTACACACATATACTTATGTAATTGTAACTTAAAACCATATATCAAAATACATTAAATGACATGGTTAACTGTGTGGAAACAATGTATCATTTCAAGTCGGCTTCTGTGATTTCACAAAAGCCGGCAATTGAATTAGCAGCTATTACAGTATGTAGAAGTCTATGAACTATAAATATATGTATATATATGTGTCACAATGACATGTATTATATATATATATATATATATATATATATATATGTATTCTATGTGTATGTATCTAGTGTTTTGTGAGCTGTCAGTGTGATTTTACAGTAGCGGGGATGAATTGCCGGCTTTTCAAAGGAGACTGGGGCGTATAAATCGGACAGCACTCGCATGATTGCGATGATTTCTCGCACCCATTGACTTGCATTGGCGATTATCATCCCAAATTCGTATCAAATTGCAGCATGTTGCGATTTTTTTCTCACACCGATTTCGGCTGAGAAAAAAATCGCAAATGAGATGTCACCTATTGAATAACATTGGTCAGATTTGAATCCGATTTTTTATCGGCTGAATATCATCCGTTTTCGTCGCCAGTGAGTATGAGCCCTAAAATTCAATAACGGGCGATCAAAAGATCGTATCTGCACTAAAATGGTATCATTAAAAATGGCAGCTCGGTGCGCAAAAAATAATCCCTCACCCAACCTGTGAGCACGAAAAATGGAGACAATATGGGTATCGGAAAATAGTGCAATTTTTTTTAACAAAGTTTAAATTTTTTTTTGACCACTTAGATAAAAAAGAACCTAGACATGTTTGGTGTTTATGAACTAGTAATGACCTGGAGAATCATAATAGCAGGTTAGTTTTAGCATTTAGTAAACCTAGTGAAAAAGCCAAACAAAAAAGTGTGTGATTGCATTTTTTTTTGCAATTTCACTGCACTTGGAATTTTTTTGCCCATTTTCTAGTGTACGACATGGTAAAACCAATGGTGTTGTTCAAAAGTACAATTCGTCCCACAAAAAAAAGTCCTCACATGACCATATTGACGGAAAAATAAAAAAGTTATGACTCTGAGAAGGTAAGCAAAAAACAAAAACACAAAACAGAAAATACCTCCAGTCATGAAGGGGTCAAACTACCCCCAATGTCTTGTTAGTAATGCAATGTGTGCAGGGGCGTACATAGAAATCATGGGGCCCCATAGCAAAAGTCTGAATGGGGCCCCCCCCCAAAAAAAAAAAAACAGGTGCTCTTAACTCCACACACACACACACCTGCAGTGCATGCAGGGCCCCCTACACCCTCCACAGTGCGTGCAGCCGGGCCCCCCTCCTAAGGTGCAAAGTGCAGTCAGAGCCATTGTAAATGTAAAGTGCCAGCACAGTGAGGGGACACATTTAACAAAAAAAATCGACCCCAGCCAGGCTCACCATCTTGTGTGTGCAGTGGCGTAGCAACTGTTTGTGGGGCCCGGGGGGCTGAAAAATTTGCCGCCCTTTGGTCATTGATAATCCTGAAGCATTCACCATTACAACCAAAAAAAGGCTCAAAGTAAATACCTTTCACCTGTAAAATCAGCATGGCAAATAACACTAAAGCACACACACAGTAGGACTTGTGTTTATGATGTGCTTTATCCTCCTTGGACAAAAAGGACTTCTTTAGGCTTGGCTCACATTTATACAGTGCAGTCTGCTGGACAAATATGTCTGAATTGCAAAAAAAAAATGGTATTCAGACGTATATGGAGGCATACACAAACCATAATGGGCAACACGTAGTGTAAAAAAAATGTTCTTCTGACTATGTTTTGCCCTGATCACGTTGTATTGTGGGAAAAAAACATAATTGACCAAAGGTACGCGTTTTTAATGAGGGGTGAAAAAAGTTTATTCCTCTGGACACCTCCTCACAGAACTGATGCCAAAATGGAGTGGGATGGGACTGTTGACACCAGTAAAACTAGATGGAAAAAAAATGATTCTTTTTAAGTAAAAAAACATATAGAGACAAAGATGGAAGTACGATATCTATCAAATGTACTTGTTTAAATTTGTAGGTTGATGCATGGCATACGTTTTAATGTATACGTCCAACGCATTAAGTCTGCAGGCGTATAAATGTGAACCTAGCCTGACAGGGAACATGCTGCATAGTGTGCTCCAATGTAAGAAGTGTGGTACCTAATCTGACAGCAGGTACAAGCAATGCCCATCATTCATGGCATCATATAAGACAGGTAGACGGATGTCATATCTTTGTATATGAAATGATTGGAATATGTACGCTATGCAAAGTTCCAACATGTGTACAAACTACAAGACACATTTTATCACAGGTAAGCTGACACAGAAATGCCGCACACAATATCTTCCATAACATCTGCAGAACTTCCACTCTCAGGCACCTCATGAGCTCAGCACGCCCCATGTAATTGCTGTCTCCCAGGTGCATGCCTCTGGGGTGAAGGAGCAGAATAAATTAGTAACATTTATTGGCTGCACCATGATTTCCAGGGCATTGCACATTTTTCAGTATTGCATGACATGCATTGTTGCACACCTTGACAGTGAAGTTGGTGGTGGGACATAGACTGGACATGGTCTTACCTACAGCTAGGAAGCATCATCCTGCCTGGTGGTGGTACAGGGGTTAAATCACATGAAACCAGCTCTAATGGAGAAGCATTGTGAGTACAGAAGGTGGCTGCAGTGCATGCAGGGCCCCCTCCTCCACAGTGCATGCAGTCAGGCCCCCCTCCCTCCACAGTGCATGCAGGGCCCCCCTCCTCCTCCACCCTCCACAGTGCCTGCAATCAGGACCTCCTCACTCCCTAAGGTGCAAAGTGCAGCCAGAGGCTAGCCATTGTAAATATAAAGTGCCAGCACAGTGAGGGGACACATTCAACAAAAAAAATCCACCCCATACCTCAGCCAGCAGGACTCACCGTCTTGTGTATCTCTCCCTAAGTGAAACTTATGAATGTTTTCTGCTTCCTGTGATGCACGTGTCTCTGGCTGCAGGCTGGCTTTCTTATGCAAATGCAGCCAGAGACTTACCAACTGCTGACCAGGAGACAACAAGGAAAGGGGACCTTCAAGGGGGTTTACAGTGTCCGGCCGTCGCTTATATTTAATTAAAGGAGATAGTACTGTGTCAGCACAGCACAGCTGCCAAACCACAGCGGCCGTCATGGGCCCCCTCACCTGTCTGGGCCCCATAGCAGCTGCTTAGTCTGCTCTATTCACGGAACGCCACTGAATGTGTGCATCACAAACATAGTGTTCTCAAAGAAAACGTCCCAGTTTACAGTGGGGAAAATAAGTATTTGATTCACTGCCGATTTTGCAAGTTTTCCCACCTACAAAGAATGGAGAGGTCTGTATTTTTTTTTATCATAGGTACACTTCAGCTGTGAGAGACAAAATCTAAAAAAAAAAAAAATTCGGAAAACACATTGTATGATTTTTACATACCGTATATACTCATGTATAAGCCGACCCGTGTATAAGCCGACCCCCTAATTTTGCCACAAAAAACTTGGAAAACTTATTGACTCGCATATAAGCCGGGTGTATAAGTTGCCGTCCTGCTCTGTGCTCCCCCATCCAGCTCTATGCGCCCCATTCTCCTCTGAGCTCCCCTCCTCCTGCTCCATTATCCTGTCCTGCTCGTGCTTTCCATCCTCCCCCGTCCTGCTCCGTGCTCCCCCATCCAGCTCTGCACTCCCCCATTCTCCTCTGTGCCCACCCCCGTCCTGCTCCGTGCTCTCCGTCCTCCCCCCCCGTTCTGCTCCGTGCTCTCCGTCCTCCCCCCGTTCTGCTCCGTGCGTGCTCTCCGTTCCTCCCCCCGTTCTGCTCGTGCTCTCCGTCCTCCCCCCCGTCCTGCTCCGTGCTCTTCGTCCTCCCCCCCGTCCTGCTCCGTGCTCTCCGTCCTCCCCCGTTCTGCTCCGTGCTCTCCGTCCTCCCCCGTTCTGCTCCGTGCTCTCCGTCCTCCCCCCGTCCTGCTCCATGCTCCTTGTCCTCCTCCATGGTCCCCCCATCCTCCTCCATCATACTCACCCTCCCCGTGCCATCGCTGAACGTCCTGGCCGGCAATGAATATGGAGGCCACGCCCATGGGAGTGGCGTCGCGTCCATATTACATGACCTTAATGAGCGGGTATTACGTCACCGCTCAGTGCTGGAGAGCTGCAGGAAGCCGGGGAGAGCTGCAGGAAGCCGGGGAGAACGCAGGATTGCAGTGACGTTCAGCGATGGCACGGGGAGGGTGAGTATGATGTCCCAGCCACCGGCTCCTGCCGCCGCATCCCCTCCCCCGCTGGTTTCTGCCCTATGACTCGTGTATAAGCCGAGGGGGCATTTTCAGCACAAAAAAAGGTGCTGAAAATCTCGGCTTATACACGAGTATATACGGTAATTAATTTGCATTTTATTGCATGACACAAGTATTTGATCACCTACCAACCAGCAAGAATTCTGGCTTTCACAGACATGTTGGTTTTTCTTTAAGAAGCCCTCCTACTCTGCATTCATTACCTGTATTTTATCTGTTGAACTCACTGCCTGTATAAAAGACCGATTAAATCTTAAAAAAAAAAAAAAATTCTTTAATGCAAGCCTGTCAGCAGGATTTTGCTAAGTAAACTACAGGAATTGTCAGTTTGGAAGGTTTAAACTGATTAAAGTGATAAAAATTAATATCCAATTATGCGCGGTCTTAAATTCAACTGGCTTGTTTGGCCCACCACAACACTTATCGCCTGTCGTGGCTCCTTGGGAAAATTAATTTCAGACTCCTAGACTAAGGTATTAGATATTTCTTTAGATGGGTGTACCTCTACTATTTGGTAAAATTATTCGACAAGGAATATAACCATGAGCATCAAAAAGTAACTTTTTTGTTATGAGCTAAAATAACTAATGTGAAGCTGGCACGGGTTACATTGATGTGGCTCACACTTTTGCACAGTAATAATTTTTTACAAATATTACAATTTATGATGTTGAAGGAATGGGTATTGTAAAATGAAGTGGCATTGTCTTTACACCTTTTATATGAAATTGGTTTATTCAATAACTACTACTGCAATAGAGTCACTCAGCGCATCAAATGATAGTTCTGCATCTGTACAACGGGAACAGCAATTGTGTGGTGGACGACACTTGCTTGACTGCCAGGGACAGAGTATATTTAGCTGCTGTTTCTTTGGTGCCATTCAATACAGCACAAAATATAAGCACCTAATAATGCATTAAAAACATGACCAGTGTAGTGTGTAGACCTATTTCCTTTGTTTTTCAACAAATTTTATATTTTCTTATTACTTGATTTATTTATTAGAGCAAACAAATGAAGCTTTCCATTAGATGAGTAATGCAGTTCAGTATTCTTAGTAGCGATATTTGAAACTAACCCTTTCGGCGCAAAGCCTGTTTTCACCTTCCTGACCAGGCCAATTTTTACAAATCTGACCACTGTCACTGTATGAGGTCATAAATCGAGAACGTTTCAATGGATCCCACTGATTGAGATTGTTTTCTTGTGACATATTGTACTTCACGATGGTGATAACATTTCTTCGATATGACATGCGTTTATTTGTGGAAAAAAAAAAAAACAGAAATTTGGCGAAAATTTTGCAATTTTCAAACTTTTTATGCTCCTAAATTAGAGAGTCATATGACACAAAATAATAAATAACATTTCCCACATGTCTATTCTACATCAGCACAGTTTTTGAAACATAATTTTTTTGTTAGGACTTTATAAGGGTTAAAATTTGATCAGCGATTTCTAATTTTTCCAACAAAATTTACAAAACTATTTTTTTAGGGACCACCTTACATTTGAAGTGACTTTGGGGGGTCAATATGACAGAAAATACCCAAAGTGACACGATTCTAAAAACTGTACCCCTCAAGGTACTTAAAACCACATTCAAGAAGTTTATTAACCCTTCAGGTGCTTCACAGGAATTTTTGGAATGTGGAAGGAAAAAATTAACATTTTATTTTTTTTCACAGAAATTTTCCATTAGACCTAATTTTTTTACTTTCGCAAGGGTAACAGGAGAAAATGGACCATACAATTTGTTGTGCAATTTATCCTGAGCATGCGATACCCCATATGTGGGGAAATCTACTGTTTGGGTGCACAGCAGGGCTTGGAAGGGAAGGAGCATCATTTCAATTTTTGAATGTAAAATTTGCTGGCATAATTAGAGGATGCCATGTCGTGTTTGGAGAGCCCCTGATGTGCCTAAACAGTGGAAACCCGCCACAAGTGACACCATTTTGGAAACTAGACCCCTTTGGGAACTTATCTAGATAGGTATTAAACACCTTGAAACCTCAGGTGCTTTACAGAAGTTTATAATGTTAAGCCATGAAAATAATACAAATCACATTTTTCCCGCAGATATCTTTTTTAACTCCAAATGTTGTATTTTCACAAGGGTATAACAGGAGAAAATGGACCCCAACATATGTTTTGCAATTTCTCCTGAGTTCAATGATACCCCATATGTGGTCGAAAACTACTTTTGAGGCACAGTGCAAAGTTCTGAAGGGAAGAAGTGCTGCCCGCCGAGTCCCGCACTCAGCCGGACATCTTCCTGCCTCCTGCGCACACCCTGGGATTCTCCCCCTCCCTGGGTGTGTGCAATGATGCTTGACGTCCTGTGCTGTAGCTGCCAGTGACATTGACTGATCCCCTGGGCTATTTGAAGGTCCTGTCTGTACACCTCACCGCATCTCCTTGCGAAAGTGGTGCCTGTGTGGCGCCCCTGAGGGTTCAGTCGCCACAGAGGTGTTGCACCTCATCCAGAGGTGTGACACCCCACTCCCAGGTAAGGAGGGAGCATCCCTAGGACTCCAACACCTGCATCCAACACACACCATATCAGCTGGGCATATGGACGTACCCTACGGGAGGATGGTCTCATCCCAGGCTGGTTAGCAAGGGGTGTATGGATGGGTGGAATTAGCAGTAGCTGAATAGGAGGAGAGAAGTTAAGCAAGGAGCAGCAGCACTTCGTGTGAGGAGATTGTGAGGAGAGCTCAAGCTGATAGAAGCTCGTTCCCTAAGAGAAGAGAAAAAGAGACTGAGGAGCTTCTGGATAAGTCAGCGAAGGGGTCCTCGGGCACGGACAGTAATAATATTCCATCCGTGGCCCTTTCCGGGATCGGAAGGACCAGGCCATAAGGGAATTGGCCCCTAGACTAGTGGGAAACCTTCAGGCCCCGCTAGCAAGCCGACGGCGGTGATCACTTTATGGGTCATTGCTACCAACCACCAGCACCATCTCCAGGAAGAAAGCTACATAGGGGCAAGGACGCACAGAATTAATCTGTTACCTGACGGGGTCTGCAGCTTCTGGATTGGAAGACTGCTTGGTGAGGTGCTAGGGAGAGAGGAGTGGAATAGCACAGAGAGAGAGAGACTGCCAGGAAAGGACACACACAGAACGGGAGTCCTGGGCAGGTGCGACCGAGTTACCTGGGGGTTGCTGGATCCCTCGCCTGGAGGACACAGTACCAGGCGGGCATCTGTCTTGCTGGCAACAGACTGTGAGTAAAATCTAGAAACTGCACTTGGACTGTTTCCCGGAGTTATTTCAGCGACGCACATCTCTGCTGCATTCATCAGTATCATTCCCAAATATAACATCTACCTGCCCTGGAAGAATACAACCTCATCTGTGGGAGGTTTACCAACTAGCTGCATAATACCATCTCTTCCAGAGGACCTGCACCGCAGCGCTGGTCACCCTGACCGGGTACCACAGGTGGCGTCACGAACATTACGACAAACTTGTAATTCCCCTGTAAATATATTTCCCTTTTTGGTGAGTGCTCAGGGCCATGGACCGGGTCGTCGCCGTGACATCTCCCATTGAAGTTAACGGGCCCGGTACCGAGTACCCCCCGGCTCTGGCGGGCGACTCACCTGGAACAAGCGAAATGCACTTTGGGGTCTTGCCATCCAGCTCAGGGTCATTCTCCTACTTCTGGTTAAGCTCTGCCCCTCTGTCCTACTTGTTATTACCATGTAGCTACCTTTTTTCATGCTCATAATTTGGGACAGATCTTACCGGGATGCATTACTTATTACCACTGCATTTTCTATGCTTTATTGCTAAGCATGTAGGTTATGTTTGTTTATTTATGTTTTGTTTATTTATGATGTGTAACCCTGGTGTATTTTATTTGTCTTTGCATTTCATCACTTTACCTTGTTACCTTCTTCATCCTAATAATAATATAATAAAATTTATATTTGTTCTTGTCATATTTATCCGATACTCCTTATTATCCTATTGCTCTCATGTATGCAGAATTGTAAGTATGTTTGTATGTACACTGTGTGCAGAATTATTAGGCAAATGAGTATTTTGCTCACATCATCCTTTTTATACATGTCCTACTCCAAGCTGTATAGGCTTGAAAGCCAACTGCCAATTATGTAAATCAGGTGATTTTCATCTCTGTAATGAGGAGGGGTGTGGTCTAATGACATCAACACCCTATATAAGGTGTGCTTAATTATTAGGCAACTTCCTTTCCTTTGGCAAAATGGGTCAGAAGAGAGATTTGACGGACTCTGAAAAGTCAAAAATTGTGAGATGTCTTGCAGAGGGATGCAGCAGTCTTGAAATTGCAAAACTTTTGAAGCGTGATCACCGAACAATCAAGCGTTTCATGGCAAATAGCCAACAGGGTCGCAAGAAGTGTGTTGATAAAAAAAAGGCGCAAAATAACTTCCCATGAATTGAGGAAAATCAAGCGTGAATCTGCCAAGATGCCATTTGCCACCAGTTTTGCCATATTTCAGAGCTGCAACGTTTCTGGAGTATCAAAAAGCACAAGGTGTGCCATACTCAGGGACTTGGCCAAGGTAAGGAAGGTTAAAAAACGACCACCTTTGAACAAGAAACATAAGATAAAACGTCAAGACTGGGCCAAGAAATATGTTAAGACTGATTTTTCTAAGGTTTTATGGACTGATGAAATGAGAGTGACTCTTGGGCCAGATGGATGGGCCTGAAGCTGGATCAGTAAAGGGCAGAGCGCTCCACTCCGACTCAGACACCAGCAAGGTGGAGGTGGGGTACTGGTATGGGCTGGTATCATCAAAGATGAACTTGTGGGACCTTCTCAGGTTAAGGATGGAGTGAAGCTCAACTCCTAGACCTACTGCCAGTTTCTGGAAGACACCTTCTTCAAGCAGTGGTACAGGAAGAAGTCGGTATCGTTCAAGAAAAACATGATGTTCATGCAGGACAATGCCCCATCACATGCATCCAAATACTCCACAGCGTGGCTGGCCAGTAAAGGGCTAAAAGAAGAAAAAATAATGACATGGCCCCCTTGTTAACCTGATCTTAACCCCATAGAGAACCTGTGGTCCCTCATAAAATGTGAGATCTACAGGGAGGGAAAACATTACACCTCTCGGAACAGTGTCTGGGAGGCTGTGGTGGCTGCTGCACGCAATGTTGATCGTAAACAGATCAAGCAACTGACAGAATCTATGGATGGAAGGCTTTTGAGTGTCATAGTAAAGAAAGGTGGCTATGTTGGTCACTGATTTTTTTTGTTTGTTTTTGAATGTCAGAAATGTTTATTTCTAAATTTTGTGTTCTATTGGTTTACCTGGTGAAAATAAACAAGTAAAATGGGTATATATTTGTTTTTTATTAAGTTGCCTAAATATTCTGCACAGTAATAGTTACCTGCACAAACAGATATCCTCCTAAGATAGCCAAATCTAAAAAAAAAACTCCAACTTCCAAAACTATTAAGCTTTGATATTTATGAGTCTTTTGGGTTGATTGAGAACATAGTTGTTGTTCAATCATAAAAACAATCCTCTCAAATACAACTTGCCTAATAATTCTGCACTCAGTGTATTTGTGTATATGTACATGTCTGTGTATCTGCAATTGTAGGTATGTTTGTAAGATGCGCATTTGTGTGTACATATAATAGTGTATTATGATGTGTCTGTATATATGTAAAAACATTTGTTTGGAGGGCATTCAGGGGCAGGCTCAGCTTGCACCTCAAAGGCCGGGATCTGGCATATGACATACATCATGTCGTTAAAGTTGCCTTTTGGAATGGGCAAAAATCCCAGTGGCAAGATGTGGAAAGCTCATAGAGACTTATCCAAAGTGACTTGCAGCTGTAAGGGTATGTTTCCATGTGCCGTATTCCTTCAGTATTTGCTGCGGATTGGACGCTACGTATAAAAGCCGGCAGCACTTTGGGTGGAATGGGTATCCACTGCGTCCAAAGTGCTGCCAATACGCCATGTGGAGACATAGCCCAAGGGCTCATGCCCACTTGCGATGAAATCGGACGAATTCAGTCCGATAAAAAATCGGATTGAATTCGGACCAATGTTATTGTAGGATTGTGTGCTCATCTGCGGTTTTTTTTCAGCTCGGATCAGATCACGATCGGGCAGGAAATAAATCGCAGCATGCTGCGATTGTAATCAGAAAATGGATCGCATCCCACAATAGAAGTCAATGGGTGCGATAGAAAAATTGCACAGCACTCGCACGGCAATCGTACAATGCGAGTGCTGTGCAATTTTTATGCACCGGTGTCCTTTGAAAAGCTGGCATACTTTAACAACGTGCTGACAAGTTACAACAGAAAAGATAAATTACATAAATGCACATAGAATAGTTGTATGTATACACTGCTCAAAAACATAAAGGGAACACTCAAATAACACATCCTAGATATGAATGAATGAAATATTCTCATTGAATACTTTGTCCTGTACAAAGTTGAATGTGCTGACAAAATCACACAAAAATCATCAATGGAAATCAAATGTATTAACCAATGGAGGCCTGGATTTGGAGTCACACACAAAATTAAAGTGGAATGTAATGTCCATAAAACAAGTCGAAATGATGCTCAGTAGTGTGTGTGGCCTCCACGTGCCTGTATGACCTCCCTACAATGCCTGGGCATGCGCCTGATGAGGCGGCCGATGGTGTCCTAAGGGATCTCCTCCCAGACCTGGACTAAAGCATCCGCCAACTCCTGGACAGTCTGTGGAGCAACGTGACGTTGGTGGATAGAGTGAGATATAGTAACATAGTTATTAAGGTTGAAGGAAGACTTTAAGTCCATCTAGTTCAACCAATATCCTATCCTATCCTAACCTGCCCTAACATGTTGACCCAGAGGAAGGCAGAAAAAACCTCATGTGGCAAACAGTATGCTTCACATTGGGGAAAAAAAATTCCTTCCCGACTCCACATACGGCAATCAGACTAGCTCCCTCGATCAACGCAATATCTAGGAACAGGGCCGGCTCCAGGTTTTTATGGGCCCCGGGCAAAAGAGCCTCAGTGGGCCCCTTTAACACAGACCACGATTCATGATGCACAGATACTGCAGAGAAATATAGGTACAGTACAATGCCAAATACTTCACTTCTTCCATTACATGAGTGATATCTATTGTAAATTGTACAATAGCTCAAAAACCGCCAAATCCTCACAGCACACAGTACAGACTGGACAGTACAGTCCTCCATACAATATTATGGGCACCACATAGTCTCCCCCTCACCACCCATATAATACCCCATGCAGGATGTCACCCCCCACCCCCCATATAATGCTCCATACAGAATACTGGACCCAAAATAATGCTCCATACAGAATACTGGACCCAATATAATGCTCCATACAGGATACTGGTCCCCATATAATGCTCCATACAGGATACTGGTCCCCATATAATGCTCCATACAAAATATGGAGCTCTCCTCTGCGCTGTACTGCGTTCTGCACTGTTACGGCTCAGGAAAGGGCGCTGTGGAAAGACTCCCCATTATCATCATGATTGCCTCCCCATCATCATCATCGCCTCCCCCTCATAATCATTGCGTCCCCATTATCATCAATGCTTGCCCATCATCATCATCGCTTCCCCATCATCATCAATGCCTGCCCATCATCATCATCGCTTCCCCATCATCATCAATGCCTGCCCATTATCATCAATGCCTGCCCATCATCATCATCTCCTCCCCATCATCATCAATGCCTGCCCATTATCATCATCGCCTCCCCATTATCATCAATGCCTGCCCATTATCATTATCTCCTCCCCATTATCATCATCGCCTCCCCATCATCATCAATGCCTGCCCATTATCATCAATGCCTGCCCATCATCACACACAGACAGCACCACAGCACACAAGCACTCTCTCACATACATACATACATACACACACACACACAAACACACACACACACACACAAAGCACCGCACTACATACACACACACTGATACACACAGACACACACACACATCTCACCTGTCCGGCGTCCGCACGCTCTCTGCCACAGCCGGCCGCTGAATGATGATGTCATTCAGCGGCGCTGCTGTGAGAGGAAGCGCCGGCGCCCCCGGAGCCCGGAGCTGCGGCAGCGGAGGCACGGGAGAGGTAAGTATTGTGCCAGCTGCTGCCGGGGCCCTGAGCAAGCGGGGGGGGGCCCAGTGGCGGCGCTGACACCGCTCTCCTCCGCTAACAGGCGCCGGGTTGCCCGACAGCGAGTGGGCCCCCCGCCTGCTCAGGACCCCGGCACTTGCCCGGGTGTGCCGGGTGCTGACGCCGGCCCTGTCTAGGAAACTAGTGTATATAACCTGTAATATTATACTTTTCAAGAAAAGCATCCAGGCCCTTCTTAAATTTTAGTAGGGAATCACTCATTACAACATTATACGGCAGGGAGTTCCATAGTCTCACTGCTCTTACAGTAAAAAATCTGCGTCTGTGATTATGACTAAACCTTCTTTCCTCCAGGCGTAGAGGATGCCCCCTTGTCCCCGTCACAGGTCTAAGAGTAAAAAGATCATTAAAAGGTCTTTGTACTGTCCCCTCATATATTTATACATTGTAATAAGATGACTCTTAAGCCTTCGTTTTTCCAAACTAAATAACCCCAAGTGTAATAACCTGTCCTGGTATTGCAGACCCCCCAGTTCTCTAATAACCTTGGTCGTTCTTCTCTGCACCCGCTCCAGTTCAGCTATGTCTTTCTTATACACCGGAGACCAGAACTGTACACAGTATTCTAAGTGTGGTCGCACTAGTGACTTGTATAGAGGTAAAATTATGTTCTCCTCATGAGCATCTATGCCTCTTTTAATGCATCCCATTATTTTATTTGCCTTTACAGCAGCTGCCTGACACTGGCCACTAAATGTGAGTTTGTCGTCCACCCATTCACCCAAGTCTTTTTCAGTGACAGTTTTGCTCAGTGTTTTACAATTAAGCACATAATTATACATCTTGTTTGTTCTACCCAAGTGCATGACCTTACATTTATCCCCATTAAAGCTCATATGCCATTTATCAGCCCAAGCTTCTAGTTTACATAAATCCTGATGTGATATAAAATTGTCCTTCTCTGTATTGATTACCCTGCAGAGTTTAGTGTCATCTGCAAATATTGAAATACTACTCTGTATGCCCACTACAAGGTCATTTACAAATATGTTAAAAAGAAGCGGCCCCAATAGTGACCCCTGTGGTACCCCACTGCTAACCGTGACCCAGTCTGAGTGTGCTCCCTTAATAACCACCCTTTGTTTCCTATCCCTGAGCCAGTTCTTATGGTGTCACAGATGTGCTCAGCTCGGATTCAGGTCTGGGGAACGGGTGGGCCAGTCCATAGGTTCAATGCCTTCATTTTGCAGGAACTGCTGACCCACTCCAGCCACATGAGGTCTGGCATTGTCCTGCATTAGGAGGAACCAAGTGCCGACCGCACCAGCTTATGGTCTCACAAGGGGTCTCATCTCGGTACCTAATGGCAGTCAGGCTACCCCTGGCGAGCACATGGAGGGCTGTGCGGCCCTCTAAAGAAATGCCACCCCACACCATTACTGAAACACTGCCAAACCGGTCATGCTGAAGGATGTTGCAGGCAGCTGATCGCTCTCCATGGCGTCTCCAGACTCTGTCACGTCTGTCACGTGCTCAGTGTGAACCTGCTTTAATCTGTGAAGAGCACAGGGCACCAGTTGTGAATTTGCCAATCCTGGTGTTCTGTGGCAAATGCCAAGCGTCCTGCATGGTGTTGGGCTGTGAGCCCAACCCCCATCTGTGGACGTCGGGCACTCAGACCATCCTCATGGAGTCGGTTTATAACCGTTTATGCAGACACATGGACATTTGTGGCCTGCTGGAGGTAATTTTGCAGGGCTCTGGCAATGCTCCTCCTGTTCCTCCTTGCACAAAGGCAGAGGTAGCGGTCCTGCTGTTGGGTTGTTGCCCTCCTACGGCCCCTCCATGTTTCCTGGTGTACTGGCCTGTCTCCTGGTAGCGCCTCCAGCCTCTGGACACTACGCTGACAGACACAGCAAACCTTCTTGCCACAGCTTGCATTGATGTGCCATCCTGGATGAGCTGCACTACCTGAGCCACTTGTGTGGGTTGTAAAGTCAGTCTCATGCTACCACGAGTGTGAAAGCACAACTAACATTCAAAAGTGACCAAAACATCAGCCAGAAAGCATTGGTACTGAGATGTGGTCTGTGGTCCCCACCTGCAGAACCACTCCTTTATTGAGTGTGTCTTGATAATTTCCATCTATTGGCTATTCAATTTGCACAACAGCATGTGAAATTGATTGTCAATCAGTGTTGCTTCCTAAGTGGACAGTTTGATTTCACAGAAGTTTGATTTATTTGGAGTTATATTCTGTTGTTTAAGTGTTCCCTTTATTTTTTGAGCAGTATATTATATATATATATATATATATAATATGAATATATATATTATTTGTATATATATATATATGTATATTATGTGTGTGTATATAAATATTGTAAGCTTTTCAGGGGATATAGCTCCGGGATCGCCGTCCTGGTAGACGGAATGGCATAAAACAGTTCATTCAGACAGCAGTTCTGGTGTAAACTGGCCGCAACCAGCTTTATTAAAGTCCACAGCAAACAGCACGTGATAAAAACAAATCATAAACAGAAAACCTAGCCTCTCCGGCTACTGACTACACTTAGATAGATTTCCCTCACTATCCGGGACCAGACTCTAACAGCCTGGGCCAAAACAACACATATGTTCAGCATTTACCAGCATGGAGTTACACAGAGACTCCTCTTAGTGTCTGAAGGCACATCCCACGTCCAGACTTGAGAGAGCTCCCCTCCTATTCAGTAGTTTTGCAGCATGGAGTTTCACAGAGACTACTCCTGTGTCCGGGGTACATCGAGCACCCAGACTGAGACAGCTCCACTCCTGGAGACTCCTTCTGTGCCCTGGACTCTTGTCCAGACTAAGCGAGCTCTTGACTGTGTTCCAGACACCTACTTCTGGTTTCCTAATTAACACCTGAGTGGTTTCAGGCCTGAGCTGCAGTGTGTACTGAATGGAAGGTGTAGTGACCTTTCTCTACCACCTAGGTTTACAAAGCCATACATTTCCCTTTTACCAGTCAGCAAAGTACCTAGGTGAAATGTACACCCCATTCACTACATATGCTTTCACTGTCTCACATATCCCCCCCTCTTCTCCAGACGGAGGGGCTGATCATCCATACCGGAGGGCTGGTCAAACAATCCAAAGAGACAGTGAACTCTGGACCAGTCATGGCCCTCATCAGCTTCATCTTCACTATTGTATCTGTATCTTCACCTGAGCCATAGCCAAAATCAGCTTTATCTTCATCTGAAGCATCCGCACTACCCTGTTACCTCCCAGGCCTATGCTCTCTGCGGGCTCGGGTGTCCTGCACGGTTTCAGCTTGACCTTAGTGCCGGGCTCAGTTTCGGTATAGTGCCTCCTCAGAGAAGTACGACCAGGCACTTCAGAACACCTTGCTGATTCTTCCTCAAAATCCTCGTACCTCCTGTCTTGGTGCACTGACCATGTGTCATAAACTATCACAGGAGGTATAGGGTTTTTTTTTACTTTTCTCTAGTTCCCCTTGAACCTTCTTTAGCACATTACTTTCTTAACTATCGGTTGACTCATAAAGTCTATTTCACAGACCTCAAGCTCCTCTGCTATGGTCTCTGACCATTTTAAGTACACTGTTCAAATGATTGGCACTGTAGAAGGAGCTGATCGTTTTTCTTTCTCAGTCCACATAATTCATCCTCTAAATCTTCAGCTGAATTGTAATGTTCTACCGTGACAACAGCATTCTTATATAGAGCCTTAGACTTATTGAGCAGCATTTGCTCTTGCAAACGAAGAGATTCCCTGTATCCTTCCTTTTACTTCATTGACCTTCTCATTGAAGATGCTCATGGCTCTCATCACACTCCTTCATCACAGTTTGGAGTTTTTTCTGAGAAGTAATCAATTCATTTTGTACTGTTGGACATCCTTTATGTCTTCGGCCCCTTCTTCAGGCTCTTCTGGTAGAACAGGCTCAGAAGCCCTACCGTCAGTCTTTACATTCTACCTCTTCAGTCACATCTTCATGGTCTCCAATATCTCCATTTATTCCAGCTTTCAAGTTCTCCTTGATAGCTGCTCTGTATACTCAGAACCCGCCGGAATCTTTTCTTCCACCACGTTCTGCATCCCATCTGAGCTCCCGTGTGTCTGCAGCGGCAACGGAGTGACACATCGCTTTTCCCTTTTGTTGGGACGTGGCTCCGATGTAGACTCCATGAAAGTGCGCTTGAGCTCACTAACGCAGCCTGATGTTCAAATCTCATCTTGTGATTTATCGATCCTTGGTGTCACTCGGGAACACTGCTGGGGCTCCGGGCGCGACTTCCAGCCTGAGCTTCACGAGTTGCAGCTACTGATCCGGACCGTAACCGTCCACGCCGCTGTCTTTGGCAGAAAACAGATTCCTGGACAGAGTCAGTCCCATATCTTCAGTCTTGTTCCTCACAGCTTCACTTGAGACCTCAGCTTCTGATGAGGCATCTGGCTTGGTGACTACCACTTCTATGGCTTTTTCCACCTCTGCAGCATCTCCCTCAGAGTCCTTGGCACGATGCAGATCCACACCATACATTGATAACTTCTCATTTCCAACAGCTTTACTTGTGCTGTGTTCAGTTTCAGAGTCTGCCTTTAAAGCTCAGCTCTCCTCCTTCACCTTAGTCTTCGCCAGGGAATTGGCCAACTGTAAAACATCTTCAGATGCCATCTTCTGTCCGGCTGTAAGGTCAGCATCAGCTTTCTCTCAGGACTTCAACCTCCTCTGCTACCATGCCTTCCTCATTTGCATGGTTGCTTGATCGTCATCAGATGATTCACTATCACTTCCACTATCCTGTGGACCCCTTTTTCTCAGCCACATCCGGCTCACTTTCGGGTTATACAATTCATTCTCATTGCATCTGCTCACTTTCAGGGTTATTACAATTCATTCTCATTCAATCCTGCTCACTTTCAGGGTTATACAATCCATCATCTTGATCTGGAACCTTAGTTAACATGTCATCCAAACATTAACTTCACCATCTGGTCCTGGTTTCCTAGGTGGTCCCTCAAGTATGTGACTATGTGACAACCCCAACCTATACTTCTATATAGCTCAGGTACTGTAATGTATGGTGTACAGTTCATATAGCGTCTTGTGCTTGGGTGCGAGGAAAACACATGAGGACACAGGTTTGATATAGAAGGACTTGTATTACTTCATACAAGTGGCAAAATGGTCACACAGTTTGCAGGTACAGAAGCAGGAGACACAGCAGGCCAGAGTTAACTTAAGTCAGCAAAAAACTCTCACAACAGGTTCAGGATCTCTTCTTGTTACCGTTAATTCCATGCAAACGTGGATTTATCAAATAGCAGGTTTCCAGAGTCCACAAGTGTTCCAAAGTTCTCAGTAGGAAATAGCTGGAGTACAAAGTCCAAGGTTTTCCAGGAGTCAGGTCACAGGCTCACTGCAGGCTTGATTCTGAGCACTGATTGCTCAGCTGAGGCTGCTTAAGAAGCAAGAGGGAGAGAATCAGGGCGGGGAACATGAAAGCTGGAAACTCCATATTGACTGAGGGCAAGATAGCTGCAGCAAGACAGAAAGCAAAATGGCCGACGGAAAAAACTGAGTTTCAAGAACATGTACAAAGAACCTTACATTACTCCCCCTTAGGGACAACTCGGTGACCTCAGACCGGCTTGTCTGGGTACCTTGATGAAACTGGGGAGCAAGCGAGGAGCATTAACGTTATTGACTGGTTCCCATGAGTTGTCCTCCACTGGGTAGCCTGCCATTTAATCAAATATTGTAACTGATTTCTGTACAACTGGAATCTAGAATCCTTTCCACCACAAATTCTTCCTGACCATCGACTAGCACTGGGTCAGGGCAAGGAGAAGAAGTCCAGGAAACGTATTGGGTGTTGCACGCCTTTTAGTAGGGATACATGAAAGACAGGCTGGATTCTCATAGTTCTGGGCAGTTGAAGACGACAAGCAACGGCACTTATAATTTTATGTTTTTTATAGGGTCCAATGTACTTATGTCCCAACTTAGACGATTGGAATCCTTAAACTTAAGATTTTGGTTGACAGCCAGACCAAGTCTCCTACCTTGAAAGTGGTGCAGGTTTACGAAATTTATCTGCTGCTTTCTTGTACCTTTCCTGAGCCAATTCCAGATTTTCCTTTAGAAGATCCATATTTCTTTGTAAAGACGTGATTCTTTCAGCCACTGCTGGCAAGGGCGTTTCTATGGGAAATCGAGGAAGAATGTTAGGATGATAACCTAAATTGGAGTAAAAAAGGAGACTGCTTAGTGGAGGCGCTTGAGAGTTGTTATAAGAGAACTCAGCCAGTGGAAGTAGATCCACCCAATCATCCTGTAGGTGGCAGATAAAGCAGCGGAGATACTGCTCCAGGGGTCTGATTGGTTCGTTCTGTCTGTCCATTAGTTGGGGATGAAAAGCAGAAGAAAGGTTTACTTTAATGTCCAATGCGGCACAGAAAATTTTGCCAAAACCTTGAAGTGAATTGCACCCCTCGATCCGAATAACCTCATCGGTACTCCATGTAAGCGAAACACATTCTTAATCATCAAATTGATGTCTGTTTGAGTGGGTAAGCCGACACAAGGGATAAATGAGCTGCCTTTGTTAAACGATCAACCACCACTAGAATGGTGTTTTTCCCCTTTGAGAGGTTGGTAACTCCACAATGAAGTCCATAGAAATGGATCTCCACGGGCGGGACGGGGTGGGAAGGGGTTGCAACAGACAGTTGGTGAGGAGCGAGGTGTTTTGCATCTTGCACAGACTTCACATGAAGTGACATAGTTTAAAAATCTTTTCCTGTAAGTGGGCCACCAAAGAAACGAGAAAGAAAATTCCTGTGTCTTTAGAATTCCTCTATCCCCAGCTATCTTGGAATCGTGGATGAGTTGCAATACTCTCAATCTGACTGTTTCAGGTATATACAGACGTTGTCCCTGAATCCACACACCATTCTTAAAGAAGACTTAGTCCCTTGGGGGTTGTGCCAACAAGGAATCCGCATGGTATGCTTCCTTGATGTCCTTAAGTAGGTCTTGATTAGAATCACTCCCAGGAATCTAGAGTCAGGAAGAATAGTCTTAGGAGGAGTAAGTGGACGGGTCTCTGCTGAATGAATCTTTAGAGAGTGCATCAGCCTTTCCATTGCGCGATCCTGGCCTATAAGAAATTACAAAATTAAATTGGTTTAGGAAAAGATTCCAGCGAGCTGGCGAGGAGTCAGGCACTTAGCCGACCTGATAAATTCAAGGTTACGATGGTCTGTCAGGACGACTATTTGCTGTGCAGCTCCCTGAAGAAGGTGTCTCCATTCTTTGAAGGCGGCAATAATGGCCACAACTCTCTATTGCCCACATCGTAGTTCCTCTCAGTCGAAGACAATGCTGGGAAAAGAAGGCACAGGGATGCAAGACATTCTTCTCACCTGTTCTCTGAGAGAGTATAGCTCCCAAAGGCACAGTCTGAAGCATCCACCTCTATTATGAAGGCAAGTTCGGGGTTGGGATGTACTAAGATAGGTGCGATGGTAAATTTATCCTTTAGACGGGAAAATGCTTCCTGGGCTTGGGGGGTCCAGGAGAACCTAGACTCTTTCGGGTAAGTTGGGTGATAGGTGACACTACTCAGAGAAATTCCTAATGAAACGTCTATAGAAGTTGGCAAACCGATGAAGCGCTGCACCTCCTTCACATTTCTAGGAATTGGCCAATCCTTGATGGCTTGGGTCTTGCTTCCATCCATACTAATTCCTTGTGTAGACAGTACATACCCCAAAAATTGAATTTCGGTCCTATGGAATTCACACTTTTCAAGTTTGATGTAAAGATGGTTTTGTCTTAGACGTTCTAAGACCATTCTCACATGTCCATGTGTTCCTCTGTGGAGTTAGAAAAAATTTTGAATACATCCAAATAAATCACCACGAATGTATCTAGGAGATCCCTGAAGATGTCATTCACCAAGTGTTGGAAAGTGGCTGGGGCGGTACTCAGACCAAAAGGCATAACTAGATATTCAATGTGTCCATAGCGTGACCTGAATGCAGTCTTCCATTCATCCCCAGGTCTAATACAGACCAAGTTATAGGCCCACGGAGATCCAGTTTAGAGAAAATTTTGGCATGCCGCACTCTCTCCAATAACTCAGGGATTAAAGGCAATGGATAACGGTTTCTAATAGTAACCTTATTTAGTTCCCTATAGTCTACGCAGGGTCTCAGAGATCCATCTTTCTTCTTCACAAAGAATATGGGTGCACCTGCAGGAGATGAAGAGGGGGTATGAAGCCCTTGGCTAGATTTTCGTTATGTAATCCTTTAAAGCCTTTAGCTCGGGCCCGCCAGGGGGTAGATCTTACCAAAAGGTATCTCTGCTCCCGGCAATAATTCAATTGGACAATCATATGGACGGTGAGGGGGAAGCTGGTCAGCGTTCTTCTTGTCACATAAATCCACTTAGTCCTGGTATACAGCTGGTAGTTCAGGGACTGACATGGTTCCTTTAGGAACAGAGCAAGCTGAAAACTTCTGGACTCATCTGTTTCTCTGGAAAGTGTAATTCCTTGGTCTCCAGTTAATGGTAGGGTTCTGAGCCTGCAGCCATGTAGCCCTAGAATAATGGGAAAGTGGGGAGAAGAGATAAGCATAAAGGATAGTTTCTCTTGATGATCTTTACCCATAAGGATCCTAAAGGCTCCGTTTCCTGATCACTGGTCAGAGGTCTGCAGGGAGCCATCCACAGTCTCCATCTGTATGGAGTAGCTTCTTCACTGAACGTATCCCCTGTTTCAGAGCAAAGGAGATATCCATAAAATTTCCACTTGCCCTGAGTCGATCATAGCAGAGCTAGACACCCAGACTGAGTCAACCCAGAGTTTGATGGAAAGGAAGCAATGAGAATTGTTTTTCTTACAAATCAGCTGGGACACCGCTGAGGAAACTTGAAAAATTGCAGCGTTTACACAGTCATCGTCCTCAGAAGTGACGGAGTTTAAGTCCGAGAAATCAATATCTGTTGCTGCAGATCTCTCTGGAGCTGAGGCTTGGACCTGACAGATCTCCTCTCGCAACATCACAGTGAATGACTGCGCAGTAGTCTTACGAGAACGGCTGGGGCAGTTTTATAATGAAGTGCCCTGACTTACCACAGTAGAAACATAGATTTTCCTTTAAACGATGTTCTTTGCGTGCATCACTAACCCGTCTTTGTAAAGAGTCCACCTGCATGGGTTCAGGTTCAGGTTCCGTGTGATCCTACTCAAAGGTTCCTTAGCTGGGGAGGAAGGTAGGAAAAGGTTAGTGCGATTACTTTCGAACCATCTCTCTTGCCTGCGTTCAGTCAGACGAGCATCAATACGGATGCAGTAGTTAATAAAGTCACCTAACGCAGTGGGAGGGTCGGCACGAGCAAGTTCATCCTTAATCAGTGGAGACAACCCTTTTTGAAAAATAGATTTTTTGGCGGAACTGTCCAAGTGGTATCGAGGGCCCATCTCCTGAAATCCAAGGCATATTCGGCTACTGAGCGCTTACCTTGGCGCAAAGTTAACATGGCTGCTTCAGCTGTTGCACCTCGATTGGGGTCATCAAACACCTGCCCCATGGCTGAAATGAAAGCATCAAGATGATCCAAACATTCATCCTCAGTCTCAATCAGAGGGTTTGCCCACATCAAAGCCTTGTTAGTAAGCAACATGATTATAGTAAGCACTTTAGATCGTTCAGTGGGAAATTGTGAAGCATGTGCAGAAAAAAAAAGATTGCATTGGTTAATAAATCCCCTGAATTTCTCACGTTCACCGCCAAAATGAAAAGGGGGTAACTTGGGAATCCCAGAACTCGGGGTTATGGCAGGAGCCTGGACTCGTTCCTCTAGAACCTCAATCCTGGCTCGTAAATCCTGGGTAGTTTGTCCAAACACTTGCAAATTGTGATTAGTGAGGTCCTGTAGGTTTGCAAACGGGTCTTTATAGTCTGTATATCTGCAAGGATTGTATCAGTCACTCCGCAAAGCTCCTTTATGCGAGCCTCCATCTTCCAGATCTTTTAAGACAGGAGTACTAGTAGAAGGAGAAAAAAAAAAAAAAAAAACAATAGTGTTTACCTGTGGTAACACTGCAGAGTAAAATTAAGGGAATTGCTCACCTGGAATGGTTGTGAGAAGTCACAACCACTGTCATCACAGAAAGTATAACCGGACATCTGATATCCACAGTCACAGCAGACACAGCCTTCCCAGACCCAGCAGACACTAAACGTTTGGCTTCAGAATCTTGTAATGTATGGTGTACAGTTCATATAGCGACTTGTGCTTGGGTGCGAGGAAAAACACATGAGACACAGGTTTGATATAGAAGGACTTGTATTACTTCATACAAGTGGCAAAAATGGTCACACAGTTTGCAGGTACAGAAGCAGGAGACACAGCAGGCCAGAGTAACTTAAGCTCAGCAAAAACTCTCCACAACAGGTTCAGGATCTCTTCTCTGTTACCGTAATTCCATGCAAACGTGGATTTATCAAATAGCAGGTTTCCAGAGTCCACAAGTGTTCCAAAGTTCCTCAGTAGGAAATAGCTGGAGTACAAAGTCCAAGGTTTTCCAGGAGTCAGGTCACAGGCTCACTGCAGGCTTGATTCTGAAGCATGATTGCTCAGCTGAGGCTGCTTAAGAAGCAAGAGGGAGAGAATCAGGGCGGGAACATGAAAGCTGGAAACTCCATATTGACTGAGGGCAAGATAGCTGCAGCAAGACAGAAAGCAAAATGGCCGACGGAAAAACTGAGTTTCAAGAAACATGTACAAAGAACCTTACAGGTACTAGGAGCTGGCTCACGACCTCTCCCTGGACTTCAGTGTCCCTATACAACAGGTTATTGTTTATGGCAACTGAGGAAACCTCTCCTCAGAGCCAGGCTCTTGGGAAACCTCATTTAGAACACTTATATTTTCCTGTGCCGTTTTAAGAGTGGGGTCTCGCCAGCTCACTCCCAAAATTGTCACAGGACACAGGTAGGTCAGGATAGAAAACTTGGCACTCAACTTTGTAATATTGGTATATCCAGTTTTATTGCAGTCACAGTACACGTGGGTACAAGATGGAAACGTTTCGGTCCAACATGGACCTTTATCAATCTGACGGCAATATAGAACAAAATGAAAATAACAAATAATAAATAATAAATAACAAAAAAAGGGGGGGGTGAAAAAAGGTTACCATGGGTACCAGATAGAGACCCTACGGTTTTGTAACCAATTTTAGGAATAGACATGAGACATAAAGGGAAATAAATGAAAAGAAAAGGAAAAAGAAAAAAGAAAAAAGTTCAGATACCTACCCGACTGCTAATAGGTAGATTTTTACTCTTGATGTGAGATATATAGACTGTATGTCTATGGGGAGAAGAAATTGAAGAACTTCAATGTATAGGAGGTGCCCAAACAGAATACAGGTGTATAGATCAATCAGATATATATTACCTTAGTGGAGAGAATCATAAAGATGGATTTGTCTATAAGGCGAACTTCCGGTGATGCGTTCACTGACACATCACGAAGTCCCGCCTCTTCCCTATTTAAAACATGCAGGTATGCGACCACTCCAGTGACAAGCGGCGGATACCGCGTCAGTGTTGGAGAGGACGGCGCTACCTACATGTAAAGTAACCTTGAACACCCCTGTTATTTATTTATTCACTGCCTTATAAGCGTTCTTTACTGGCTATACATAACGCAGGGTATCACTTCCAGAAGGGGGAGGGGGAGTAATATGAAACACCACTAGTCCATTGTGACTTCATCTGTATATATAAATGAGGTGTAGCAATTCTTTCACGAACGGGGCAATATAACCCAAGAGGTTATTCCCATACATTCTCTGTATCTCCACAGATATCTAATCAATATACTAGGAATCCTTGTGGATCATCACAAACCCTTTTTTCTTGGGCCTTCAGGTATACTTCACTATAAATATAGATATAGATTATTAAACCATCATCATGGTTACATACATATGGCAATCTTTCCTCAGGTCCTATATTAACTCGTTCGCCTTATAGACAAATCCATCTTTATGATTCTCTCCACTAAGGTAATATATATCTGATTGATCTATACACCTGTATTCTGTTTGGGCACCTCCTATACATTGAAGTTCTTCAATTTCTTCTCCCCATAGACATACAGTCTATATATCTCACATCAAGAGTAAAAATCTACCTATTAGCAGTCGGGTAGGTATCTGAACTTTTTTCTTTTTCCTTTTCTTTTCATTTATTTACCTTATGTCTCATGTCTATTCCTAAAATTGGTTACAAAACCGTAGGGTCTCTATCTGGTACCTATGGTAACCTTTTTTTCACCCCCCCCCCTTTTTTTGTTATTTATTATTTATTATTTGTTATTTTCATTTTGTTCTATATTGCCGTCAGATTGATAAAGGTCCATGTTGGACCGAAACGTTTCCATCTTGTACCCACGTGTACTGTGACTGCAATAAAACTGGATATACCAATATTACAAAGTTGAGTGCCAAGTTTTCTATTCACTATATTGGGCTAATCACCTACTTGTGTACCTACAGGTAGGTCAGGGACACTCGGTTCCCGAGAATCACCATCCTCGTCTTCCAACATTACCTGCAAAGGAATTTCATCTCTATCACAGTCATCATCATTATCAATATCATTATCATGATTATGATCAGTATCATCATCACTATCATGATCATCATCATTATCATTATCAGCATCAGCATCATCATTATCATTATCATCATCATCATTATTATCACATAAGTTTAACGGCCCACTAGCATTATGTTCCGCCCCTTGGGACTGAGCACCCTCAGTAGGAGCTTCATCACACTGTCCATCAGAAACATTTTTCCCCCAGCAATCCTTAGACCGGGGAAAGTCATTACCAATATAACGGGGTGCACCAGGTTCTTCACTACCCCCACTTCATATGAAACCTCCCCGAGTTTGGGGACCAAGTTCACGGCAGTCTCTGGGTAGACTTTGGTGTCTCCATGGATGCACACCACACTCAGGTGTTTATCAGGGATGAAGTCCTATCAATCAGGCTGTCACATACGGAAGTCACTGGACTCTCTGAGTCCAAAAGGGCCTGTGCTGGGCAGTCCTTTATAACCACCGGGGACACCTGTGGTCCAATCTCTTCGGCTGAGGTGGACCCACACACAGGTTCTGCGCAGAGAGAGAGGGATCTGCCAACATCACAATACATAGGCTCCCCCTCTATTAGACAGTTGGCTGCAATTTCACGACATCTCCAACACTGTCCATCACACTTTCCCACCATATGTCCCTCGGGCCTGAACCCGCTTATCAGCACACCCCATGTCCCCAACAGCTGGAACGCTCTTACCGGGAGAGTTCGGCGTCCAGGAACTCTGAAGTGACGACCTCTCAGACGGCTGGTCACGGAGGCAGTCTTTGGTAGCGAAGGCCCTCTCCCTCAGGCTGACCAGACGAGTGGCGTCCTGGTGGTCTCGTTGTCCGACCTCCGGCTGTACCTCAGGAGGACGTGCGCGGGTGTAGCGGTCCACTATCACCTCCTTGACCCCATGAGCAGGGTTGCCGACGGCAGACTCCCAACTGCATCTCCAGTCATGGACTCCCCTGGCACGGACTGCCACCGTAACACCCAGCCGGGCAAGAATCTCCGCTTTCAGCTTGGCATAGTCTCTGCTGTCCTGCTCGCTCAGGTCAGCATAGGCCTTTTGGGGTTCTCCAGTCAGATAGGGTGCGACCATCATGGCCCATTCAGATAGTGGCAGGTTCTCCTTCTCTGCCAGTCCCTCAAACATAGCGAGATATGCCTCCACATCGTCATGAGGCGTCATCTTTTTCAGGGTCCGTCTTACCGCCTTCTTTACAGCGGACAACGCAGGTGCCTTCACAACATTACTCTGGGACGAGGCGCTGAGAGCTGCAATCTGCTCCAAAAACAACCGGTTATTCTCCTGCTGCTGCTGCTGGTACTGCAGTTGCATGCTCTGCTGGGCCTGTACCAGGTATTTAACGAGCTCCTTCATACTGTCATCCATGCTGTCAGACTTCTCTGTCTCAACAACGGCAGTCTTATGTTGCACATTAACTTGCGCCATTTGTTTAATCAGCTTCTCCAGGCTGTCATCCATACTGTCAGACTTCTCTGTCTTAACAACGGCAGTCTTCACTCAAGACATACACACTCCACAGTCTTTTCCACAACAATTTCAGCTTTGCTGTGCAGACACTTTTTTTTTTTCTTTGCAAAGTCTATTAGGGCTACTGTCTCTTTAAGACTGCTCCAACAGACGTTTCTTTTTTTTTTTTTTCTCTGACACACTTTTTTTTTTTTCTCTGCTGCTGCTTCAACAGACTTCACCTTTATTGCTGTCTCTAGCCACTGTGCTGCACGCACATTCTAGCACCAATTGTAAGCTTTTCAGGGGATATAGCTCCGGGATCGCCGTCCTGGTAGACGGAATGGCATAAAACAGTTCATTCAGACAGCAGTTCTGGTGTAATGTATGTGGTACAGTTCATATAGCGTCTTGTGCTTGGGTGCGATGAAAATACTTGAGACACAGGTTGATAAAGAAAGTCTTGTATTGCTTCATACAAATTGGCAAAAATAAACACACAGGTTGCAAACACAGAAGCAGGAGACACAGCAGGCCAGAGTTATCTAAGTTCATCAATAACTCTCCACAACAGATTCAGATCTTCTTCTATGTTTACCGCAAGTCCATGCAAACGTGAGGCTTTCAAGAGCAGAGTTCAGAGTCCACAAGTGCTTCAGAGTTTCTCAGTAGAAATGGCTGGAGTACAAGGTCCAAGGCTTCAGGAGTCAGAACACAGGTTCACTGCAGGCTAGATTCTGAAGCACTGATTGCTCAGGTGTGGCTGTTTAAGAAGCAAACGGAGAGAATCAGGGCGGGAACATGCAAGCTGGAAAACTCCATTTTAACTGAGGGCAAGATAGCTGCAGCAAAACAGAAAGCAAAATGGCCGACGAACAAACTGAGTTTCAGAAACAGATACACAGAACCTTACATTACTCCCCCCTTAGGGGCAACCTCCGGATGACCTCAGACCAGGCTTGTGTGGGTACCTCTGATGAAACTGACGGAGCAAGCGAGGAGCATTAACGTTATTGACTGGCTCCCATGAGTTGTCCTCCACTGGGTAGCCCTGCCATTTAATCAGATATTGTAACTGATTTCTATACAACCTGGAATCTAAAATCCTTTCCACCACAAATTCTTCCTGACCATCGACTAGCACTGGGTCAGGGCAAGGAGAAGAACGTCCAGGAAACGTATTGGGTGTCGCAGCCTTTAGTAGGGATACATGAAAGACAGGGTGGATTCTCATAGTTCTGGGCAATTGAAGACGACAAGCAACGGCACTTATAATCTTACTGATTTTATAGGGTCCAATGTACTTATGTCCCAACTTAGACGATGGAATCCTTAACTTAAGATTTCTGGTTGACAGCCAGACCAGGTCTCCTACCTTAAAAGCTGGTGCAGGTTTACGAAATTTATCTGCTGCCTTCTTGTACCTTTCCTGAGCCGATTCCAGATTCTCCTTTAGAAGATCCATATTCTTCTGTAAAGTCGTGACTCTTTCAGCCACTGCTGGCAAAGGCGTCTCTATGGGAAATCGTGGTAGAATGTTAGGATGATAACCTAAATTAGAGTAAAAAGGAGACTGTTTAGTGGAGGCACTCTGAGAGTTGTTGTAAGAGAACTCAGCCAATGGAAGTAGATCCACCCAATCATCCTGTAGGTGGCAGATAAAGCAGCGGAGATACTGCTCCAGGGTTTGATTGGTTCGTTCGGTTTGTCCATTAGTCTGGGGATGAAAAGCAGAAGAAAGGTTTACTTTAATGTCCAATGCTGCACAGAAATTTTGCCAAAACCTAGAAGTGAATTGCACCCCTCGATCCGAAATAACCTCATCGGTACTCCATGTAAACGAAACACATCTTTAATCATCAAATCTGATGTCTGTTTTGCAGTGGGTAAGCCGACACAAGGGATAAAATGAGCTGCCTTTGTTAAACGATCAACCACCACTAGAATAGTGTTCTTCCCTTGAGAGGTTGGTAATTCCACAATGAAGTCCATAGAAATGGATCCCCACGGGCGGGACGGGGTGGGAAGAGGCTGTAACAGACCAGTTGGTGAAGAGCGAGGTGTTTTGCATCTTGCACAAACCTCACACGAAGTGACATAGTCCAAAACATCCTTCCTACAAGTGGGCCACCAAAAGAAACGAGAAAGAAATTCCTGTGTCTTTAGAATTCCTCTATGCCCGGCTATTTTGGAATCGTGAATGAGTTGCAATACTCTCAATCTGACTGTTTCAGGTATATACAGACGTTGTCCCAGAATCCACACACCATTCTTAAAGACAAGACTTACGTCCCTTGGGGGTTGAGCCAAAAAAGAATCCGCATGGTATGCTTCCTTGATGTCTTTAATTAGGTCTTGATGATGAATCACTCCTAGGAATCTAGAGTCAGGAAGAATAGTCTTAGGAGGAGTAATTGGACGTGTCTCTGCTGAGTAAATCCTAGAGAGTGCATCAGCCTTTCCATTGCGCGATCCTGGTCTATAAGAAATAATAAAATTAAATTGGTTTAAGAAAAGATTCCAGCGAGCCTGGCGAGGAGTCAGGCACTTAGCCGACCTGATAAACTCAAGATTACGATGATCTGTCAGAACGACTATTTGCTGTGCAGCTCCTTGAAGAAGGTGTCTCCATTCTTTGAAGGCGGCAATAATGGCCAACAACTCTCTATTGCCCACATCGTAGTTCTTCTCAGCCGAAGACAACTGCTGGGAAAAGAAGGCACAGGGATGCAAGACATTCTTCTCACTGTTCTCTGAGAGAGTATAGCTCCCACGGCACAGTCTGAAGCATCCACCTCTATTATGAAGGCAAGCTCTGGGTTGGGATGTACTAGGATAGGTGCAGTGGTAAATTTATCTTTTAGACGGGAAAATGCTTCCTGGGCTTGGGGAGTCCAGGAGAACTTAGACTCTTTCCGGGTAAGTTGGGTGATAGGTGACACTACCTCAGAGAAATTTCTAATGAAACGTCTATAGAAGTTTGCAAACCCGATGAAGCGCTGTACCTCCTTCACATTTCTAGGACTTGGCCAATCATTGATGGCTTGGGTTTTACTTCCATCCATACTAATTCCTTGTGTAGACAGTACATACCCCAGAAATTGAATTTCGGTCTTATGGAATTCACACTTTTCAAGCTTGATGTAAAGATGATTTGTCTTAGACGTTCCAAGACCATTCTCACATGTCCATGATGTTCCTCTGTGGAGTTAGAAAAAATTAAAATATCATCCAAATAAATTACCACGAATGTATCTAGGAGATCCCTGAAGATGTCATTCACCAAGTGTTGGAAAGTGGCTGGGGCGGTACTCAGACCAAAAGGCATAACCAGATATTCAAAGTGTCCATAGCGTGACCTGAATGCAGTCTTCCATTCATCCCCAGGTCTAATACGGACTAAGTTATAGGCCCCACGAAGATCTAGTTTAGAAAAAATTTTAGCATGTCGCACTCTCTCCAATAACTCAGGGATTAAAGGCAATGGATAACGGTTTCTAATAGTAACCTTATTAAGTTCCCTATAGTCTACGCATGGTCTCAGGGATCCATCTTTCTTCTTTACAAAGAATATGGGTGCCCCTGCAGGAGATGAAGAGGGGCGTATGAAGCCCTTGGCTAGATTTTCGTCTATGTACTCTTTTAAAGCCTTCAGCTCGGGCCCCGCCAGGGGGTAGATCTTACCAAAAGGTATCTCTGCTCCAGGCAATAATTCAATTGGACAATCATATGGACGGTGAGGAGGAAGCTGGTCAGCGTTCTTCTTGTCACATAAATCCACATAGTCCTGGTATACAGCTGGTAATTCAGGGACTGACATGGTTCCTTTAGGAACAGAGCAAGCTGAAATTTTTTGACTCATCTGTTTCTCTGGAAAGTGTAATTCCTTGGTCTCCCAGTTAATGGTAGGATTCTGAGCCTGCAGCCATGGTAGCCCTAGAATAATGGGAAAGTGAGGAGAAGAGATAAGCATAAAGGACAGTTTCTCTTGATGATCTTTACCCATAAGAACCTTTAAAGGCTCTGTTTCCTGATCCACTGGTCCAGAGGTCAGCAGGGAGCCATCCACAGTTTCCATCTGTACTGGAGCAGCCTTCTTCACTGAACGTATTCCCTGTTTTAGAGCAAAGGAGACATCCATAAAATTTCCACTTGCACCTGAGTCGATCATGGCAGAGCTAGACACCCAGGCTGAGTCAACCCAGAGTTTGATGGAAAGAAAACAGTGAGAATTGTTTTTCTTACAACTCAGCTGGGACACCGCTGAGGAAACTTGAAAGATGGCAGCATTTACACAGTCAACGTCCTCAGAGGTAACGGAGTTTAAGTCCGAGAAATCAAGATCTGTTGCTGCAGCTCTCTCTGGAGCCTGAGGCTCGGACCTGACAGATCCCCTCTCGCAACACTCACAATGAATGAGTGCTGCAGTAGTCTTGCGAGAACGGCTGGGACAGTTAATAATAAAGTGCCCTGACTTACCACAATAAAAACATAGATTCTCCTTAAAACGATGTTCCTTGCGTGCATCACTAACCCGTCGTAGTAAAGAGTCTACCTGCATGGGTTCAGGTTCAGGTTCCCGTGTAATCCTATTCAAAGGTTCCTTAGCTGGAGAGGAAGGTAGGAAAAGGTTAGTACGATTGCTTTCGAACCATCTCTCTTGCCTGCGTTCAGTTAAACGAGTATCAATACGGATGCAGTAGTTAATAAAGTCACCTAACGCAGTGGGAGGGTCGGCACGAGCAAGTTCATCCTTAATTAGTGGGGATAACCCCTTTCGAAAAATAGATTTTTTGGCGGAATTGTCCCAGGTGGTATCAAGGGCCCATCTCCTGAAATCCAAGGCATATTCAGCTACTGAGTGCTTACCTTGGCGCAAAGCTAACATGGCTGCTTCAGCTGTTGCACCTCGATTGGGGTCATCAAACACCTGCCCCATGGCTGAAATAAAATCATCAAGGTGATTCAAACAATCATCCTCAGTCTCAATCAGAGGGTTTGCCCATATCAAAGCCTTGTTGGTAAGCAACATAATTATAGTAAGCACCTTAGATCGTTCAGTAGGAAATTGTGAAGCATGTGCAGAAAAAAAAAGATTACATTGATTAACAAATCCCCTGAATTTTTCACGTTCACCACCAAAACGAAAAGGGGGCAACTTGGGAATCCCAGAACTCGGGGCCACGGCAGGAGCCTGGACTTGCCCCTCCAGAACCTCAATCCTGGCTCGCAAATCCTGAGTAGTCTGTCCAACCACTTGCAAATTGTGATTATTTAGGTCCTGAAGATTTGTAAAACGGGTCTTTAAATTCTGCAAATCTGCAAGGATATTATCAGTCACTCCACAAAGTTCCTTTATGCGGGCCTCCATTTTCCAGATCTTTTAAGACAGGATACTGGAAGAAGAGGAGAGAGAAAAAAAAAACAATAGTGTTCACCTGTGGCAACACTGAAGAAAGAAAAAAACTTTAAGGGAACTGCTCACCTGGAATGGTTGTGAGAAGTCACAACCACTATCATCACAGAAAGCTTTCAACCAGACATCTGATATCCAGAGTTTCAGCAGACAAAAAGAGAAGAGAAAAAAAAAAAAAAAACAATAGTGTTTACCTGTGATAACACTGCAGAAAAAAAAACTTAAGGGAATTGCTCACCTGGAATGGTTGTGAGAAGTCACAACCACTGTCATCACAGAAAGTACAACCGGACATCCGATATCCACAGTACAGCAGACAAGCCTTTCCAGACCCAGCAGACACTAACGTTTGGCTTCAGAATCTTGTAATGTATGTGGTACAGTTCATATAGCGTCTTGTGCTTGGGTGCGATGAAAATACTTGAGACACAGGTTGATAAAGAAAGTCTTGTATTGCTTCATACAAATTGGCAAAAATAAACACACAGGTTGCAAACACAGAAGCAGGAGACACAGCAGGCCAGAGTTATCTAAGTTCATCAATAACTCTCCACAACAGATTCAGATCTTCTTCTATGTTACCGCAAGTCCATGCAAACGTGAGGCTTTCAAGAGCAGAGTTCAGAGTCCACAAGTGCTTCAGAGTTTCTCAGTAGAAATGGCTGGAGTACAAGGTCCAAGGCTTCAGGAGTCAGAACACAGGTTCACTGCAGGCTAGATTCTGAAGCACTGATTGCTCAGGTGTGGCTGTTTAAGAAGCAAACGGAGAGAATCAGGGCGGGAACATGCAAGCTGGAAAACTCCATTTTAACTGAGGGCAAGATAGCTGCAGCAAAACAGAAAGCAAAATGGCCGACGAACAAACTGAGTTTCAGAAACAGATACACAGAACCTTACATCTGGTGTAAACTGGCCGCAACCAGCTTTATTAAAGTCCACAGCAAACAGCACGTGATAAAAACAAATCATAAACAGAAAACCTAGCCTCTCTGGCTACTGACTACACTTAGATAGATTTCCCTCACTATCCGGAACCAGACTCTAAGAGCCTGGGCCAAAACAACACATATGTTCAGCATTTACCAGCATGGAGTTACACAGAGACTCCTCTTAGTGTCTGAAGGCACATCCCACGTCCAGACTTGAGAGAACTCCCCTCCTATTCAGTAGTTTTGCAGCATGGAGTTTCACAGAGACTACTCCTGTGTCCGGGGTACATCGAGCACCCAGACTGAGACAGCTCCACTCCTTGAGACTCCTTCTGTGCCTGGACTCCTTGTCCAGACTAAGCGAGCTCTCTGACTGTGTTCCCAGACACCTACTTCTGGTTTCCTAATTAACACCTGAGTGGTTTCAGGCCTGAGCTGCAAGTGTGTACTGAATGGAAGGTGTAGTGACCTTTCTCTACCACTAGGTTTACAAAGCCATACATTTCCCTTATACCAGTCAGCAAAGTACCTAGGTGAAATGTACACCCCATTCACTACATATGCTTTCACTGTCTCACAATATATATATATATATATATACATATATTATATGTATATATATATATATACACACGTGGTCAAAATTGTTGGTACCCCTCGTTTAATGACAGAAATAACTTGAATCTGACAAAAGTAATAATAAATCAAAAATCTATGAAAATGAACAAATGAAATTCAGACATTGCTTTTCAACAATGCTTCCACAGAATTAAAAAAGAAAATAAAGCTCATGAAATAGACCTGGACAGAAATGTGACAAAAAAGACATGTTAAATCACAGTGTGTCTACTAATTAACATCACAGGTGTCTACTATCTTGGAATCAGTGGGTAGGCCTGTATAGAGTGCTACAGATACTCACTATGCTGTTTGGTGACATGGTGTGTATCACACTTAACATGGACCAGAGGAAGCAAAGGAAAGAGTTGCGTCAGGAGATTAGAAAGAAAATTATAGACAAACATGTTAAAGGTAAAAGTTATAAGACCATCTCCAAGCAGGAGGATTGATTTAAATCACGCCGATTTAAATCAACGATTTAAATCATGATTTAAATCAAATGATTTTTTTCTATTTAAATCAGATCGATTTAAATCGTGATTTTAATCATGATTTAAATCACTGATTTAAATCAAAAGATTTTTTTAATATAAATCACGATTAAAATCTAAAACTTTCAATCATTGTTCAATTAACTCCACACTTCTAGCTTGGTTTCACTTTCTGTAGCTTGGTTTCAGTTTCTTTTTCCATTCAGTTGACATGCCCAAACTTGTTGGATAGTCAGTCAGCAGTACTTGGCTGTAGTAACAATCAAACTTCAGAAGTGATCTGCGTGAGCCATGGCAGGTCGTAAGAGAGACCCTATTTTGGTTCATTTTGTTGAGATGCCAGCAGAGCTTGGAAAGAAAGGTGGGAGAGCAAAGTGCAAATACTGTCAAAAGGATATCCAAGGACTTGTTTGCCGTTTGAAATCACATTATGAAAACTGCAACCAGAAGGGAAATGAAGATGTTGATAGTGATACAACTAATGTCAATGAACCCCCACAGCTTCTTATGCACCAGGACCCTAGCACTAGTGGTAAGTCTGGCAATTACAACCTATTTTAACAGACAATTTACTGGGATGGTTAAAGTCTATGAAAAGAAAAATTTCTAGCACTAGTTCTGGAGTATAGAATTTAAATTTATGTTAAGGCAATATTTCACAGAAGATAAACGTTAACTAAAAATAAAAGAGTGTGTATACGCCTATTTTTTTTTTTATTGTAGGCTACAATTCACTTTTGAAGTCTGCCAAATTGACCATTTTTTTAAAAAAACATTTTTAAAACTTTTGTGACATATTTTTTTTCAGTTACTCTGATATTACTAGTATTACAGCAACTTCACCGGAAACTTGAGTAGCATAACTTTTGAGACAGCCCTTATAGGACGAGGACCATTACATTGTTCAAAAAGTTTGTTTCAAAATATTTTCGTTATATTTCTTCAAATACGCAGTCGAATTATATTTTTAATTACTGTGCTTTCAGGGTCAAATATGGCTTGTGCTGCACGTGACAATCAATATCTGGGTACAACTTCAACAAAGCAGCCCAACAAAAAACTTTGCGTGCAAAGTGTAGAAAAATTCCTCTTAAAGACTACGACGAGCCAGAAAGAACATTTTGATGAATTAATTGCTAAATTCATATTTGCAACCAATTCTTCTTTCCGACTAGTTGAACACCCATTGTTTGTACAAATGATCGAAGGAATAAGACCAGGCTACAAACCACCAAGTAGATTTGATATCTCAGGAAAACATCTTCAGGCTGTATACGACAAAGTAAGAGCGGCTTGTACAAAATATTTGAAAGACAAAGTTGTTAACATGAGCTTGGATGGTTGGAGCAACATCCACAACGACCCCATAATTTGCACTTGTGTCACAACAGAAGATGGTGAAACTTACCTTACAGACACAATCGACACATCTGGAAATTCACATACTGCTGAATATTTACTTGAAATTGCTAAGAACTCAATTCACCAATGCCAAGAACAGTTTGGATGTAAAGTAAGGAGCTTAGTTACTGATAACGCAAGCAATGTGGCAAAAATGCGAGCGGAACTGGCACATGAGGATGACACAAATGTCATTACATACGGTTGTTCTGCCCATTTGTTGCATCTTTTGGCAAAAGACCTGCATATTTCGGGTGTCAAGGAACATGTTGTAGAAATTGTTAAATATTTCCGCAATAATCATTTTGCACATGCAACCTACAAGGAAATGGGAGGACTGAAGTTGGTTCTACCACAAGATGTTAGATGGAATACCTTGGCTGAATGCTTGGAACTGTTTATTAACAACTGGTCAAAATTAGTGTCCATTTGCGAAACACATCGGGATAAAATTGATGCTAATATACGAAGCAAAGTATTAAATCTTGGTGTGAAGAGAAATGCGAGGACCTTTTGGAAAGGTTAAAGCCAATATCTATTGCGTTGGATAAAATGCAGAAAGATACTGCAACCATAGCTGATGCCACAGAAGTTTGGAAAGATTTAGAAGGTTCACTAGATCGCTTGAACCTCTCAAACAATGTAAAGGTTGCAATACACCACCGCAAGGACCAAGCATTAAAAGAAGAACACTATTTAGCCAATATCTTGCATCCCATCTACATAGGGAAAAAACTATCTGAGGCGGAAATCAACTCTGCAATGGAGTGGCTCGCCAATACTAACCATGACATTGTGGCAACTGTGCTGAAATTGAAGTGTGAATCTGCACCATTTCAAAAATACATGTTTGCAGATAACGTCGTTAATGAACTAAAACCACTGGACTGGTGGAAGTCGCAATCACTTGTTCTTCCAGCGAAGATAATAAATGTAGCTACTCAGCTACTGACTGCATCGGCTTCATCGGCAGGAGTAGAGAGATTGTTTTCTTCATTTGGTTTTGTGCACACAACAGTCCGAAACCGCTTAGGAACTGCTAAAGCAGGACAACTAGTTTTCCTATTAAAAGTCCTAAATAAACAGTAGGTTTAAAGGACTGATGTATTCACTGAAGATGTTTGCTTACTTCAAACGTTAGAGATAGGCTATTGTTAAAAAGTACTTACTCTCTGTAGTTCAATTCTGATTGTTTAATAATGCAAATAAAAATTATTAGGTTTCATAATCATCAACTGTTTTAATATTTTTATTTGTGTAAAATAATTTGATTTGCAAAAAGACAAAGTTTTGCTTGTGTACAACTTGATTAAAAAATCCTATTTAAATCAAAAAAATCCGATTTAAATCAAAAAAATCCGATTTTTTTGATTTTTTAAAAAAATCATGATTTTTATCCACCCTGCTTAATGTTCCTGTGACTACAGTTACACATATTATTCAGAAATTTAAGCTCCATGGGACTGTAGCCAACCTCCCTGGACGTGGCCGCAGGAGGAAAATTAATCACAAATCAAAGAGACGGATAATACGAATGGTAACAAAAGAGCCCAAAAAAACTTCTAAACAGATTAAAGGTGAACTTAAAGCTCAAGGAACATCAGTGTCAGATCGCACCATCCGTCGTTGTATGAGCCAAAGTGGGCTTCATTGAAGATGACCAAGAAGTACACCATTTTTAAAAAAAATCATAAAAAAGCCAGACTGGACTTCGCCAAACTACATGTTGACAAGCCACAAATGGAACTTTTTGGCAAGGCACATCAGCTCTATGTTCACAAATGGAAAAATGAAGCATACCAAGAAAAGAACACTGTCCCTACTGTGAAACATGGAGGAGGCTCTGTTATGTTCTGGGGCTGCTTTGCTGCATCTGGCATAGGGTGTCTAGAATCTGTGCATGGTACTATGAAATCTCAAGACTATTAAGGGATTCTAGAGAAATGTGCTGCCCAGTGTCAGAAAGCTTGGTCTCAGTTGCAGGTCATTGGTCTTGCAACAGGATAATGACCCAAAACACACAGCTAAAAACACCAAAGAATAGCTGAGTAGAAAATATTGGACTATTCTGAAGTGGCCTTCTATGAGCCATGACCTAAACCCTATTGAGCATCTTTGGAAAGAGCTGAAACATGCCATCTGGAAAAGGCAACCTTCAAACACGAGACAACTGGAGAAGTTTGCTCTTGAGGAGTGGGCCAAAATACCTGTCCAGAGGTGCAGAAGTCTCATTGACAGTTACAGGAATCGTTTGATTACAGTGATAGCCTCAAAAGGTTCTGCAACAAAATATTAAGTTAAGGGTACCATCATTTCTGTCCAGGCCTATTTCATGAGTTTTATTTTTTTTAAATTCTGTGGAAGCATGGTTGAAAAGCAATGTCTGACTTTCATTTGTTCATTTTCATAGACTTTTGATTTATTATTACTTTTGTTAGATTCAAGTTATTTCTGTGACCATTGTGGGTTTTTCTGTCATTAAACGAGGGGTACCAACAATTTTGACCATGTGTGTATATTATATATATATATACATATAATACAGTACAGACCAAAAGTTTGGACACACCTTCTCATTCAATGATTTTTCTGTATTTTCATGACTATGAAAATTGTAGAATCACACTGAAGGCATCAAAACTATGAAGTAACACATGTGGAATTATACATTACACTTTACAAAAAAGTGTGAAACAACTGAAAATATGTCTTATATTATAGATTCTTCAAAGTAGCCACCTTTTGCTTTGATTACTGCTTTGCACGCAGAAAAGGTGAACGGATGGACTCTACATGCCTGGTTCCCACCGTGAAGCATGGAGGAGGTGGTATGATGGTGTGGGGGTGCTTTGCTGGTGACACTGTTGGGGATTTATTCAAAATTGAAGGCATACTGAACCAGCATGGCTACCACAGCATCTTGCAGCAGCATGCTATTCCATCAGGTTTGCGTTTAGTTGGACCATCATTTATTTTTCAACAGGGCAATGACCCCAAACACACCTCCAGGCTGTGTAGGGGCTATTTGACCAAGAAGGAGAGTGTTGGGGTGCTATGCCAGATGACCTGGCCTCCACAGTCACCAGACCTGAACCCAATTGAGGTGGTTTGGGGTGAGCTGGACCGCTCACCGCTTCAATTTTGAATAATCCCCAACAGTGTCACCAGCAAATCACCCCCACACCATCACACCACCTCCTCCATGCTTCACGGTGGGAACCAGGCATGTAGAGTCCATCCGTTCTCCTTATCTTCGTGCAAAGCAGTAATCAAAGCAAAATGTGGCTACTTTGAAGAACCTAGAATATAAGACATATTTTCACTTGATTCACACTTTTTTGTAAAGTGTAATATATAGTTCCACATGTGTTGATTCATAGTTTTGATGCCTTCAATGTGATTCTACAATTTTCATAGTCATGAAAATACAGAAGAATCTTTGAATGAGAAGGTGTGCCCAAACTTTTGGTCTGTACTATATATACATATTATATTTATTATATATATATTATATACATACATATGCATATTATATATATAATATATAATATATTATTTCATATATACAGTCATGGCCAAAAGTTTTGAGAATGACACAAATATTAATTTTTACAAAGTCTACTGCTTCATTTTTTCTAATGGCAATTTGCATATACTCCAGAATGTTATAAAGAGTGATCAGCTTAACAGCAATTACTTGCAAAGTCAATATTTGGCTAAAAATGAACTTTATCCCCCAAAACACATTTCAACATCATTGCAGCCCTGCCTTAAAAGGGCCAGCTAACCTCTTTTCAGTGATTGCTCCATTAACACAGGTGTGGGTGTTGATGAGGACATGGCTGGAGATCAATCTGTCATGATTAAGTAAGAATGACACCACTGGACACTTTAAAAGGAGGCTGGTGCTTGGCATCATTGTTTCTCTTCTGTTAACCATGGTTATCTCTAAAGAAACACGTACAGTCATCATTGCAATGCACAAAAATGGCCTAACAGGGAAGAGTATTGCAGCTAGAAAGATTGCACCTCAGTCAACAATCTATCGCATCATCAAGAACTTCAAGGAGAGAGGTTCCATTGTTGCCAAAAAGGCTTCAGGGTGCCCAAGAAAGACCAGCAAGCGCCAGGACCGTCTCTTAAAAGTGTTTCAGCTGCGGGATCGGGCTACCAGCAGTGCAGAGCTTGCTCAGGAATGGCAGCAAGCAGGTGTGAGTGCATCTGCACGCACAGTGAGGCGGAGACTCTTGGAGCAAGGCCTGGTCTCAAGGAGGGCAGCAAAGAAGCCACTTCTCTCCAGAAAAAACATCATGGACAGACTCATATTCTGCAAAAGGTACAGGCAGTGGACTGCTGAGCACTGGGGTAAAGTTATTTTCTCTGATGAATCCCCTTTTCGATTGTTTGGGACATCAGGAAAACGCCTCATTCGGAGAAGACAAGTTGAGCGCTACCACCAGTCTTGTCTCATGCCAACTGTTAAGCATCCTGAAACCATTCATGTGTGGGGTTGCTTCTCAGCCAAGGGAATCGGCTCTCTCACAGTCTTGCCTAAAAACACAGCCATGAATAAAGAATGGTACCACAATGTCCTCCAAGAGCAACTTCTCCCAACCCTCCAAGAGCAGTTTGGTGATCAACAATGCCTTTTCCAGCATGATGGAGCACCTTGCCATTAAGCAAAGGTGATAACTAAATGGCTCAGGGAACAAAACATAGAGATTTTGGGTCCATGGCCTGGAAACTCCCCAGATCTTAATCCATTGAGAACTTGTGGTCAATCATCAAGAGACGGGTGGACAAACAAAAACCTAAAAATTCTGACAAAATGAAAGCATTGATTGTGCAAGAATGGACTGCTATCAGTCAGGATTTGGTCCAGAAGTTGACTGAGAGCATGCCAGGGAGAATTGCAGAGGTCCTGAAGAAGAAGGGTCAACACTGCAAATATTGACTTGCTGCATTAACTCATTCTGTCAATATAAGCTTTTGTTACTCATATGTTTGCAATTATTATATTTCTGTCTGTGATAAAAACATCTGTCAAACACACATAAAAACCAGAGGGCAGCAGATCATGTGAAAATATAATATTTGCGTTATTCTCAAAACTTTTGGCCATGACTGTATATATAATATGTATATGTGTGTTTTGAAGATTTTTTGTTTTAACACGATGTGTACAGTTGTGTTTTACAATGCAATTTTAACATGAGCTTTTACATACAGAGAAACTGTATGTAAAAGCTCATGCTAAAATGGCATTGCAGTCTGAAAGCAATCGCACTGCATTCGCATGTAAATCGGATGCTAGGTGTGAAAAATCGGATTGTACGCGCACAAAAAAACGCATGACACTTGTATTACACTCGTTCGAGTCTCCTGCATCAAAATCAGACAGATTTTTAAATCGCTAGCGTGTCTCCAGCCTAATTGCCGCAAAAGGAGGCTCTACAAAGTACTGACTTTAGGACAGTGAATAGTTATGCATACTGAAGTTTTCAGTTATTTTGTCCTATTTGTAGTTTGCTTCACAAAAAAAGAAAAACAAATATTCAGTTGTAAGCATCTTCTGTACATGAACGGATCCAAACACTCAAAAAAATACTGTGAAATTTCATGTTGTGAGGTAGCAAAACACATAAGATGTCAAAGACGATGAATACTTTCGCAAGTCACTCTACTTTCAGAATTGGAGAGGAGGACATGCATCTGAGGCTCTCTACATTCACTTCTTTTGGAGCCTTGAAACTGCTAGCTACTACAGCAATTACTTCAATTTCACATGACAGAAAAATTAGCACCACTTCCTAGTTTTGATTTGCAAATATGGACGCAAAATCAAACTAAAATACTATTTATGTTTTCTCTGTGCAGATTCCACTCCCACAAAGATAATCTGGCACTGAATGACAATTCTGTGCTGTGCACAATTAATTGTTTAATTAATTGTTTTTCACGTGCAGGTTTTATTTGTGGTTTTTGGGAAGAGAACACATACCCATTATAGTCAATGGAGCTGTTCACATGTGCAAATTGTTTTTCCTTGCAGACCGAGTGTCTGACGTGTTTCTTATCTGAGTAATGACTCAAAATTACACAAGGCTATGAGCAGTCTGTGTGCTGTCCGTAATTAACATTGGAATGGATAGGTGAAGCTTTGCAAATTATTTTTTAAAGTGAAAATCACTGGTGGTAAAAGCTGACAAACTCATGAAAATAAGATTAAAAACACTGATGACTCACAGTCTGTATTTTTACATCTGACAAAAATCATGGCCATCTGAATGAGACCTAAGGTGGAGTTCACATTGCAGTGGCAATGAGTCTTGGGGTATGTGCACACAAATATTTTAAGTCTGATTCTGCATGAAAAAAGACAATCAGAAAACAATCAAAAGAAAGAACATCTCTAGAAGAACATTTCCATGAAAAAAAAATTGTCCTGAAAACAACACTAAAAAACCTTGCTAAAGCCATGTGAAAAAACGCGGTGGTCAAAACGATTGTAAAAACATTCTGGAAACAATCAAAAGGTGATATAAAGGACGTTTCAGAAAACCCCTCCAGTGCTTTCTGAAACTCTTCTGCTTCACGAAGAGCGGATTACCTGCAGCTACAGGCACTTTCCTTGTTGATGAATGCTGAGTAACCTGCTGTGTCACTACATAATTAAGCTGTCAATAATAATCAATGTGCTTTTAACTGCACTCATTTGCAAACCATGCTGGCCTTGCATATACAGTAGCATGTAAAAGTTTGGGCACCCCTGGTCAAAATTACTGTTATTGAGAAAAGTTAAGCAAGTTGAAGATGGAATGAGCTCTAAAAGGTCTAAAGTTAAAGATGACACAATTCCTTTGTACGTTAAGCAAGAAACAAATGTTCTTTTTTTCATTTTAAAAATTACCAAAAGGAAAATAGGTTGATGCAAAAGTTTTGGCACCCTTGGAGATTTGTGTGCTTAGATAACTTTGACCAAGGTTTCAGACTTAATTAGACTTTTAGGGTTATAGCTTATTCACTATCATTGTTAGGAAAGGCCAGGTGATGGAAATTTCCCAGTTTTATAAAAATCCATCCTCCGCTAACCTTGTGCCAAAAAATAGCAGCCATTGGTTGTTCTAAGCAGCTGCCTAACACTCTGAAAATGAAAATGGTGAAGGCCCACAAAGCAGGAGAAGGCTATAAGAAGATAGCAAAGCATTTTCAAGTTTCCCTTTACTCAGTTCGAAATGTAATTAAGAAATGGCAGTTAATAGGAACAGTGGAGGTCAAGATAAGGTATGGAAGACCAAGGAAAATTTCAGTGAGAGCTGCTCGTAGGATTGCTAGAGAGGCAAATCAGAACCCCCGCTTATCTGCAAAAGACCTTCAGAAAGATTTAGCAGACTCTGGAGTTGTGATACATTGATCTACTGTTCAGAGACACCTGAACAAATATGGGCTTCATGGAAGAGTCATCAGAAGAAAATCTCTCCTGGGTCCTCAACATAAAATTCAGCATCACAAGTATGCAAAAAAAATCTAAGCAAGCCTACTATATTTTGGCAACAAGTCCCGTGGACTGATGATTTTTAAAATAGAACTCTTTGGACTCAATAATCAAAGGTATGGGTGGAGAAAAAAGGGCACAGAATTTCAGGAAAAGAACCTCTCACCAACCGTTAAGCATGGGGGTGGATCAATCATGCTTTGGGGTTGAATTGCAGCCAATGGCATGGGTAACATTTCACGGGTACAGGGAAGTATGGATTCAATGACTTTTCAACAAATTTTTGATGCGAACATAACACCATCTATAGAAAAGATGAAGTTGGAAAAAGGATGGCTTCTACAAATGGATAAACACATGTCAAAATCCACAATAGACTACCTCAAAAGGCGCAAGATGAAGGTTTTACAATGGCCTTTACAACCTCTGATCTGAATATAATTGAACATCTGTAGCTAAACCTCAAAATAGGAGTGCATGCAAGACCACCCAGGAATCTCACAGAACTGGAAGAATTTTTCAAGGAAGAATAGATGAAAATTCCTCGAACAATAATTGAAAGACTCTTGGCTGGCTACAAAAAGCATTTACAAGCTGTCATACTTTCAAAAGGAGGTGCTACTAGGCTGGGCTGCCACCATAAATTTCAGGGCCCCATGCTGGCAACATTTTCGGGGCCCCCTTGAGACATGGCCCAGGCTCCACCCCAGACCCGCCTCCACCCCTCACATGGTCCACAGTCCCACTGCTCTCTCTTGTAAAAACTCCACTTCTGCACCAAATTCTCACCAATCACACATTAAAGGGCACCTGCCAGCAGGATTGTGCACAGTAACCTACATACAATGTCAGGTTGCACCGTTATACTGATTAAAATGATACTTTGGTTGATTAAATCCGTCTTGCAGTTGTTCTTTAATCTTTATTTTCAGTTTTGTGTTAATGAGATTCACGTGTCCTAAGGCGTGGTTGATCTATGTGGTGCTCTGATTAGATATTCATAATGCACACTGCTATCTCTGAGAGCTGCTACTGCGCATGAACCAGTGGCACCATCTTGGAGGAGGAATTTATTTTGTCTTCTCCAGTAAGTTGGCGCTGCCAGCGCATGCGCAGTAGAACAACCATAAGACGGATTTCATCAACCAAGGTATAATTTTATTCAGTATACCGGCGCCAACCTGACAGTGTTTGTAGGTTGCTATGCGCAATCCTGCTGACAGGGTCCCCTTAACAGTTGTCATCACCAGATCACATACATGGCCAGCAGCTTTTGTCTTGGCCAAAAGACTTTTTAATACTCCAGCATGACACGGTGGACTCTTTTGGCCGGGCTCTACTCTACTGTAAATTCTTAAACATTTGTTAAAATATCCAGTACTCTTTAGGTATATTTTTATTTATTTTTCAATTTTTAAAATGACTATTAATATCACATACAAGAGACAAATACCACGGCACCATGACCAGACCACATATTACCACCACATAGTGACCCAATGCTACAAAACTGATCATTAATAAAAAACACAATACTAATATCACCATAAGTGCCATTATACACAGGAGATCTGTACTTAGCATACAGTGTCCATGTACAAGTAATACAGTGATCACCTGTGACATTATACACAGGAGCTCTGTATATAGTGTCAGTGTACAGGTAATACAGTGATCACCAGTGACATTATACACAGGAGCTCTGTATATAGCATATAGCAGGGGTCTCAAACTCGGCAAGAAAATGGGCCGCACATAAAAAAAAATTTAAGCTGGAGGGCCGCATTCCTTCCAAACTTAATACAGTACAATGCTATACACACACGGCTCAGCTCCGTCCACCTCGCACACACTTGGCTCCGCTCCGTCCACCACGTACACACATGGCTCCGCTCCGTCCACGTCGTACACACATGGCTCCGCTCCGTCCACCTCCTACACACATGGCTCCGCTCCGTCCACCTCGTACACACATGGCTCCGCTCCGTCCACCTCGTACACACACGGCTCCACTCCGTCCACCTCGTACACACACGGCTCCTCTCCGAACACTTCGTACACACATGGCTCCTCTCCGTACACCTCGTACACACGCGGCTCCGCTTCGTACACACACGGCTCCTATCCGTACACCTCATACACACACGGCTCCGCTTCGTACACACACGGCTCCGCTCCGTCCACCTCATACACACATGGCTCCACTCCGTCCACCTCGTACACACACGGCTCCTCTATACCACACCAGACGAAGAAAAAAAGGTGACCTAGTGTTGCTTTGGACAGTAACAGGACCCCCTCATTGAAAACAATATCCTCAAAAAATAAAATATATCACTGCAGTAATAATATCCCTTAAGTAATATTATCCCTCAACCTGGCCCACTTGTTGTTAGGATCTGCGTAACGCACCTAATAGATATTGTAGAGAGGTGCGTTCGCAACCCGGGGTCCACCGTGCAGGCGAAGCCCGCTGCTAGTAAGATGGCGAAAGTAGCAAACTCTGTTATCCCGCAGAGTCGCTAAAATAAACGCCGTAGCGCGCTGTGGCAGTTAGTGCGAACTCTGTTAATCCGCAGAGCCGCTAACGGGAATGCCACAGCGCTATATGGTGATAAGTGCGAACTCACTTAGCTTCAGTGAGCCGCAAAGTAAAACGCTAGGGCGCTGAACCAGCGTTATAAAGCGAACCCTGTTGCGTCACAGAGCTGCTGAGAAAAAGACTGTGTCCTGTTAGACTCACAGGGAACACAGATGACTGCTAAGCGGATTGCAGTCTGAGGTCATGCAGTCAGAACACAAGCAACAATCTCCTCACCGGAGTAGCCGGTATTCTAATGGCGTTTTCAGCCGAGCCCTGAACACGTGCATACAATCTCCTCACTGGCACAAGCACGTAACAGATTTGATACTAGCGCATGGCGGCCCAGCGATGCCACCCTTTTATAGTAACAGCTACAGGACCTGCCAGAAAAAGGACCAATGAGAAACTGTTCCAAAACACATGTAGTTTCAGGACCTTCCTGGCGGACCAATAGGAGCTGCTGCAGTACCTGAACATGTGACCCCTGATCTCCAATGAGAGATCTTACCCTGGGCATGCTCAGAAAGGGAAATGCAGGACTTCGTCCTAAAGATGTCTGCTCCAGCACTGGCTATAATAGAAGATCCAAGAGGGGCGGCAGCAAGTCTGCACAGTATTGGAATGGGCAAGACGCTGGGACCGACGTCTCTGCTGAGCAGGCTTCACTGCGGCCGGAGACGAATGGGGACCGCAGCGGGAATGGCTCGAGATTCCCCTTGTGCAGCATTGGGAACTCAAACCCTAACATTACCCCCCCTCCTAGGGCCCCCCTTTTCTGGGCCTCGCTGCGCTCAAAGGCAGCGATGAGCTTCGGAGCGTGAACATGCTCGGCAGGCTCCCAAGACCTATCCTCAGGCCCATAGCCCCTCCAGTCCACCAAATAAAACTTTTTGCCCCGTACCACCTTACACCCTACGATGGCGTTCACCTCATGGTCGTCCATAGACGAACCCGATGTCCCGGCAGATGACTCAGAAAACCGAGACATGAGCACGGGTTTCAGGAGGGATACGTGAAAGGTGTCGGAGATACCCAGGCGTGGTGGAAGAGCCAAACAGTATACCACAGGGTTAACCTGCTCGAGGACTTTGAAAGGACCCAGGTAGCGGAGTGCCAACTTAGTGGACTCAACTCGCAGCCTAATGTTACGGGCGGAGAGCCGCACCAAGTCCCCAGGAACAAATGTTGGAGCAGGACGCCGATGTGCGTCGGCGGAGGACTTCATCCTCTCCTTGGACGCCTGAATGGCATCCTGGGTACGGTCCCAAATGTCCCATGCCTCCACAGCCCAGTCTGCCACCCTGGAGTCGGCGGAAGACACGGGCATGGGCACCGGAACCCACGGATGCTGACCGTAGTTTAGGAGGAATGGAGTCTGTCCGGTGGAGTCAGCCACAGCATTGTTTAGTGCAAACTCAGCCCACGGTAGCAAGGATGCCCAGTCATCCTGCCTGGCTGAGACAAAATGTCGTAGATAGGTAACCAAGGTCTGGTTGGCCCTCTCTACCAACCCATTCGTCTTGGGATGAAGAGAGATTTAGCTCAATACTGAGTAGACGACAAAGCTCTCTCCAGAACCGAGACTCAAACTGGGGACCTCGGTCACTGACAATTTTGTCCGGCATGCCGTGTAGACGGAAGATGTGCCTAACGAACAACGCTGCCAGAGCCTGTGCAGAAGGTAACGTGGTAGCGGCACCAAATGTACCATTTTGGAAAAATGGTCGGTGATTACCCAAATGATGGTGCAACCCCGAGACTTGGGTAAGCCCACCACAAAGTCCATCCCAACCATCTCCCAGGGCCTGTCTGCCACCGGCAAAGGGTAAAGTAACCCAGCTGGCCGTTGTCGAGGAGACACATGCCCGAACATAGTCCCCAACGTCACGGACCATATGCGGCCACCAGTATGTCCTCGCCAGCAACTCAGATGTCCTCTTTGCCCCAAAGTGTCCACCCACCCTGGACGAATGTGCCCAAGAGAGTACCTCTGGTCGCAAATTGGTAGGCACAAAAGTCTTGCCCGGGGCACAGACTCTAGCGAAACTGGGGCCACTGTTCCCAGGCTCTCTGTGGGGACAATAAGCCGAGGCTTCTCCTCCTCAGAGGAGGAGGACACCACAGAGCGAGAGAGAGCGTCGGCACGAACGTTCTTCTCTCCCGAGAGAAAGTGGAGTGTGAAATTAAACCGAGAGAAGAACAAGGACCATCTTGCCTGGCGAGAATTAAGCCGCTGGGCTGTCTGAAGATATACCAAATTCTTGTGGTCGGTGAAGACTTGGAAGGGAAAGCGAGCCCCCTCCAACAGATGTCTCCTCTCAGAGAAAGCCAACTTATTGCTAGCAACTCCCTGTCCCCGATGGAATAATTCCTCTCCGCTGGTGTGAAGGTCTTGGAGAAGAATAAGCAAGGATGCTTCCGACCTTGAGCATCCTTTTGAAAGAGGACTGCTCCAGCACCAACGGATGAGGCATCCACCTCCAATATAAATAGTTTATCAACATCAGGGCGGTGTAGGATGGGAGCGCTAGCAAAATGAGACTTAATTGAGGTGAAAGCCTTGGAGACTTCTTCGGACCACAATTTGGGATTTGCTCCCTTCTTGGTGAGGGCTACCAAGGGAGCTACCAAAGTTGAGAAATGGGGAATAAACTGGCGATAATAATTAATGAACCCCATAAAGCGCTGTACCGCTTTAAGGGAATGGGGTTCTTGCCAGTCCATCACAGCCTGTAGCTTGGCAGGATCCATAGCCAATCCCTGGGCGAAGATGAAATAGCCCAGGAATGGTAAAGACTCCTGCTCAAACACGCGTTTCTCCAACTTTGCATAAAGTGAATTTGCCCGCAAGAGGTCGAAGACTCTGCAGACATCTTTCCGGTGGGAGTCAATATCTGGAGAGAAGATGAGAATATCATCCAGATAGACCACGACCGAGGTGGAAAGCATATCCCGGAAGATGTCATTAACAAAGTCTTGGAAAACGGCTGGGGCATTACAGAGCCCGAAGGGCATCACCAGATATTCACAGTGCCAATCCCTGGTATTAAAAGCCGTCTTCCACTCGTCCCCCTCACGGATGCGAATCAGGTTGTAAGCACCCCGCAGGTCTAACTTGGTAAATACCCTTGCTCCACGGAGCCTATCAAAGAGCTCAGAAATCAAAGGCAGCGGGTATTTATTCTTAACGGTAATGGCGTTAAGACCCCTGTAATCTATGCAAGGCCGTAATTCTCCGTTCTTCTTTTGCACAAAGAAGAACCCTGCCCCAGCAGGTGACACTGACTTCCTAATGAACCCTCTTGCCAGATTTTCCTGAATGTATTAGGACATAGCCTCAGTCTCCGGGAGAGAGAGAGGATAGACCCTTCCCCGGGAAGGTTCTGCTCCAGGCAAGAGGTCAATAGGACAGTCATAGGGGCGGTGAGGCGGAAGCGTCTCCGCAGCCTTTTTGAAGAACACGTCTACATAGAACCAATAGCACTTGGGAAGGGAAGTGAGATCTGCGGGTATCCCTGTAGTAGCAACCTGAACACACTCCCTCACACATCTACCTTTACAAGACTCACTCCAACCCCGTATCTTCCCAGAGGACCACTCAATATGTGGGGAGTGAAGACGAAGCCAGGGTACTCCCAGAAGAGCCTCATCTATACCCTCAGGAAGGATAAAGAAAGAGATAATCTCCTGATGGGAAGGAGACATAGCTAATGTGAGAGGGATTGTCTGATGTGTGATCTGTGAGGGCAGTATTTAGCCATTCACCACTCAAACAGTCACCGGTTTGGCAAGCATCACCTGAGGTATTGTGTGGCGGAGAGCAAAAGCAGAGGACATAAAGTGCCCCTCTGCTCCAGAATCCACACAAAGCTCAACTATTAGAGTGGATGGACCAAAAGAGATTGTCCCTTTAAAGGACAGCTTGGAGGCAAATGCTGCTGACTCTAGTGAACCTCCTCCCATGGTCACTAGACGCAATCGTGTTCCCGATCGCTGGGGACATCTATTGGCATAATGTCCTAACTGCTGACAATTGTTACAAACCACGGGCCGAGACTTAGGTCCCGTTCGAACAACCTCCATGACCTCCAGGGAGTCGGGCGCCTTAATGGGAGATTCTAGGGGTTTGGCAAAGGTGGGAGCTGGCCGAAACCTCCGTCTACACTGGGCCCTCTCCAACCTCCGCTCGTGAAAGCGAAGGTCGATGCGGGTAGATATGGAGATAAGCTTCTCCAGTGAGGTAGGAATCTCCCTGGTGGCCAAGGCGTCCTTTACATGGTCAGCCAGACCTCTCCAGTATACCGGTATAAGGACGTTATCCGGCCACTCTAACTCGGAGGCCAGAGTTTGAAATTGGACTGAAAACTGACTGACCAAGCTCGAACCCTGTGACATTGCCAGCAGTTGGAGCGCTGAATCGTGGGTGACCTGAGGGCCTAAAAAGACCTTTTTAAGAGCCTCCAGAAACCGAGGAGCACTCCCTACCACGCGATCGTCACGCTCCCACTGACTCACGAATCCCCGACAATGTTTGCCGTCGCCAGAAAACTTGTCTGGAAGCGGGAGATGGGACAAGGTCGGGGCAGAGGTGTTGGAGGACAAACTGGCTGCCGCTGTGCTAGCAGCCTGAACAGGCGACTGCGGTCACATCCACAGCTGAGGTTGTGCGCTCGAGAGCCGCCAACCTATCCTAAAGCTGCTGGATGAACTGTCGTAGACGCTGGTCGTCCGCCATTTTACAAGCCAGACCCTGGTGCTAGTATTATGTTAGGGTCTGCGGAACGCACCTAATATATATTGTAGAGAGGTGCGTTTGCAGCCCGGGGTCCACCGTGCAGGCGAATCCCGCTGCTAGTAAGATGGCGAAAGTAGCAAACTCTGTTATCCCGCAGAGTCGCTAAAATAAACGCCGTAGCGCGCTGTGGCAGTTAGTGAGAACTCTGTTAATCCGCAGAGCCGCTAACGGGAATGCCATAGCGCTATATGGCGATAAGCGCGAACTTACTTAGCTTCAGTGAGCCGCAAAGTAAAACGCTAGGGCGCTGAACCAGCGTTATAAAGTGAACACTGTTGCGTCACAGAGCCGCTGAGAAAAAGACTGTGTCCTGTTAGACTCACAGTGAGCACAGATGACTGCTAAGCGGATTGCAGTCTGAGGTCATGCAGTCAGAACACAAGCAACAATCTCCTCACCGGAGTAGCCGGTATTCTAATGGCGTTTTCAGCCGAGCCCTGAACACGTGCATACAATCTCCTCACCGGAGGTGCTGGTATTCTAGGGGCTTATTTCAGCCAGACCTAACCACATGCATACATGACCTCACTGGCGCAAGCACGTAACAGATTTGATACTAGCGCATGGCGGCCCAGCCATGCCACCCTTTTATAGTAACAGCTACAGGACCTGCCAGAAAAAGGACCAATGAGAAACTGTTCCAAAACACATGTAGTTTCAGGACCTTCCTGGCGGACCAATAGGAGCTGCTGCAGTACCTGAACATGTGACCCTTGATCTCCAATGAGAGATCTTACCCTGGGCATGCTCAGAAGGGGAAAAGCAGGACTTCGTCCTAAAGATGTCTGCTCCAGCACTGGCTATAATAGAAGATCCAGGAGGGGCAGCAGCAACTCTCTGCACAGTATTGGAATGGGCAAGACGCTCGGACCGACGTCTCTGCTGAGCAGGCTCCACTGCGGCCGGAGACGAATGGGGGACAGCAGCGGGAATGGCTCGAGATTCCCCCTTTTGCAGCATTGGGAACTCGAACCCTAACACTTGTGTCTCATTCCTGGCTCCAGCCATATGTTCTCCCTTCCTGGCCCCATATGTTCTCCGATCTTGCCCTTATGAGTATTTATTCTGTCCCATTCTGCCCCATATGATCTCCCCATTCTGCCCCATCTGTCTCCATCCTGTTCCATCTGTATCCATCCTGCCCCATAATCCTGCTCCATGTGTCTCCATCCTGCCCCATAATCCTGCACCATGTGTCTCTATCCTGCTTCATAATCCTGCACCATGTGTCTCCATCCTGCCCCATGATCCTGCACTATCTGTCTCCATCCTGTCCCATCTGTCTCCATCCCTCCCCATCTGTCTCCATCCTGCCCCATGATTTTGAACCATGTGTCTCCATCCTGCCCCATGTGTCTCCATCATTCCCTTATGATCCTGCACCATGTGACTCCATCCTGCCCCATCTGTCTCCATCCTACTCCATCTGTCTCCATCATGCCCTATCTGTCTCCATCCTGTCCCATCTGTATCCATCCTGCCCCATGATCCTGCCCAATCTGTCTTCATCATCATCATGCCCATCTGTCTCCATCATGCTCCATCTCTCTCCATCCTGCCCCATGATCCTGCACCATTTGTCTCCACCCTGTTCCATGTGTCTCCATCCTGCCCCATGATCCTTCACCATGTGTCTCCATCCTGCCACATGATCCTGCACCATCGGTCTCCATCCTGCCCCATCTGTCTCCATTCTGCCCCATAATCTTGCCCAATCTGTCTCCATCATGCCCCATCTGTCTCCATCCTGTTCCATTTGTCTTCATCCCTCCTCATCTGTCTCCATCCAGCCCCAAGATCGTGCACCATGTGTCTCCATCCTGCCCCATCTGTCTCCATTCTGCCCCATGATCTTGCTCAATTTGTCTCCATCCTGCCCCATCTGTCTCCATCCTGTTCCATTTGTCTTCATCCCTCCTCATATGTCTCCATCCAACACCATGATCCTGCATCATGTGTCTCCATCCTGCCCCATGGTTCTGCACTATCTGTCTCCATCCTGCCCATCTGTCTCCATCCTTCCCCATGATCCTGTCCCATCTGTCTCCATCCCTCCACATCTGTCTCCATCCCTCCCCATCTGTCTCCATCCTGCCCCATCTGTCTCCATCTTTCGCCATCCTGCCCCATGATACTGTCCCATCTGTGTCCATCCTGCCCCATAATCCTACACCATGTTTCTCCATCCTGCCCCATGATACTGCCCCATCTGTCTCCATCCTGCCACATGATCATGCACTATGTGTCTCCATCATGATCCATGATCCTTCACCATGTGTCTCCATGCTGCTCCATCTGTCTCTATCATGCCCCATGGTCCGGCCCCATCTGTCTCCATCCTGCACCATGTTCCTGCCCATCTGTCTCTATCCTGTCCCATCTGTCTCCTTCCTGTCCCATCTATCTCCATACCACCCCATCTGTGTCCATCCTTCCTCATGATCCTGAACCATGTGTCTCCATCCTGCCCAAACTGTATCCATCCTGCCCCATGGTCTTGCATCATGTGTCTCCATCCTGCCCCATGATCCTGCACCATGTGTCTCCATCCTGTCCCATGTGTCCATTCTGCCCATGATCCTGCACCATGTGTCTCCATCCTGCCCATGATCCTGCCCATCTGTCTCATCCTGCCCCATCTGTCTCATCCTGCCCATCGCTCTCCATCCTGTCCCATCTGTCTCCTTCCCTCCCATCGTCTCCATCCTTCCCATGATCCTGCACCATGTTTCTCCATCTTGCCCCACCTGTCTCCATCCTTCCCCATGATCCTGCACATGTGTCTCCATCCGTCCCTGATCCTGCACCATGTTTCTCCATCCTGTCCCATCTGTCTCCATCCCTCCCCATCTGTTTCCATCCTTCCCCATGATCCTGCACCATGTTTCTCCATCTTGCCCCATCTGTCTCCATCCTTCCCCATGATCCTGCACCATGTGTCTCGATCCTGCCCCATCTGTCTTCATCCTGCCCCATGATCCTGCAGCATGTTTCTCCATCCTGCCCATCTGTCTCCATCTTTCCCATGATCCTGCACCATGTGTCTCCATCCTGCCCCATTTGCCTCCATCCTGCCCTTGATCCTGCACCATGTCACATGGTGCAGAAACATGGGGCAGGATGGAGACAGATGGGGCAGGATGTAGACACGTGGTCAATGTGTCTCCATCCTGCAGTCTAAACATATTGCTGTTTTCTGCTTTCAATAAAAATAAAAAAAAACCCACTTTCTCCATACCTTGCCGCAGTCCAGCGGAGACATGCCCTCCATCCATTTCAAGCATGGACTCGCTGCCGAATGACAATGATGTTATACGCCGGTGACGTGAGCGCTGACGTCAGTTGGCAGTCTCCGATTGGCTTGCGCTAATTAACTATTGTCATGGGGGTCATACGCCAGTGAGGGCAATAATGACCTGATGGCGGTCCTGCTACTGGTTACTAACCATCATTAATCACTTGTCCCAAATGCAACACATAGGATGCTAGACACTTCCAACAAAGTATAGACACACACAGTCCCCAACAACTATAAATAATGACGCAGGACACAAAAGAAATTCTAGCTAAAATAGAATAATATTCTTTATTAATACATAAATAATTTAAAAATGGATAAAACAAGGTGGTAAAAGACCTCCAGTAGGGAGGGGATGCAAAAAGTAAAGCTGGGTTACCTCAGGTCCCTAAAATATAAACCTGCTATACCTATATAAATACTTGCAGAAAAATTCCTATAGATTAAGTGAGAAATACCCAATGATAGATGCGACAAATATACAAGGCAGAGAAAAACTGCTATAATAGATAAAGTGCATTGTACCTAAGTTATAGAGCAGTCTCTACAAATATTATTGCATACATGAGAACACAGTGAATGCTCACAATACAAGATGAAAAGTCTTGTCCCTGCAATTAAATATAAGGGAAATGCTACTCACAATACAATGGATAATACTGAAGATCTCATATATGAATGCAGTATCCACCAAAGTGGTATAACAATTAATGCATCAAAGATATACAATGAGTACATCACTTGAAGCAGTCACTGTGGCCAGGACCCTACACATGGACAGCCGCATCACCATGACCCCTATGCGTTTTCGCTTACGCGGGAGAAGTCAGTAATTTTGACCAGGGGTGCCAAACTTTTACATGCAACTGTACTGATGCTCCTGCTCCCGTTTGTGAAGTATTTTTCTAGACCGTTTTTTTCTCTTTATCCAGCACCTGAGATTGTATCCCATACATGGCTGCAATTTTGATTTCTTGGCCATGAACATTCTAAACGATGTCACGCGCCATTGCCTCTTTGTTCACATGGATGCAGAGTACAAACCAAGTCAGGAGTAGCAGTCCAACTGGACAATGGACATTTCTTGTTCAGGCATGCTCGAGGTCTCGTGGGATCACCCACTTATACCATAAAGCAAATTACTAGGGAGGAAATTATACAAGGAACATCCAATTAGTGAGAATATGAATATATATGAGGAAATTGCAATCGCTGAACAAGTGATTACACATAGAAATATCAGTTTACAAATTAACCAAGTAATATGATATTGACAAATCCTTATGTAGGATTTTTTCTTTCACTTAAAAGGTAAAGGCGTAGCACATTACTCTTTACAACGCAGTGTGTTTTGTAATCTTTTGGGATGGTAGGCCCTATTGTTTTTTCTGTTTTTTAATTCCAGCAAAGGATTGTATTACTGTCACCATTTTGAATTCAGGTATACATTACTGAGTAGCTGAGTGGCAGTGTTCCCTATTCGTTTCAAGAGAAGCTGTATTGTCTTTACAATGTAATAAAAATTACAAGGACTGTAAACCATAAAATGATAAAAAT
>JARQOD010000005.1:211989897-212019599 GCA_033576555.1 Oophaga sylvatica | reverse complement strand
CATATAGCTTACCTTATAGTGACCATGAAACGCTCCGCCGGAGATATCGAGAACCGACAGTAGGTGTCCGATTTTTTTATTTGGTCTCCAACATGCTCCAGCAAATTGTCAAAGTTTTCTTTGTTCATCCGCAGATAGGCAAAAAACTTCTCTGGATTTTCTCGCAGCTCCATGTTCAGTGTAGAATACACACCACAAGTTAATCTCTGTGCCGTGATGAGGTGGATCCACATACGGCGTCGTCTTCGCTGGCGCTGACGCATAATGCGCTGCTCGATCTTTCGCTCCTTCTCCAGAACTATAAACCTCAAGCGATTCATCTCCGCAGTAAAATCAACAAGATTCTTGAAGATATTGCTGATAATGACATCCATGTTCGCCAATCACTTGCTACTTGCTCTTCTCTCCAACCTGCACTTGCTCCTCTACAACCTGTCAAAGATGGGCTGTAGGAACAGTGTATATATAGGATTACAGTAGCCAATCATGTTTGGAACCCCAAAAAGGGGCGTTCTTAAAAACCGGATCCGGCGCATTCCGTCGTAAACGGATGCAAAACCGGATACACCGGATGAGACGGATCCGTTTTTTTTACGGAGCACAGAACCGGATCCGGCGAAAAACCGGATACGTCTCATCCGGTTTTTCATACTAGTTGCCGGATGCGGCACTGCGGCAAAATGCCGGCGGCGCCGTCAGGCGCAAAACGGATGTGTGAAAGAGGCCTAACACTCCCAAAAAACGTTAAAAAAAGTTGCTGGGTCAAATTTCTCACTCATTCAGTATTCTGTTGTCTGGGGTACATTTTTGTGTTATCTATCACTCTAAAAAGGCATTTTAAAAATTTCTGGGTTAAATTACTCACAATTTACAGAGTGCAATAAATAAGGGTTACAGACAACCGACTAACTAAAAAAAAACTTTTAAAAATGAACCTTTATTAAGTATATAAAATGACAATAATTGATATCTAAATACAAAAATCCCCTAAATATGCCTAATCAGGTTGAGCTCCTATCAAAACTGGGAAGACATCATGTATAATAAATGGTCAGTCTTTCCCAGCTGAGTCTGCCAGATAACACGTTAACGCAGAATCAGTTACTGCTAAAAAAGAGGCCAGAACCTACCTCAAGAAAACGGAAAGAGGAGAGGACAAGGGAGATGAATATATATAAAAATTGATAGATGGTGCTACACTCAGACAACAGTTACTATCAGTCAGTGTGTGGAAAAGATTGGCTACTAGGATTCAGGAGTATATGGTCACAGATAAGTACTGTTTTACTCATAAAATAAGAAGAGTTGTATATTTCTTTGCTGTAATATGGTGATCTTAGCCGGTGGATATGAGTGAACTATGGGTAGCCACTGAGACATGACACCGGGCATATGTCTGTGATAGGAGGTATCTAATATTTTGGTGTGACAAACTATATACTTTACTGCGCATATTCATCATTGTGGACGGTTTAGTAGGGACTTGCAGGGGTATGGTGCCACAAAGGTGTTTATCTTAATATTTGGATGTGTGTACATACTATTAGGGTGTCTGGCTCTATATCTTTCTTACATTTTTAATGAATTGTGTTATAAATCATGCTACATACATGAAGATACGTTTAAACTAAGGAATACAGGCCATCTGGCTCTCTTTTTCTGACTATACGCCTTATAGGTCGATCTAGGAGAATAGGGACAGCCGTTGCACGATCGGGGGCGCCATTCTCGTATATATTAGGGTGCCAACCTCCGCACCTAGGTAGGCAGTCAGATAGATGCTATAGATAGGGTCAGATCACTCTTTTCCACACACTGACTGAGAGTAACTGTTGTCTGAGTGTAGCACCATCTATCAATTTTTATATATATTTATCTCCCCTGTCCTCCCCCTTTTTCGGTTTTGTTGCGGTAGGTTCTGGGCCTCTTTCTTAGCAGTAATTGATTCTGTTTTAACGTATTATCTGGCCAGTTGATCTCACTGGCAGACTCTGCTGGGAAAGACTGACATCATTTATTATACATTATGTCTTCCCAGTTCTGATAGGAGCTCAGCCTGATTAGGCATATTTAGGGGATTTTTGTATTTAGATATCAATTATTGTCATTTTATATACATAATAAAGGTTAATTTTTAAAGGTTTTTTTTTTAGTTAGTCGGTTAAATTACTCACCCAAACAGTATTCAGTTTTCTGGGGTATATTAATGTAATATCTATCACTTCAAAAAGGCGTTCAAAAATATTGTTGGGTTAAATTTCTCATCCATACAATATTCCGTGGTCTGGGGTACATTTTTGTTATACATAATACTCAAAAAAGCATACTTGTTTTTGCTGGTTTAAATTTCTCAGGCATACAGTATTCCATGGTATGGGGTGCATTTCTGTGATATCTAAAACTTCCAAAAAGAGTGTAAAATATGTTCTGGGTTAAATTACTCATCCATCCCATACAGTATTCTGTGGTATGGGGTACATTAATGTGATATCTACTGTATCACTTCAAAAAAGTGTTCTCAGCCATACAGTGTACCGTTGTCTGGGGTACATTTTTGTGATACATAACAATCTAAAAAAAGCTTTTAAAAATTTTGTTGGGTAAAATTTCTGAGCCATAAACTATTCTATGGTGTGGGGTGCATTTCTGTGACATCTAACACTTCCAAAAAGCATTTAAAAATGTTTCTAGGTTAAATGACTCACCGATCCCATACAGTATTCTTTGGTCACGGGTACATTAATGTAAAATCTATCACTCCAAAAAAGTTTTAAAAAATTTTGTTGGGTTATATTTCTCAGCCATACAGTATTCCGTGGTCTGGGGTACATTTTTATGATACATAAAAATCTTAAAAAAGCATTTAAAAATGTTGTTAAGTGAAATTTCTTTGCCATACAGTATTCTGTTGTTTGGGGTACATTTTTGTGATATATAACACTCCAAAAAAGTGTTCAAAAATTTTGCTGGGTTAAATTTCTCAGCCATACTTTTGCTTTTTGGAAGTGCATTTGAGCAGCAGGGTGATTTGCTGCTGAAAGAGAAAAAAAAAAAAATCTCTCTTTAAATCTTCTGCTTCAGCGAGTGTGAGCGAGCTGAGTGTGACCGTTGCGCAAGTGCGAACGGTGGTAAGTGTGACTTGAGATTCAGTGAAGAAGTATTTGAAAAACCTTTAATCAAATACCTATGTGAATTGGTGTGAGTGGCTGAATTGTGGATTGCTGAGTGCCTTTCTACCTGTTCTATCTTTTGGGGGCTTTTTTAACCTATTTTTTCTCTCTAAAGGTTTAATCTCTTATTTTACTATCTGTGTGTTTAAAGGTTTAAAGGTTAACTATATTGCATTTAAATCTTGGTGTAGCTATATTCACAAGGGGTTAATTAAGGGTGGGGGTTCATAATTAAGGGTTTATAAGGGCCAGCTGGTTGGGCTCAAGTCTTTTTGGAAGTGCATTTGAGCAGCAGGGTGATTTGCTGCTGAAAGAGAAAAAAAAAAAAAATCTCTCTTTAAATCTTCTGCTTCAGCGAGTGTGAGCGAGCTGAGTGTGACCGTTGCGCAAGTGCGAACGGTGGTAAGTGTGACTTGAGATTCAGTGAAGAAGTATTTGAAAAACCTTTAATCAAATACCTATGTGAATTGGTGTGAGTGGCTGAATTGTGGATTGCTGAGTGCCTTTCTACCTGTTCTATCTTTTGGGGGCTTTTTTAACCTATTTTTTCTCTCTAAAGGTTTAATCTCTTATTTTACTATCTGTGTGTTTAAAGGTTTAAAGGTTAACTATATTGCATTTAAATCTTGGTGTAGCTATATTCACAAGGGGTTAATTAAGGGTGGGGGTTCATAATTAAGGGTTTATAAGGGCCAGCTGGTTGGGGCTCAAGTCTTTTTGGAAGTGCATTTGAGCAGCAGGGTGATTTGCTGCTGAAAGAGAAAAAAAAAAAAAAATCTCTCTTTAAATCTTCTGCTTCAGCGAGTGTGAGCGAGCTGAGTGTGACCGCTGTGCAAGTGTGAACAGTGGTAAGTGTGACTTGAGATTCAGTGACTTTGGATTCAGGGAGTTTCCAAGGGAGGATTTACTGAATTGCTGTTATATTTTATTAATACTTTTTATTTATTTTTACTTATCTTTGCTGTCTGGTGAAATCCCCATTAGATATGTGCTCCACTATTGCCAATGCCATCCAGTGTACATCTTGCCACATGTATACAGTCCTTGAACAGCCGGTCGAGGGTGCATACTGCTGTGCGAGATGTGAGCACGTTGTGCATTTGGAAGCCCAAATCTGGATCTAAATGTGCAGCTGGCAACACTGAGATCCATAGACAATATGGAAAGGAGTCTTCTGCTCACTGAGCAGACGCTCAATGGGATAGATGAGGGGGGGGATGCTAGGTGGAGCTGCAGGACACTGAAGTAGGAAGCTGGGTGACAGTTAGAAAGCGGGGTAGAGGGAAGAGCGCCAGGGAGGCTAGTCCTGATCTGGCACACCCCAATAAGTTTGCAAAGTTGGCAGATGAGGGGGTTGTCAGTACAGGGGTAGCACTGCTGCAGCCAGGCATGTCCTCTGAAAGCCGGGGGAGTGTCTGCTCCAGTAAGGGGGGAATTAGGAGAGCAGGGCAGGCCAGACAGGTGCTGGTAGTGGGGGACTCAATTATTAGGGGAACAGATAGGGCAATCTGTCACAAAGACAGGGATCGTCGAACAGTGTGCTGCCTACCTGGCGCTCGAGTCCGACACATCGCTGATCGGGCTGACAGATTACTGGGAGGGGCTGGTGAGGACCCAGCGGTCATGGTGCACATTGGCACAAATGACAAAGTTAGAGGTAGGTGGAAGGTCCTTAAAGACGATTTCAGGGAATTAGGCTGCAAGCTTAAAGCAAGGACCTCCAACGTGGTATTTTCTGAAATACTGCCGGTACCACGTGCCACACCAGAGAGGCAACGGGAGATTAGGGAGGTTAATAAGTGGCTCAAGAATTGGTGTAGGAAGGAGGGGTTTGGGTTCCTGGAGAACTGGGCCGACTTCTCAGTTGGCTACAGGTTCTATGCTAGGGATGGGCTGCACCTCAATGGGGAGGGTGCAGCTGTGCTGGGGGAGAAAATGGCTAGAAGGTTGGAGGAGTCTTTAAACTAGGGACTAGGGGGGAGGGTATTCATTTTATAGGAGGGGAAGGCAGTGCAGATAGAGACCTGGGCACAAATAATGAAATTGGGGGTGGGGGTGGCATGGGGGGTGGGGTTAGAACAGTTAATAATTTAAGAAAGAATAGAGGTTCAGAGAGATACATAAAGTGCATGTATACTAATGCCAGAAGCCTCACCAACAAAATGGCGGAATTAGAATTAATTTTGTTGGAACATAATTATGACATGGTGGGGATATCTGAGAATTGGCTGGATGAGAGCCACGACTGGGCGGTTAATTTACAGGGCTATAGTCTGTTTAGAAATGACCGTAAAAATAAGCGAGGTGGGGGTGTGTGTTTATATGTAAAATCATCCTTAAAACCCATCCTGCGTGATATCTGTGAATCTAATGAAGATGTAGAGTCTCTGTGGGTGGAGATTAGGGGGGGGGGAAATAATAAATTACTGATAGGGGTTTGTTATAAGTCTCCTAAAATAATGGAAGCAACAGAGAATATCCTCATAAAGCAAATAGATGAAGCAGCAACTCAAGGAGAAGTCATTATTATGGGGGACTTCAACTACCCTGAAATACATTGGTGAACAGAAACCTGTAGTTCCAGTAAAGGTAATAGGTTTTTGGCAACTATGAGAGACAATTACCTTTCACAACTAGTTCAGGACCCAACAAGAGGGGGGGCACTGCTAGACCTAATATTATCCAACAGGCCAGACCGCATATCAAATATAAGGGTTGGGGGTCACTTGGGTAATAGTGATCACAAAATAATAAGCTTTCATGTATCCTTTAATAAGACGTGTAGTCGAGGGGTTACAAGGACACTAAACTTCAGGAAGGCAAATTTCCAACGGATGAGAGATGATCTTGGTGCAATAAACTGGGACGATATCCTGAGACATAAAAATACACAAAGAAAATGGGAGACGTTTATTAGTATCCTGAATAGGACCTGTGCACAGTATATACCCTATGGGAATAAACATGCTAGAATTAGGAGGAAACCACTATGGCTAAATAGAGCTGTAAGGGGCGCAATAAGGGACAAAAAGAAAGCGTTTAGGGAATTAAAGCAAGTAGGTAGTGATGAGGCATTAAATAAATACAGAAGACTGAATAAATTCTGTAAAAAGCAAATCAAGACAGCAAAGATTGAGGCAGAGAGACTCATTGCCAGAGAAAGTAAAAATAATCCCAAAATATTCTTTAACTACATAAATAGCAAGAAACTAAAAAATGATAGTGTTGGTCCCCTTAAAAATAGTCTGGGTGAAATGGTGGATGAGGATGAGGAAAAAGCCAATATGCTAAATGACTTTTTTTCAACTGTATTTACACAAGAAAATCCCATGACAGATAACATGATCAGTGATAAAAAAATTTCTCCATTAAATGTCACCTGCTTAACCCAGCAGGAAGTACGGCGGCGTCTAAAAATCACTAAAATTGACAAATCCCCGGGCCCGGATGGGATACACCCCCGAGTACTGCAGGAATTAAGTACAGTTATAGATAGACCATTATTTTTAATCTTTAAAGATTCCATAATAACGGGGTCTGTACCACAGGACTGGCGTATAGCAAATGTGGTGCCAATATTCAAAAAGGGGGCAAAAACTGAACCTGGAAATTATAGGCCAGTGAGCTTAACATCTACTGTGGGTAAAATCCTGGAGGGTTTTCTAAGGGATACTATATTGGAGTATCTGAGGCTGAATAACCTCATGACACAGTATCAGCATGGGTTTACGAGGGACCGTTCTTGTCAGACTAATCTGATAAGCTTTTATGAAGGGGTAAGTTCAGGACTGGACCAAGGGAATGCAGTGGACGTGGTGTTCATGGACTTCTCAAAAGCTTTTGATACAGTGCCACACAAAAGGTTGATACATAAAATGAGAACAATGGGGATAGGGGAAAATTTGTGTAAGTGGGTTAAGAACTGGCTCATGGATAGAAAACAAAGGGTGGTTATTAATGGAGCACACTCGGACTGGGTCACGGTTAGCAGTGGGGTACCACAGGGGTCAGTATTGGGGCCGCTTCTCTTTAACATATTTATTAATGACCTTGTAGGGGGCATACAGAGTAGTATTTCAATATTTGCAGATGACACTAAACTCTGCAGGGTAATAAATACAGAGGAGGATAATTTTTATTACAGGAGGATTTATGTAAACTAGAAGCTTGGGCTGATAAATGGCAAATGAGCTTTAATGGGGATAAATGTAAGGTCATGCACTTGGGTAGAACAAATAAGATGTATAATTATGTGCTTAATTGTAAAACACTGGGCAAAACTGTCACTGAAAAAGACCTGGGTGAATGGGTGGACGACAAACTCACATTTAGTGGCCAATGTCAGGCAGCTGCTGCCAAGGCAAATAAAATAATGGGATGCATTAAAAGAGGCATAGATGCTCATGAGGAGAACATAATTTTACCTCTATACAAGTCACTGGTGCGCCCACACTTAGAATACTGTGTGCAGTTCTGGTCTCCGGTGTTTAAGAAAGACATAGCTGAACTGGAGCGTGTGCAGAGAAGAGCGACCAAGGTTATTAGAGAACTGGGGGGTCTGCAATACCAGGACAGGTTATTACACTTAGGGTTATTTAGTTTGGAAAAATGAAGGCTTAGAGGTGATCTTATTACAATGTATAAATGTATGAGGGGACAGTACCAAGACCTTTCTAATGATCTTTTTACTCTTAGGCCGGCATCACACTGGCGACAGAATCGGACGACTGCAATGCGATGAAAAATCGCATTGCAGTCGGACCTATGTTAATCTATGGAGCAGCTCCCAGTATCAGATTTTTTGTGGTCCGTTTTAAACGTCCGTGTACAATCGCAGCATGCTGCGATTGTCACCGATTGTCGGTCGACAATCACCAAAGCAAGTCTATGGGAGCGATGAAAAATCGGATTACAAACGGACCACACTGTGTGACTTGCGATGAAATCGCATCGGTGTCCTTTAGAAAAGCCGGCAATTCATCCCCGGCTATACTGTAAAATCACACTGACAGCTTTAATAAAGACTAGAAAGAATAGATATATACACATAGAACACATATATATATATATATATACATGTCATTGTGACATGTATATATACATATATTTATAGTTCCTAGACTTCTACATACTGTTATAGCCGCTAATTCAATTGCCGGGTTTTGTGAAATCACAGAAGCCGACATGAAATGATACATTGTTTCCACACAGTTAACCATGTCATTTCCTGTATTTTGATATTTGTTTAGAACTTACAATTACATGAGTGTATTTGTGCAAAATTTCAGACATGTAGGGGTTAATTAAAGGTGTAATTTCGTTGAAAAAAAATGCGTGGGCTCCCGCTGTATTTTCTCCACCAGACAGACAAAGCAAGCGAGTGGGGGCAGATAATAACAGCCTAGGGAGGGTACATTTTTTGTGCCCCCCCTGGCTACTAACATCTGCCCCCAGACACCCCAGAAAGGGCAAATCTATAATTAGATTCGCCCTTTCTGGCACTTTGCCCGTCTATTCCCATTGCCCTGTAGCGGTGGCGAATGGGTTAATAATCTCACCTTACTGTCACCTTGCAATTGAAAGGTGACCTTAATGTAGGTTAATAATTGAGAGCTGTCAATTAGATAACTATCAATTATTAATCCTATTGAATAAAAAAACACACACACACTTTAAGAATAAATAATTTTAATGAAATAAAAACACATTTTTTTGACCATATTTTATTTTACACTTAATCCGTGCGAAGCCATTGATCTCCTAAAATAAAAAAAAAAAAAAAAAACATTATTCTTACCTATTCCGCCGATCTGTCACGTCCCACGCTGTAATCCTTCACAAAGGGTTAACTAGCTTTGAGCCAAGCAGTGCAAGTAATCCTGCATGCTCAGCTCAAAGCTCCTGAATGAATAAGTTCCTCTCCTGGCGACAGGAGAGGATGTGTTTCATGAATGAAGCTTAATTGATTGTGTCCACTTTCCCTTTAGGTCAGGTCACTAAAGTTAAATTGCCAATAAATCAATTAAGCTCCATTCATGAATCTATTCCTCTACTTTCGCTGGGAGAGGAACTTATTCATTCAGGGAATACAGGTCTGAGACAGCATTATTAGCTCTCTGCGACCTGTAACCTGTTAACCCTTTCTGATGGATTACACCGTGGGACCTGACTGTACATCGGATTGGTAAGTATAATTTTGCTTTTTTATTTTATTTTTATTACAGGAAATGGTTTTAGCAGGAAAATAAAATATGGTCAAAAACTGTGTGATTATTTAATTAAACTTATTTTTTATTAAACTGTGTGTGTTTGATTTTTCTTTCATACAATAGGATTAATAATTGATAGTTGTCTAATTGACAGCTCTCAATTATTAACCTACCTTAAGGTCACCTTTCAATTGCAAGGTGACAGTAAGGTGAGATTATTAACCCATTCGCCACCGCTACAGGGCAATGGGAATAGACGGGCAAAGTGCCAGAAAGGGCGAATCTAATTATAGATTTGCCCTTTCTGGGGTGTCTGGGGGCAGATGTTAGTAGCCAGGGGGAGCACAAAAAATGTACCCTCCTAGGCTGTTATTATCTGCCCCACTCGCTTGCTTTGTCTGTCTGGTGGAGAAAATACAGCGGGAGCCCACGCATTTTTTTCCAACGAAATTACACCTTTAATTAACCCCTACATGTCTGAAATTTTGCACAAATACACTCATGTAATTGTAAGTTCTAAACAAATATCAAAATACAGGAAATGACATGGTTAACTGTGTGGAAACAATGTATCATTTCATGTCGGCTTCTGTGATTTCACAAAACCCGGCAATTGAATTAGCGGCTATAACAGTATGTAGAAGTCTAGGAACTATAAATATATGTATATATACATGTCACAATGACATGTATATATATATATATATGTGTTCTATGTGTATATATCAATTCTTTTTTTTGTGATTGAAATACTATTCTTTTAGATCCATTATATGTCAGTTTTGCAAGCCTGCGAGAAAATCTCGCAAGTCGGATGAAAATCGGATGTTACAAGGTACACACACATGTGATTAAATCGCATCTTTGAAGGAAAATCGGATGCCAGAAGGATGTGTGATGTTTGCATTTTGATCCGACAATCGACCGTCTAAAACGGACCGATTTTTTGTGGTTGTGTGTGACTCCAGCCTTAGACCTGTGACGGGGACAAGGGGGCATCCTCTACGTCTGGAGGAAAGAAGGTTTAGCCATAATCACAGACGCAGATTCTTTACTGTAAGAGCAGTGAGACTATGGAACTCTCTGCCGTCTAATGTTGTAATGAGTGAATCCTTACTAAAATTTAAGAAGGGACTGGATGCCTTTCTTGAAAAGTATAATATTACAGGCTATATTCACTAGTTTCCTAGATACTGCGTTGATCCAGGGAGCTAGTCTGATTGCCGTATGTGGAGTCGGGAAGGAATTTTTTTCCCCAATGTGAAGCTTACTGTTTGCAACTTGGGTTTTTTTTGCCTTCCTCTGGATCAACATGTTAGGGCAGGTTAGGATAGGATATGGGTTGAACTAGATGGACTTAAAGTCTTCCTTCAGCCTTAATAACTATGTTACTATGTTACTATGATACAGTATTCTGTTGTCTGGGGTGCATTTTTGTAAAATATAGCACTCAAAAAAAATCGTAATTTTTTTGCTGGTTTAAATTTCTCAGCCATACAATATTCCATGGTGTGGTGTGCATTTCCGTGATATTTAACACTTCCAAAAAGTTTAAAATTTTTTCTGGGTTAAATTACTCAACCATCCCATTATCTATGAACTGTTCCAATATTTATGTTCATCTCTCTCCTATAATGACAGTTCTGCTTCATGTCACTTGTCTTATCTATTGCATTGTTTCTGAGCTGTGTTGTGCATAAATATGTGATTCTTCAGATTTTGTATTAGTCTTTGCCTGATTATTATTATTATTATTACACATTTATATAGCGCCATTTATTCCATGGCGCTTTACATATGAAAAGGGAAAATATAGACAGGTACAAAAAACGTGTGCTAGACAAGGGACACACAAGTACAGAAGGAGAGAGGACCCTGCCTGAGAGGGCTCACAGTGTACAGGGATGGGTGAGGATACACTAGGAAAGAATAGAGCTGGTCGTGCGATGGTTCAGTAGACTGAGGATCATTGTAGGCTGTAGGCTTGTCGGAACAGGTGGGTCTTCAGGTTCTTCTTGAAGGTTTCCGTTGTTGGTGAAAGTCTGATGTTTTGCGGCAGGGAGTTCCAGAGTATGGGGGAAGCCCGGGAGAAGTCTTGTATGCGGTTGTGGGAAGAAGAGATGAGGGGGGAGTCGAGAAGGAGATCTTGAGAGGATCGAAGGTTGTGTGTGGGTAGGTAGCGGGAGACCATGTCACAGATGTATGGAGGAGAAAGGTTGTGGATGGCTTTGTATGTCATGGTTAGGGTTTTGAACTGATGCCTCTGGGCAATAGGAAGCCAGTGAAGGGCCTGGCATAGGGGGGAGGCTGGGGAATAGCGGGGAGACAGGTGGATTAGTCGGGCAGCAGAGTGTAGGAGGATCGTGGCAGGGTGTTAGAAATGAGTGGTGAAGCCTGATGAAGAGACCTGAGTAGTCTCGAAAGGTTGCAATTTGTTACCATCTTTTCAGTTAGCCATTAAAAGGTATCAACCACTGAGGACTTTCAATTCTAAATATTTTTCAACCATGCCATACAGTATTCCTTGGTCTGGAGTACATTAATGTGATATCTACTGCATCACTCCAAAAAAGTGTTCAAAAATGTATCTGGGTTACATTTCTCAGCCATACAGTATTCAATGGTCTGGGGTACATTTTTGAGATATACAGTACAGACCAAAAGTTTGGACACACCTCATTCAAAGATTTTTCTATATTTTCATGACTATGAAAATTGTACATTCACACTAAAAACATCAAAACTATGAATTAACACATGTGGAATTATATACTTAACAAAAAAGTATGAAACAGCTGAAATTATGTCTGATATTCTAGGTTCTTCAAAGTAGCCACCTTTTGCTTTGATGACTGCTTTGCACACTCTTGGCATTCTCTTGATGAGCTTCTTGATGTACTGTATAACACTTCAAAAAAGTGTTTAAAAGGTTTTCTGGGTTAAATTACTCATCCATAAAATATTCCTTTGTCTGGGGTACATTTTTGTGAAATGTATGACTCCAAAAAAGTTTTTAAAAATTGTGCTGGGGTATATTTCTCAGCCATACAGTATTACATGGTCTGGGGTACATTTCTGTGATATCTATCACTTTTAAAAAGCGTTCAAAAATGTTGCTGGTTCAGCCATAATGTATTCCGTGGTGTGTGTTGCATTTCTGTGATATCTAACACTTCAAAAAAGCGTTTACATTTTTTTCTAGGTTAAATTATTCACCCATCCCATACAGTATTCTTTGGTCTCGGGTACATTAATGTGATATCTACCACTCCAAAAAAGTGTTCAAAAATTTAGCTAGGTTACATTCATTTCTCATCTGTACAGTATCCCGTGGTCTGGGGTACATTTTGGTGATACATAACAATTGTTACGGGGTTACCGTGACAGTGTGGAGCCAGAAGATTGCAGCATCCGATTGCTACTACTCCGGCGCTTGGATTCTCATTTTGTCCGTTGGTCGCGTCAGTATCTGGTACATTGGAGGGAGTACGATTCTTAGGAGATGATGTGGGTATCAGCATCTGATGTTCATGCGGCCAGATTAGTCCGGTCTTTTCACGTGGCACACTCCGATAAACTCGGTCCTGAGGTTCTGGAGGTCCCTCAAAGAAACAGGGGGTACTGTTACGGGTTACCCCGACAGTGTGGAGCTAGAAGACCACAGCATCTGATTGCTCCTGCTGCGGCACTGAGGAGGAGCACTTCTTCATTTTAAATGGTGTTTATTCCTTTTGGCAGAACAGGAGATAATTGGCTATGTTGGAAAACTCTCTGCTTGCAGCTTAGCTCAGTTAGCCACTCCCTTCCCCTTTATAATCTGAGCTCTGATGCAAATCCCTGTCAGAGCTAGCATTTGCTGCATGGCTTCAGGAGGAAGTGATGTTCATATGAGAAGGGGTGTTGGAGGAGTTATCTGTGACTGTTGCGTGGTTTGTGTGTATGCTAATTCCCTTCCCTTCTCTTCTTTTATTTCCCATCCTCCACTCCCTGGTGCATTCCTCTGTTATATGTGTGTGAATATTTTGTATGCCTGGAGTTTTCTGTTAACCCTTGTTTGCACAATAGCGCTCCTCTTCCCTGATGACGATCGTGCGCGGCATCTAGGCAACACTTTATAAATGACATCTTGAGTCACCTAGTAGGTAGATTTGTCATTATCTATCTGGATGACATATTTATTTATTCACCTGTCCTTGAGTCCCATCAGGTATATGTCAGGCAGGTCTTGCATATACTCAGAGAAAATAAATCATATGTCAAACCTGAGAAGTGTATGTTCTCGGTTGAGGAAATCCCTTTCCTTGGATATGTGTTGTCTTCCACCGTTTTTTACATGGATCTGTCAAAAGTCCGGGCGATACTGGATTGCCATCGTCCTGAGGATTTGAAGGCTTTACAAAGATTTTTAGGTTTTGCCAACTACTACCGTAAGTTCCTAAAAAACTTTTTGGTAGTAGCCAAACCTTTTACGGATATGTCTAGGAAAGGTACAGACTTCTCCAAGTGGTCCAGTCCCTACAGGGAGGCATTTGATACATTGAAGAGGTGTTTTTCTGCGCCGATCCTTATACAGTCTGACGTCTCTCAGTCTTTTATCGTTGAGGTCGATGCGACTGAGGTGGGTGTGGGGGCTGTGTTGTCGCTGGGTGCACCTAATGGTAAATGGCAACCATGTAATTATTTTCCTAAGAAACTGTCTCCTTAGCAATCAATCAGGTTTAAATTTTTTGTCACATGTAGGCTGGGGAACAAGAACATTAAGGCAGATGCCTTATCTCGTTGTTTTCCTGGGGGAGAAAATAAGCGTGAACCGGAACCTATTCTTCAAAAAAGGGGTAGTTATAGCATCTATATGCTCCGATCTTTAAAGAGAGGTTGTTGACACTCAGGGGGATGCCCCTGCTGCCTTTCCATTTGGTAAACTATTTGTTCCTGTCAATCTTCATCTTAGAGTCTTAGTAAACATCATGATTCGGTCTCGGCCGGACATCCTGTTAATAAAGCCACCACTGATCTACTTACTCGACGTTTTTGGTGGCCATGTGCTCATCAGGATGTCTGGGAGTATGTTGCAGCCTGCAGTGTCTATGCTCGTTCTAAGACCTCTCATACTTGTCTTTCGGGGGCTCTCCAACAGGGCTTCTCGTGTTGGTAGGCAACAGTAGCACATCAGCTCTACAATGAAATCTTAAGACTGTCAAGGGATTCTAGAGAGAAATGTGCTGCCCAGTGTCAGAAAGCTTGGTGCAGGTTGCAGGTTATGGGTCTTGCAACAGTATAATGACCCAAAACACACAGCTAAAAACACCCAAGAATGGCTAAGAGGCCTGACCTAAATCCTATTGAGAGTCTTTGGAAAGAACTGAAACATGCCGTCTGGAAAGAGGCAACCTTCAAACATAAGACAACTGGAGCAGTTTGCTCTTGAGGAGTGGGCCAAAATACTTGTCGAGAGTTGCAGAAGTCTCATTCACAGTTACAGGAATTGTTTGAATGAAGTGATTGCCTCAAAAGGTTGTGCAACAAAATATTAGGTTAAAGGTACCATCATTTCTGTCCAGGCCTATTTCATGAGTTTTATTTTTTATTTTTTTAATTCTGTGGAAGCATGGTTGAAAAGCAATGTCTGACTTTCATTTGTTCATTTTCATAGATTTTTGATTTATTATTACTTTTGTCAGATTAAGTTATTTCTGTCACTGTTCTGTCCAGCAATATAATTGCTGTCTAAAGTTTAGTCATATTTTTTTTGTCTCCGTTATTACAGACATTGTATTTTTTGTGTATATTAATCCTTCCTATGTTTTATATTGTAAGGTAACAGCACCATCTGCTGGCGGTTTAATGTATACATTCTAGTTTAGTTTGCAATGTATTATGGGAAGTTCCTAGAGCATTGTGGGATTGTTCCTGTTGCCTTGTGGTCTTATTATGACACTGTGAAGGGAACAGCAGCCCTTGTTCCTGCATGTCTCTTAGGAGAAAATACACCACTTGTTTTTCTTCATGCTCCTTAAGGCTTCTTTCACACATCAGTCTTTTGGTGTCAGTCGCAATCCGGCTATTTTGTAAAAAAAACGGATCCGTCGAAAAACGGAAGAAATGGATGGAAAAACTGATGCAACGGATCCGTTTTTTGCCGAAAAAAACGGATCCGTCGCATCAGTTTTTCCATCCATTTCATCCGTTTTTCAACGGATCTGTTTTTTATAAAGCAAATGGGAGGCTCCCAAACGTTATTGGCTATTGGAAACTACTGGAAACCTATATATAGAGTGTTTTAACCCCACATCTTTGACAGGTTGTAGAGCAAGTGGCAAAAATGGAAGGTGTTATTGCGAACATTGTGAAGATCTATGTGGATTTCACTTTTGAGACAAATCGTTTGGCAGTGATCATTCGTGAAACAGAGCGAGAAAGACAGTGCATCATGCGTCTGCGCTGGCGACATTTTTGGATCCACCCAATCACAGCACAGAGAATGACACGTGGGGTGTATTCTACGTTGTATATGGAGTTGAGCGGAAACTTCGAGAAGTTTTTTAACTATGTACGGATGAAAGCGGAAAACTTCGATATTTTGGTGGAACATGTTGGAGAAGTCATCCTTAGAAATGACATGTATTGCCACTTCTCAATATCACCGGCGGAGCGTTTAATGGTTACTCTTCGGTAAGCCATTTGTATTGTTTCTCCTCCTGCAGACTTATAACTGTAATGTTGTTGCTGGTAGTTAGTTTAATTATTGTCTTTGCCTTTTTGAATAGATTCCTGGAAACTGGCGAATCCCTTTCCTCACTACATTTTCAATTCAGGATTGGGATTTCCACCATATCGAGGATTGTAAAACACACCTGCCGCGCATTGTGGGACTGTTTACAAAAGGAGTATATCCCACATCCCACAACGGAGAGGTGGCTGGACATTGCAGAAAACTTTCTAAAGATTTGCCAGTTTCCCAATTGCTTGGGTGCAATGGACGGTAAACATATTCGGATCGTCAAACCAGCTGCATCTGGCTCTGAATATTTTAATGATAAAAAATTGTCGTGCTTATGGCCATTGCAGACGCACAATGCAAGTTTATAGCGATCGATATTGAGGCCTATGGCCGCTCCAATGACTCTCAGATTTTTAAAATGTCTGCAATGGGGCCTCATTTATATGGTTGGGGTGCTGATGGATCGGAAGGGGTGGAGAAAACAAGAGGTTGGGCAGGGAGTGGAGGTACAGATGGTGTGGGTGGGAACTGGTACGGGGAAGGAAGCTGATACGGGGAAGGAAGAAGGTAGGTGGAAGGAAGCTGGTATGGGGAAGGAAACTGGTACGGGGAAGGAAGCTGGTACGGGCAAGGAAGGGAGGAGAGACAGTGGCTGGAGGGATGGGAGGAAACTCCTGGGCGGGTGCAGGGGCTTGGGCGGTGACCTGCGCTAGAGCCACCTGGCAGGCTTGCATGACATGCATCTGCTGGTCAGGAGATAGCTTGTCCATGCGCTCGAGTACTGCCTGAAAAAAATCAATGATTTGGCGACTTATCCAGACGACTGCTCAATTCAACCATGCTGTTGTGCATGAGGTTGAATCCAGAAGTCATTTGCTTGGCCAAAAGTTTGATCGAGTTTTGGAAGGATGCATTTACACGCATTTAGATGCAAGAACTCGGGCGCATAGCTCCTTTCCTGACCTCTCTGGCGCTGCTGGCCAGAACCCAAAGGTGTTGTAGACGTGGCGGCAGTGTCAGAGGGGTGGGGTAAAGGGAAAGCTACCTCGTCACCAGCAGCTTCATGTAACGAAGTCTGCCATAATGCTCCAGCGCTGGTGGATGGGGCCAAGAGACCAGACGTGAGGGAAGGTGCAGACAGGTCAGGTCTATCAAAGTGGTCCCCGGTGGTGGACTCCTGTGGGATCGCTCCAGAAGGGTTCAACTGTGGTACAAAGAAAAATAAAAAAGGAATTAATATGTTGATATTTCTTTGCCCTGCCTGAAACCAAAAAATAAGTGTTAAACATGTTTACTTAATAAATGGGGTGGGAAATATTTACCTTCTGCTCGCCATGGTTGATCAGAGGAACGACAGGGCTCTAGCATGCTTATACTTGCTCCTGCGTCCTCCCCATCCACTCGGGGCCTGCATCTCCTTGTTGAACTCCTTCTTGAAGCGATCCCTGAGTGACCGCCACCGCTTGATAACCCTGTCTCCTGTAAAGAGAAAGCACAAATTGGTTAGTATACAACACATTACATCCTGCAACATAACTTACTAAACTGTGAATACTTACACACTTGATTCTGGGCCGGAGCTTCAAGGTCCTCCCAGTCTTCCACAACTTCACGGGACACTTCCTCCCAGAGCTGACGGGTCACGACAAGGTCAGCATGGCAGCAGTCCCCCATGTTCCACAGCGGCTCCCGCTCTCGGACTAGATCGATGAGGAGGTCAATGTCCACACCTGCCTCCTCACTGTCCGAGTCGGGAGCACGCTGTGAAGCCTGTAAAAAAAGACAAAAAACAAAAACATTAAACTCAAATCATCCACATGAAGAAGAAAAATACTTAAAAGACAAAAAAAAGGGTACTTACTCTCTGCTGACCGCCGTGACGCGTGCTTGCTGGCACATTGAGGAGTGAAGCCCTACCTGGCAGGTTTATATACATTTGGGGCTGTCTGGCCAATTGGCTACAAAATAATAATTGGAGCATGCTCAGTTAAAAAAACGGAATCCGGCGCCGGATTCCGTCATTTGATGGACAGAGACGGATCCGGTGCCTAAAGGCTTCCATTATAGCCAACAACGGACGGCGCCGGATCCGTCCAACTTTTTGACGTAGACAAAAACTTTACTTTGTCCGTCGTCTCCGGCCGCCAGACACAAAATTTGCGACGGACCCGGCGAACGACGGATGAAACGTGAGACCATCCATTGCTAATACAAGTCTATGAGAAAAAAACGGATCCGGCGGCATCATTTGCCGGATCCATTTTTTTCTAAAATAGCCGGATTGCGACTGATGCCAAAAGACTGATGTGTGAAAGAGGCCTTTTACCTCCGAGGGACCACTTTACCTTCGAGGGAGGTTTGCACGTTAATGGCCAGGCCAATTTTTAAAATTCTGACCACTGTCCTTTTATGAGGTTATAACTCTGGAATGCTTCAGCAGATCTTGGCGATTCTGTGATTGTTTTTTCGTGACATATTGTACTTCATGTTAGTGGTAAAATTTCTTCAAAAAAATGGAAATTTGGTGAAAATTTTGAGAATTTTGCAATTTTCAAACTTTTAATTTTTATGCCCTTAAATCAGAGTTATATTGCACGAAATAGTTAAATAACATTTCCACATGTCTACTTTACATCAGCACAATTTTGTAACCAAATTTTTTTTTTGTTAGGAAGTTAAAAGGGTTAAAAGTTGACCACGATTTCTCCTTTTTACAACACCATTTTTTTTAGGGACCACATCACATTTGAAGTCACTTTGAGGGGTCTATATGATAGAAAATACCCAAAAGTGACACCATTGTAAAAACTGCACCCTGAAGGTGCTCAAAACCACATTCAAGATGTTTATTAACCCTTCAGGTGCTTCACAGGAATTTTTGGAATGTTTCAAAAAATTAACATTTAACTTTTTTTCACAAAAAAATTACTTCAGATCCAATTTGTTTAATTTTACCAAAGGTAACAAGAGAAATTGGACCCCATAAGTTGTTGTGCAATTTTGTCCTGAGTACGCTGATACCCCATATGTAGGGGTAAACCATTGTTTGGGGGCATGGCAGAGTTTGGAAGGGAAGGAGCACCGTTTGACTTTTTCAACGCAGAATTGGCTGGAATTGAGATCAGACACCATGCCGCGTTTGGATAGCCCCTGATGTGCCTAAACAGTGGAAACCCCCAATTCTAACTCCAACCCTAACCCCAACACACCTCTAACCCTAATCCCAACCCTAACCATAACCCTAACCACAAACCTAACCCTAACACCAACACACCCCTAACCCTAATCCCAACCCTAACCCTAATCCCAGCCGTAACCATAATCCAAACCCTAACCCAACTCTAGCCCCAACCCGAACCATAATCCTAACTTTAGCCCCAACCCTAACCCTAACTTTAGCCCTAACCCTAACTCTAATGGGAAAATGGAAATAAATACATTTTTTTAATTGCATTATTTTTCCCTAACTAAGGGGGTGATAAAGGGCGGGTTAATTTACTATTTATAGCGAGTTATTATAGCGGGATTTTATGATTGGCAGCTGTCACACACTAAAAGATGCTTTTTATTGCAAAAAATAGTTTTTGCATCACCACATTTTGAGAGCTATAATTTTAACATATTTTGGCCCACAGAGTCATGTGATGTCTTGTTTTTTGCAGGACGAGTTGCCATTTTTATTGGTACCATTTTCGTGCGCATGACATTTTTTGATCGCTTTCTATTCTGATTTTTGGGAGACAGAATGAGCAAAAACCAGCAGTTCATGAATTTCTTTTGGGGCGGGCGGTTACACTTTTCCCTGTGTGGTAAAATTGATAAGGCAGTTTTGTTCTTCGGGTCAGTACGATTACAGCGATACCTCATTTATATTTTTTTATGTTTTGACGCTTTTATATAATAAAAACTATTTTATAGAAAAAATAATTGTTTTTGCATCACTTTATTCTGACACCTATCATTTTTTATTTTTTCACTGATGACGTTGTATGGTGGCTCATTTTTTGTGGGACAAGATGACGGTTTCAGTGGTACCATGCTTATTTATATCCGTCTTTTTGATTGCGTGTTATTCCTTTTTTTGTTCGGCAGTATGATGGTAAAGCATTGTTTTTGCCTTTTTTTATGGTGTTCACTAAAAGGGTTAACTAGTGGGACAGTTTTTATATGTGTACTTTTATTGTTTCGATTTTTTTATTCAAATATCTATTTAGTGATAGAATAAATATTGATTTTTTTGTATTATTTTTTAAAATATTTTTACAATTATTTAAAAAAATTTTTTTAATTTAATTCTTACTTTTACACTTTGTCCCATTATGGGATCCTCATTTTATGCAGGCTGATCGCTTCTATAGCATGCAGATGAAGCAGCATCTGCATGCTACCGAAGCTGTCAGTGTTGCAGCTTCTGTACACTAACCTGTGAGACTTTCTGACATACACTGCGCATGACAGGAAGTTTCAGGGCCTGTGCACATGTTGCGGATTTGCCTGCGTTTCCGCAGCGGTTTTTGCCCTGCGGTTCCGCTGCAGTTCCGCAGGCAGGGCACTGTGTAATGTAAATCTATGGAAAAAAAAAAGCTGTGCACATGATGCAGAATTTTCCGCGTGGATTTGGTGCGGTTTTAAAACCGCAGCATGTCAATTTTTTGTGCGGATTCCGCTGCGATTTTACACCTATTCCATTATAGGTGTAAAACCACAGGGCAAATCCGCACAAAAACCGCGTCAAAACTGCACCTGCGTTTTCTGCCAAGAGGTGCGGATTCTGTGCGGAAAAATCTGCAGGCAAATCCGCAACGTGTGCACAGGCCCTCACAGCTCTGGAGACCTGGTCTCCATAGCATCTCCGATCCAAAGGCAAAGGGGCTGTCAGACCCTGTGCCATCTCCATGTTTGATCGCAGTGTTCCGGGGGTTAAAATGGCGGGTGTCAGCTGTGAAAATCAGCTGACACCCAGCCGCGATCGGCCGCGCTCCCACATGAGCTGATCGCACATGACGTACTATCCCGTCCATAGGAATTAAGGCCCAGGTAACGTGAACGGGATAGTACGTCCAATGGCAGAAAGGGGTTAAGATTATCAGGCTGTGTTCAGGGAATGTAGGGCAGAGTGCGCACTGTATAACATGTGGTGCTAATAGTGTACTATAGTAGTCAATTGAACAAAGAGTGCAGGTAGAACTATCTATTAATGAGCAAGTAAAAAGGGCATTTCTTTTTTTTTTCATTACAGTTACAGTGTTAAGGGCTGCAAATATCTGCAAACTTCCGCCGTACATGTATGACGAAGGTCATTTGTCCTGTTCCAACATGTGAGCAGAACAATTAAATTAATTGCAGCACTGGGTCCTTTACATGTTGAACACAGCAGTACATAATGAATGAAATACTGCATATCTAGCAGTTCTCTGAATGCTGAGCTCTGTATAACCCCACCCACACCAGTGACTGACAGCTTTCTCTGTACTCTGTAGATAGGCAGAATCTGTGGTGGAGTCGGTGCCTGCGCATTGCAATCTTGAATTGCGCACGCGCAGTATGCTTCGCCCGCAGATTGCAATGCGCAGGCGCGTTATATGGAGGGCAACGACTACAATTCCAGAAATAATGGAGACAGCGGCGAACAACATGTTAAGGCAAGTACCCAAAACACCGCCCATCTGACCTGACTGCCATCATTTAAATATCCCGCCAATGTAGGGTGACAGATTTGTGTAGCCCAGCTGCGCTTGGTGCCACATGTTACCCTGGAGGATGCATGAAAGGTAATTCACAATCACCCGATATTCATTCACTCTTCACATTTCCCTAGTGCCACCAGAGGGAGCCCTTTAGATTACGCAGGTATATAAGGGTGTGGAGAGACGCAGCAGTAGACATTCTAGACATTCTAGCCAGACAGCCAGATCAGATTACACTAGTCTGTGTCAGAGCGTGTTGCAGAACAGAAGAGGTAGTTACCTCAGATATTCTGAGAAGGGATTCTAGCCAAAGAAAGACTTATCTGAAAGCCTGAGGACTTCAGCATTCACTCAGCTTACATCGTGGAGTCCAGTGTCAGTGGAAACGATTACCACTTAGTCTGGTCAAAGTTGAGTCCACTGAGAGTCCCCAGTGAGCGTTTCAGAAAGTAAGCGTGCCAACGCTTGGAGAGCGGTGAAGACAAAGAAAGCTGACACCTACTGCTGCCTGTGCTTATGTTAAAGGTGTGAGTAGGACGACAGGCAAGTGGAAAAGGGAAAGAGAGAGTGACTGAGGATGAATAGCAATGATGGCTTACCTCCACTCTGCACTACCGGACACCGGGTCCGAGCTTGCTAGTACCTTCACGGCTAGTGGGAAAAACCGGAGACCCTGCTGGACTTCAGGTCACAGAGGGGCCCAATAGTGCTGATACGTAACCGGGGTCAGGAGAACAAGAGTCTAGCAGGGCCCTGCACATAGAGACTTAGTTCTGTCCAAAAGAAGGCTCCACCACAAGATCAGCCGGGCGTAGCAAAGAGAACGGAGTTAAACTTTGTTTCATGCAAGTTAGAAACTCACACACATAAAGACGTAAGGAGGCCCTACACCTACTCAGTGGATTACTGGACGTGCATCCTCCACCCTGAACAGCTTCCGGGACGTGCCTGCAAATACCACCAGTAAAGGTACAGAAAGAGACTCTTTGTGTGTATCTGCCTTATTGCCCTGCACCCCTACACCGCCATATACTCTGAGGAATCAGTCTCGCCTGTGGGAGACTTAACGCCTTGCTGCACCAAACCCTCAGAGGATCTACCCTGCAGCGCTGGTCACCCTGACCAGGAACCACAGGTGGCGTCACGAACATTCTATCATCCCCTGTAAATATCCCCCTTTAGTGAGCGCCCAGGGCAACGGACCGAGCTGCGCTACCCGTGACATCCCCCAGTGAAGTGAACGGGCTCGGTGCCGAGTACCCCAAGGCCCTGGTACGAGCGACTCAGATTCCCTTTAAAGGGAACCTGTCACCAGATTATCTCAATATACGGTAAACTAAAGTTACCAACCATTCACTAGTCTATTGCCGCAGTCAATCAAATTGTTTATAAGTCCCCAAGTAACTCTACATATAGCAAACAAAACACTTTATAAGTCTTCATACTATATTCTAATCAGCACAGTCCAGTCTGGTGGGCAACAGTGGTCTGAGGTCCTCTATCTGCAAAGTTGGCTTCCTCATGATCGATATGCCATCTGCCTTGATTGATATGGACGATGTACTTTATGTCATCCACAGATCCTGCAAATCTTGCATCTGCGTTGTTGAAGCGCCAGATTGTTCAGATGCTCTTTGCTTTACCCTACAAAGGGCAGAGCAAATACCTGCTACAGGTGCTTCTCACAAAATTATTATTTTAGTTCTTCAATACAAAAAACACATGTGAAGGCTTCCTAGCGTTTAAAAAGGTCCCTTAGTCTGTTTCAGTAGGCTCCACAATCATGGGAAGACTGCTGACTTGACATGTCCAGAAGGCAGTCTCATTTGCTGATTGCTCAGTAACAGAGGAACAGACATGTAAAAGCATTGCTGGAATTGTCTTTGAAAAGAGCTACATGCGCATATAAATAGTTTGGGGTGTGAAATCTGCTGAAAGATTTCCTTTAAAGGAAATCTCTCATAGGATCAACCCTCACAAGCTGTCTATATGGGCACAAAGGTCATAGAAAGCTGAATAAAAATATATCTTGATATCTGTGAAGCGATGTCTAATTCCAGAGAAATCCACATTTTTCTTATATGCAAATGAGCTGTTAAGATCTATGGGCCAGAACACTAATCTACCTGAGAATCTGCCTCTATAGCTTATTTTAAATAAAATGGAGCATTACGTTGTGAACCAAGTAATGCTGACACTTTGCTATCATGCTGACACACAGCTTACAGTGAGATCAGAACTAACAGTACAACAGCGCTAACACTGAAATGAGACAAATGTCACTTCTCTTGTTCTAGAACACTTGCACTGCAGGTTGTAAAGTGAATGGTGGAACCACTGTGCTGTGGTCCGAGGAAAGCCTGCGAGGCGTGACTAGGTGAGCACCTGACTTTTCACTAGAGCCCCTGATGGTGGAGTTTGGCTTGGCTCCTGATGAACCAGGGCACTACAGCCAGACTCGGACGCACGGCAGCTGACACCGAGGGGATAGGAAGCTTGAACAGCTCAGTAGGAGGGTACAGCTGATACTGACAATAACGGCAGGAACACAGTGACCACTGATGTTGATAGGTATGGCTGATATACAGTTAGGTTGTAATGGACATAAGTCCTATGCACGTGATAGTAAACCAGAATGGGTGCTACTGAGGAAAAAATACACAAATATAGTAGGCGACACCTCGAGCACTCTCAAGAGAAAAAAAGAGTCCAAAAACCAGTGATTTCTTATTATCTTGCTTTTATTCATAAACTGCTGGAGTTCACACACCAATTATGCTCCAAATGAGAATGAGAAAAGTATATACAGCCCCAACGTTTCGGCCAGTATGGCCTTTTTCAAGGGGAATTTCTGATAAAGACATAAACATAAAAAACATAAGTGTATCATAATCTGTACATCCAGATATGTTCACATATGAATCCTTAGAACACATATCTGAGAAAACTTATATAAGAAAAAAACACAAGAAAAAAACAGGGAAAAAACACAGGAAAAAACACAAGAAAAAAAACATAAAAAAAGAAAGCATTATGTTATATCCTTCAGGATATGTTACCCATATCTGCTATGTATATATATATGACTACAATCTCAGTCATGGCAGAAAAAAATATTATTATTCAAGTCCCACTTGTATTTATACTGTTGTATAAATGAAAAAATATTTGGCTAATGCATAAACTTATGTTGCTAAAGTTTATATTGTTCAAATAAGTCCAGGAACATATCTAATATAAAACACCACAAAACGCATAAGCCGGGATCACACATGCGACAAAAACGTCCGTCACTGCATGTGAAATCCCAGCTCTGGCGCGGCACTCGGGAGTGGAGTGTGTGGCTGCATGTAGTTATATGCAGTCGCTCGCTCCACTCCTGAGTGCCGGCGCCAGAGCTGGGATTCAAATGTGAGCGACGGACGTTTTCGTCGCATGTGTGATCCGGCCTAAAGATCAGAGCACATTGGAAGTGTTATCTCTAGAAACAACACATAGGCTTGTGTGAATAACGCTCAAATTAGCAGGCCGTCTGAAATGAACACTAGACATATATATTTGCACGGCGATAGAGAGTGATAGGTAGAGGATAGGGCCCGATAGAAATCCGGAGTGAGAATCTCAAACTTACTATATACAAACATCCTCCGTTCATCTTACAAGTCATAATTACCTGTAACCTCAGGAAAAAGGGTGCGCGGTGTGTCCCGGAAGAGCAGTGTACACGTGTTGTAAAGGAGATCCTTTTCGCTTGCCGTGAAGGGTATCACGTGACCGGCTCGTGAAATCATAGTGACCGCATAATGAATATCCGGAATAGGCTCGGAAAAAGCCGAATGCGCGCGCATGCGCAATAGTGCTAAAAGTGGATCATGTCCCAGGACACCTTTTACTTGCCGTGAGGAAGTCGATAATGTAAATAAGAAGAAAAAAGGAGGAAGATATCAAAGAGAACCTAAAAAGGCTACACAAATTTAAAGAAAAAAGAAAAAAATGAAAAAATATAAACAACATTTATGTCACCTGTGAAAAAAGAGAAAGGAAAAAGAGATTACATAATATCACATATATAGTTTGTAATACAATTATTATAAAGGCATTAGAATAACTGGTTAGAAGACCTAAAAGGAAACCTCGTACTCCCTATTCAGGCGAGTGGTTCTAGTGTCTGTAATGTGTAAATCAGAAAGCCTCTCTGGACTTTAACTGTCTAATTCCGTCACCCCTCTCCGAGGGATTGGGACATAATCATATATCTGATATTTTAACTGGGACACATTATGTCCTAAGGCTGCAAAGTGCGCCGGAATAGGTAACATCAGCTTCCTGCACTTATCGTTGATTGACGATGCGCAATCAGAATAGGCTACCTTTTGTTACTACCTATCACCCTTTTACACCTATGTTCAAGGAGTGTATTTACAGGCATTGGCCACTTTGATGAAAGCCTATCCTGATATTGCTGAATTTAAGGACCGTCCATTTATATGTCACAAAAGACCTCCAAATCTTAGGAGTTTATTGGTTGAGCCGACATAGGCCCGAGTAAACCACGGAACATACAAAGATCCTTAATGACCCCCAAAAGAGGGAACATTTCCCTGCTTACACTGTTTGCAGTGCTAATATCACGAAAGGCAGCACTTTTTCTATCTGAGGTCTGGTAACATTTTACCAAGTGAGGGACTTTTTCATGTGTGATTCTTCATACGTGGTTTTATCTTATTAAGTGCCCATGTGGTCTTAGGTATGTAGGTGAGACCACCAACATATCCGAGACCGCATTTCTCACATAAATCAACGATAAGGTGCGGGAAGCTGATGTTCCCTATCCGGCGCACTTTGCAGCCTTAGGACATAATGTGTCCCAGTTAAAATATCAGATTATTGATTATGTCCCAATCCCTCGGAGAGGGGGGTGACAGAATTAGACAGTTAAAGTCCAGAGAGGCTTTCGGATTTACACTTACAGACACTAGAACCACTCGCCTGAACAGGGGTCGAGGTTTCCTTTTAGGTCTTTTTAACCATGTTATTCTAATCCCTTTTATGATAATTGTATTACAAAAAATACAGTCAGGGCCAGAAATATTTGGACAGTGACACATTTTCGCGAGTTGGGCTCTGCATGCCACCACATTGGATTTGAAATAAAACCCCTCTAAAAAACAGAATTCAAGTGCAGTTGAAACGTTTAATTTGAAGGGTTGAACAAAAATGTGTTAGAAAATGTAGGAATTGTACAAATTTCTTTACAAAAAACCCCCCTTTTTTGGGAGGTCAAAAGTAATTGGACAAATAAACATAACCCAACCAAATATTTTTATTTTCCCAAATTTGTGGCGATCTTTGGAGGCAATCAATGCTTAAGTCTGGAACCCATGACATCCCCAAACGCTGGGTTTCCTCCTTCTTAAGCTTTGCCGGCTTTACAGCGCACCTTCAGGTCTTGCTTGTTTGTGGGTCTTTCCCTTTAAGTCTGGTTTGGGGGGGCAAGTGAATGCATGCTCAATTGGGTTAGATCTGGTGATTGATTTGGGCCCATTGAAAATTTCCCTTTTTTGCACTCATGAACTCCTGTGTAGCTTTGCTGTATGCTTGGGGTCATTATCCATTGTACATAAGCGCCGTCCAATAAAGTTTGCAGCTTTGGCTGAATTGGCTGAAATTTATATCCCGGTACACTTCAGAATCATCGGCTACTCTTTCTGCTGTTATGTCATCAATAAACACAAGTGACCCGTGCCTTGAAAGCCATGCATGGCCATGCCATCCGTTGCTTCCACCTGTTTTACAAGATGTGGTGTGCCTTGGATCTTTGTGCCGTTCCCTTTCTTCTCCAAACTTTTGGTTCCCATCATTTGTACAGGTGATCTTTGTTCTCTGTCCATAGAATACTTTTCCCAAATGAGCTGGCTTTGGAGGTGTTTCACAAATTTAATCTGGCCTGTCTTTTTTTGGAATTGATGAATGGTTTGCATCTAGATGTAAACCCCTTTTGTATTTACTTTCATGGAGTCTTCTCTTTACTGTTGACTTAGAGGACAGTACACCTACTTCTCTGAGAGTGTTCTGGACTTCAGTTGATGTTGTGAAGGGTTTTCTTCTTCACCAAGAAAGAGGCGGCGATCATCCACCATGTTGTCTTCCGTGGGTCCCGGGTTTTTTTGGATTGAGAGTTCACCAGTGCTTTCTTTCTTTCTCAGGATGTACCAAAAATTGTAATTTTGCCACTTCTAATGTAGCAATTTCTTGGATGGGTTTTTTCTGTTCTTGCAGCTTAAGGATAGCTTGTTTCACCTGCTGGAGAGCTCCTGTGACCACATGTTTCCTTCACAGCAAAACCTTCCAAAGCAAAACCACCCTCAAAATCAACTCCCCGGCCTTTTATCTGCTTAATTGAGAATGACATAAAAAAAGGGTTGCCCCACACCTGTCCATGAAAAGCCTTGGAGTCATTTGTCCAATTACTTTTGGTCCCTTTTTAAAAAACAGGGTGGGGACATGTTAAGGAGCTGAAACGCCTAAACCCTTCATCCCAATTTAATGTGGTACCCCAAATGAAAGCTGAAAGTCTGAACTTCAACTGCATCTGATTTGTTTTGTTTCAAATTCATTGTGTAATTCTAGAACCAAATTAGAAAAAATGTTGTCCCCTGTCCAAATATTTATGGACCTAACTGTATGTGATATTATGTAATCTCTTTCTTCCTTTTTCTTTTTTCACAGGTGACATAAATGGTTTTTTATTTTTCATTTTTTTCTTTAAATTTGTATACCCTTTCGGGTTCTCTTTTATATCTTCCTCCTTTTTTCTTCTTATTTTACATTCAGCGGTCACTATGATTTCACGAGCCGGTCACGTGATACCCCCTTTACGGGAAGCGTTTTAAAAAGGGTCTCCTTTTTCAACACGTGTACACTGCCCCTTCCGGGACACACCGCGCACCCTTTTTCCCGAGGTTACAGGTAATTATGACTTGTAAGATGAACGGAGGATGTTTGTAAATAGTAAGTTTGAGATTTTTCACTCCGGTTTCTATCGGCCTATCCTTACCTATCACCTCTATCGCGTGCAATATATATGTCTAGTGTTCATTTCAGGGGGCCTGCTAATTTGAGCGTTATTCAAAAATCCATGTGTTTTTTCTAGAGAAAAACACTTCCAATGTGCTCTGATCTTTATGCGTTTTGTGGTGTTTTATTAGATTGTTCCTGGATTTTTGAACAAAATAAACTTTGCAACTAAGTTTAAAGCTTAGCCAATGTTTTTTCATTTATACAACATTTAAAATACAAGTGGGACTTGAATAATAATTTTTTTCTGCCTTACTGAGATTGTAGTCATATATATAAACATTGCAGATATGGGTAACTATCCTGAAGGATTAACATATGCTTCTTTTTTTTATGTTTTTTCTTTTGCTTTTTCTGTGTTTTTTCCCCGTTTTTTTCTTGTTTTTTTCTTGTGTTTTTTTTCTTATAAAAGTTTTCTCAGTATGTGTTCTAAGGATCCATATGTGAAATATCTGGAGTACAGATTATGATACACTTATGTTTTTTATGTTTATGTCTTTATTTAGAAATTCCCCTTGAAAAAGGTCATCAGGCCGAAACGTTGGGGCTGTATATACCTTTTCATTCTCATTTGGAGCATAATTGGGTGTGTGAACTCCAGCAGTTTATGAAAAAAGCAAGATAATAAGAAAATCATGGTTTTTGGACTCTTTTTTCTTGAGAGTGCTCGAGGAGTTGCCTATGATATACAGTTAGGTTCAGGCAGGTGCGGGCTGGTACAATTGGTAACAGATAAGCACTGGAAAATGCAGGTGGTCCGGCTGGTATATAGAAAGCCGGGGTGAGGGGCTGTTTCAGTGGAAAAAATGCATGGAGGGGTGGATGGTTAGTGATATAC
>JARQOD010000005.1:211931281-211989797 GCA_033576555.1 Oophaga sylvatica | reverse complement strand
TTTTCAGACCGCAGCATGTCCTAGCATCTTGCGGCGAGCTGCGTCGCCGCAACGGAAATTACTCAGGCTATGTAGCCCTGCGCTCTTTCCGGATGTGTTCTGGAGGTGTCCTGAACACATCCGGAAAGAGCGCCCGTCAAAAAGGGGGCGGGGCTTTGGGCGGTGCGGAATTTCCGCTCCGTCCAAAGCACTGTGGTTCCGGACCGTGGAACCACAGCCTTATAGATTCTAACTAGATATTTTCAAATATATTAGTTGTCTGCAGTAAACTGTACAATAATAAAAAATATTTTTATAGGGTTATACAGTATATATCAATAAAGATTAACCAGCACAAGGTGTTGTAAAAACTCACTCGAGGCAAATTAAACAATGGATTACGTGAGAATTTTTAGAGACATGGGTTTCAATTAAGGAAACTGATATTGTAAAAGGGTCAAATGGAAAACTGTCTCTAAGGTCGGTTTCACACGTCTGTGTCTCCAGTACGTGTGGTGACAGTTTTCACACGTACTGGAGACACGTACAGACATAGACACATTATAATCTATGTGTCTATGCACATGTGCGTGTTTTCACATGGTCCGTGTGTCCGTGTTCCAAACACGCAGACATGTCTGTTTTGAAACGGACACACGGACTGGAAAACGTCCCGCACACGTGCACACGGAGAACTGTTCACACAGTCCTTCGTGTGCACGGCCAGCCGCTGGGGAAGTCGCGGCTACTGTAAGCCGCTGTCCCCCTGCGGCTGGTGCTGAAGCCGGCTGTAATTCCCCCTGCCTGCGAGCAGAGGAGAACGAAGAGCGGTGTATTAATATACCGCTCATCGTTCTCCTCAGCTCGCAGGCAGAGCAGGGGTATTACAGCCGGCTTCAGCACCAGCTGCAGGGGAACAGCGGCTTACTGTAGCCGCTACTTCACTGGCGGCCGTCCGTGTGTCTGTGTGGTACTGACGCGGCACAGGGGTGGCACACGGTTTCCACACATGTGCCGCACATAGTACACACGGACACTGATATCCCCGGTACCGATTTTTCCGGTACCGGAAATATCAGAACGTGTGAAACCGGCCTAAGCGCTCATACCCATTTGTGGAAAAAAAACAGTCCGTTTTCTGGATGGAAAAAACAGTCCGAATATATGCAATTGTCATGGGATTTGTATGCGATTTTTAATCGCACCATTCGTTTTCCATCCGTTTTCCATCTGTATGCAATGACATTTTGAAGCTTCATTGATTGCTTCCCACTGTAATGAGTTCACTTCAGGTCAGCCGGGGACACCGCACAGCATCAGTGACGTCAGGGGGAGTCCCCGCTGACCTGAAGTGAACTGATTGCAGTGGGAAACAATCAATGAAGCTTCACACAGTAATCACATCCTCTCCTGTCCTGAAGTCATTCATTCAGGAGCTTTCAGTTCAGAGGCAAGCATTAGCTGTGCTGCTTGGCTGAAAGCTAGTTAACCCTTTGTGAAGGATTACAGCGTGGGACCGGACAGAGCAGCGGATAGGTAAGAATAATGTTGTTTTATTATTTTTTCTTTATTATAGGAGAGCAAGGGCTTTGCAAGAATTACCAGTTAAATAAAAGATGGTCAAAAAAATGTGTGTTTATTTCATTAAAATTAATTATTCTTAATGTGTGTGTGTTTTTTTTATTTACTTCAATAGGATTAATAATTGAGAGTTGTCTAATTGACAACTCTCAATTATTAACCTGGCTTAAAGTCACCTTCCAATAGCAAGGTGGCTTTAACCCATTATTAACCCATTCGCCACCGCTACAGGGCAATGGGAATAGTCCGGCAAAGTGCCAGAAAGGGCACATCTAATTATAGATTTGCCTTTTCTGGGGTGGCTGGGGACCGATGTTAGTAGCCAGGGAGGGGGCACAAAATAAATGCACCCTCCCTAGGCTATTATTATCTGCCCCCACTCGCTGGCTTTGTCTGTCTGGATGAGAAAATACAGCGGGAGCCCACACATTTTTTTACAACGAATTTACACCTTTAATTAACCCCTACATGTGTGGAATTTTGCACACAGACACTCATGTCATTGTTAGTGTAAACCATATATCAAACTACATGAAATGACATGGTTAACTGTATGTAAACCATGTGTTATTTCATGTCGGGTCTGTAATTTCACAAAAGCCGGCAATTGAATTTGTGGCTATTATACTATGTAGAAGTGTATGAACTATATATATATATATATATATATATATATACAGTACAGACCAAAAGTTTGGACACACCTTCTTATTCAATGATTTTTGTGTATTTTCATGACTATGAAAATTGTAGAATCACACTGAAGGCATCAAAACTATGAATTAACATATGTGGAATTATACATTACACTTTACAAAAAAGTGTGAAACAACTGAAAATATGTCTTATATTCTAGATTCTTCAAAGTAGCCACCTTTTGCTTTGATTACTGCTTTGCACGCAGAAAAGGTGAACGGATGGACTCTACATGCCTGGTTCCCACCGTGAAGCATGGAGGAGGTGGTGATGGATGTGGGGAGTGCTTTGCTGGTGACACTGTTGGGGATTTATTCAAAATTGAAGGCATAGTGAACCAGCATGGCTACCACAGCATCTTGCAGCAGCATGCTATTCCATCCGTTTTGCGTTTAGTTGGACCATCATTTATTTTTCAACAGAACAATGACCACAAACACACCTCCAGACTGTTTAAGGGCTATTTGACCAAGAAGGAGAGTGTTGGGGTGCTACGCCAGATGACCTGGCCTCCACAGTCACCAGACCTGAACCCAATCGAGATGGTTTGAGGTGAGCTGTACCGCTCACCGCTTCAATTTTGAATAAATCCCAAACAGTGTCACCAGCAAAGCACCCCACACCATCACACCACCTCCTCCATGCTTCACGGTGGGAACCAGGCATGTAGAGTCCAGCCGTTCACCTTTTCTGCGTGCAAAGCAGTAATCAAAGCAAAAGGTGGCTACTTTGAAGAACCTAGAATATAAGACATATTTTCAGTTGTTTCACACTTTTTTGTAAAGTGTAATGTATACCGTATTTTTCGGACTATAAGACACACCGGACTATAAGACGCACCCCAGGTTTTAGAGGTGGAAAATAGGGAAAAATATATTTGAAGCAAAAAATGTGGTAAAATATTTAATAACATAAATAACATACTGTTATATGTGGTACTATTATATATAATAATATGTTATTATGTTGGAAGCAACGGGTAGGAGATGGTGCTGCGGGACCAGTGTGGTGTCTGTAAAGTACTATGTAAAGATGCTGGAGGGTGAGTATAAGAATGGGGGCACGGGGCTTACATTTAAAGCACCACTCCAGCACTGAAAAATAACACTGGAGTGCTGCTTTAAGATCCCATGGGAGAACAATAACTCTCAGCATGTCCTGCAGATCCTATGGCATGCTGGGAGTTATAGTCCACCACAGGATGGCAGAGTGCTTTTTTATGTGCTGTCATTACTAACCTTTTAATTAATTATTTCTTGTACAGAGTGTCTGCAGGACCTGTGATGACATCATGAAGAGGCAGGGCTTTGTGTGGTCATGTGAGCTCCAGCCTCCCCTCTTCATGACCTCATCACAGGTCCTCCACAGGAGCATTCAGCATGGCATCAGCACAGCCCCTGTGCTGTCAGGTATGCGATGCCTCCTGCTGCACTCTGCTCCTGCCGCCTCCTTCTACTTCCCACACACATCTCCCGGCTGCTGCAGGAATCAGGCGCTGGGAAACCATGTGGCTCTGTCATTTGCTGCTCCCTGCTCACTGCTCAGCTGATAGGTGGGTGTGGAAGCGGCTAATGAATATTCACTGCACTTAAGTATCGGGACCAGTGGTTTCCCCAGCACTGGATTCCTGCAGCAGAGGGGATATTTTCCTGCCTCCTGCCATCTCACTCCACCGCTGCCCCCCTCCCCACGTTACATTCCGACCATAAGACGCACCCACACTTTCCTCCCAAATTTGGAGGAAAAAAAGTGCGTCTTATGGTCCGAAAAATACGGTAATTCCACATGTGTTAATTCATAGTTTTGATGCCTTCAGTGTGATTCTACAATTTTCATAGTCATGAAAATACAGAAAAATCATTGAATGAGAAGGTGTGTCCAAACTTTTGGTCTGTACTGTTATATATATATATATATATATATATATATATTTTGTATTATATGTGTATATATCTAGTGTTTTGTAAGCTGACAGTGTGATTTTACAGTAGCCGGGGATGATTTGCCGGCTTTTCAAAGGACACTGGTGCGTATAAATCGACAGCACTCGCATGGTGCGAGTACTGTCCGATTTTTTTATCGCATCCATTGACTTGCATTAGCGATTATCATGCCAAAATCGCTGCAAATCGCAGCATGCTGCGATTTTTTTCTCAGACCGATTTCAGCTGAGAAAAAAAATCGCAAATGAGAAGTCCCCTACTGAATAACATTGGTCCGATTGCAATCCGATTTTTTATCGGCTTGCACTCGTCCATTTTGTCTCTAGTGAGTATGAGCCCTAAAACTGCACTTTTCATTCCATTCACAGAAATGTTTAACTCCTTCAAGACATATGGTGTACTGACTTTGATATGGACTTGCACGCCGAGCCTGCATCTTTTCCTGCAGATGATGACTGAATTAATCAGCCATCGTGTGCCTTTAACAGCTGTGGGTGGAGAGGAGGTGCACCTGTGGCTGTTAACCTGTTAAATACCGCTGACAATCTCTGATGTGATGTGGTCACAGAGTGCTGATTGGGGTTGCCAAGTTGACTTTTTATTTTTTCTGGACAGTTTTTCAAAAAATCATGGAAAGACGATATTTTTTACAGGCACATTGGAAAACGATCATTAAGATTATAAGTAATACATGTCTACAGCACATAATTCTGATATAAAGACATTAGCTGCATTCAGTGTAAACTACTCTGCATAAGTTTCTTCAGCAACTTAAAAAAAAACACGGACGCCTTAAATTATATTTACGGACAGGGCAAAAAAGTGCCCTATTTTTATGGACTGTCCTGGAGGATTGGCAACCCTGACGCCAATGGGTTGCCATGACAGCTGGGGGTCTGCTGAAGATCCCCCAGCCTGTTATTACTATACTTCTGTGAAAGCCAGCGTTTAGCTGGCATTCATAGATCATGATTTTCACTATACATAGCATTGCTGGTACTCTGCTATGTATAGTACAAGTGATCACACGATCGCAGCTTATTGTCCCCGAAGGGGACTATTAGGCCTCTTTCACACATCCGGTGTGCGCCTGACGGCGCCCCCGGCATTTTGCCGCAGCGCCGCATCACAAAACCTGATGCGCCGCTTGCGTTTTTTTTGGCATTGACTTGCATTAGCGCCGGATGGCGCCGCATGTCAGTGCGTTGTATGCGGTTTTGTCCGGATGCGGCGGAATTGTACATTCCGGCGGCCGGACAAAACGCAGCATGTAACGTTTTTTGTTTTTGCCGGATGGTTTCTGTTGTCTCCGGGCATCAAAAACCATCTGGCAAAAAAACGCAGGTGGCGCATGCGGCGCATCCGGTTTTGTGATGCGGCGCTGCAGCAAAATGCCGGGGGCGCCGTCAGTCGCACACCGGATGTGTGAAAGAGGCCTTAAATACAGTAAAAAGTAAAAAAAAAAGAAGTTTTTAAAAATGTGAACAAAATTAAAAATACACAGCTACCCCCATTAAAACTAAAACAAATAAAAAAACACACATATATGGTACTAGTAGAATACCCGTGGCTTCGCTCGCCGAAAATATGTTAAATTGTTGGTTATGGTAGCTGAAGTAAAATTTTCAGTGTCACCCTGAATTTAACATTTTCAGAGTGCTACAGTAAATTTTTTTTTCCACTTTAAATTTTTATTATTTTGGCATTTTACTAATTTGTCATAACATTGATGTGAACAACTTTTTTTTTAATTTCAACATTTTTATTGATTTTACATATTCAATACATATTATGTAGTATAAACCAGTGTTCCCCAACTCCAATCCTCAAGGCCCACCAACAGGTCATGCTTTCAGGATTTCCTTTGTATTGCCCAGGTGATGCAATTATCACCTGGGCAATACTAAGGAAATCCTGAAAATAAAATATGACCTGTTGATGGGCCTTGAGGACTGGAGATGGGGAACCCTGTTATAAACTATTACAACTATTTTTTTAACTATTTTTTATCAAAAATAAAAATGCATGCACCTTACACAAACATATAAAACATTTACACCCAATTAACAACATAGTGCAACCCTTCCCCCCTCCCTCCAGTGTAATCTATAAGTAGTTCATGGACAAAAGAGTAAAATTGGTTTACAGTTAAACAACTATCTATTGTAGTGCTTTTTGGTAAACAATGTTTCTGGTTTTTCCTTCAGGTGCATATTTGAAAAGATTTTTGGAGTTACCCACTCTAGAGCTAGCAACGTGCAACTGTCCATGTGAAAAACACGTGCTCTCCAAATTAATGCTGGCTACTTTAAGTGATTGACCTTGTGCTTTGTTTATAGTCAAATGCAAGTGTAAGGGTATGGTTCCATGTTCCGGAACCAATGCGTTTTGGATGGAGCGGAAACCCTGCTCCGCCCAAAGCCCTGCCCCCTTCTAAACGTACGGTGATTCCGGATGTGTTCATTGAACACATTCAGAATCGCCGCACCGCTACATAGGACTGTGCTATTTACTTTAAAGATGCGCGGCATGTCCGGTTTAGCGTAATCGGACGCATAGTGGAGACGGGATTTCATAAAATCCCCTCCACTATGCAGGAACATCTGGCCGCTGCGGGTTAAACGCTGCGGTAGGACGCAGCGTTCAATCCGCAGCTAATCCGGATGGTTTCCGCTACGTGGAAACATACCCTAAGATATTGCAGGTACGGAGGATGTTGCCACGGATGTGAGGCAGACCAAGAGTTAAAGGTTTATTTAACAGATCAAAACACTCCACGCAGGGAGGAGCAGATGAGGGGTTAAATGCAACAAGCAAAGGCCTAAACAGTCTTTCAAGAAAAATGAACGTAGGAAGAAAAACACTTAGTCTGGAGAAGGCTTGATTGAAGGGTCTAATTCTCCAACTTTGGCACCGTCAACAGCGGCACATGCAGTCTCCCTCAGATCCTAGTTCATGAAGAGAACGCAGTCTCCAAGGCAAGCAACGGGATGCTGTAGGATGAGACGAGGTCCTGCTCTCACCGGTCTTTGCCACAAAGCTCCGTCCAACACGAGTCACCGCAGGAATGGTACTGCGCTCCTCGGTCAATCCAATTACTTCTCTCTGAGGCTCAGGTCTTCTGCTCAGTTCACCGGACCTGTTCGCACCAACGTCTGCCTCTAACCTGTCAGGGGAGTCTCCTCCGGTTCGAAGTCAGAGTCAGTTCGGAGGGCGAACTGACTCTGACTTCCTCCACTGCACCTCTGAGATTTAGATGGTAAATCAGGCACTGCAGCCATCAAAATGTCTTCTACGGACCGAAGTGGGCTCCCCTTCCATGTGCTTCTGTAACTATCTGGTACAGCAACAATGAGGGGATCACTGTCTGCCATGTAACACTGAGTTCTGGCTGTAAGAATACCTTCCGATACAATATGCCGTCCAGTAGCTGAAACCTGTCCCAGTGCCGTAAGATCAGCAGCAAGACGGAGGACAGAGTGCTCCTTTCCTGTTGACTGGGCATCTACTTGGTCGCGACACACTGTTTTAGCCAAGCTATTTCCTCATCCTCTCGTTGTACTCGGACCCATTCATCCCGGGGTTGATCCATCAGACGTTACCTCGTTGCTGCCACCGTCCTGGCAGTACCTCCAAATTCAGGGACTTCCACATCCTCCAGCTCTTCATCTCGATTAAGCTCTGGCCTGTGGTAGTTTACTCGGGATAAGGTGTCAGCGTGAGGATTCTCTGCTCCTCTCTTATATATGATCTTGTAACGGAATTTAGCGATCCGTGATACCCAGCGTTGTTCCAATGCCCCGAGCTTCGCCTTCTCCAGATGGGCCAACGGATTGTTACCTGTGCGCACGTGAACTTCAGAGCCAGCCAGATACTCCGCAAACTTCTCCATCATAGCCCACACTAACGCCAACAACTCCAGTTTGAAGGAACTGTAGTTATCTGGATTCTTCTCAGAGTCATGTAAGAACTGACTCGGTATGCTATGACTCGTTCTTTCCCATCCTGTATTTGCGACAAAACTGCTCCGAGTCCTTGTAGACTCCCATCGGTATGCAAGATAAACGGCTGGGTAAAGTCAGCGTAGGCCAGTACTGGAGCCTCCGTCAGAGCCAGTTTCAGAGTTCGAAAAGCTTCTTCTTGGTGTTCGCTCCACTGCACATTCCTGTTTTTTTCAAAGGAGGGTAGCCCTTTCAGTAGCTCGTGAAGAGGATTAGCGATGTGTGAAAAGTTCTTGACAAAACGTCGGAAATATCCTGTGAGTCCCAGGAATGCTTGCACATCTTTCACGGTTCTTGGGGTAGGCCACTCCTGCACCGCCGCAATCTTCTCCGGAGAGAGCCTCACTCCTTCTGCCGAGATAATGTGTCCCAAACACTCGATCTGAGTACGGAAAATATGGCACTTCTGGGGCTTTACTTTCAGTCCATGCTGTTATAGTTGGCTCAAGACCTGTTCCAGCCTTTGTAGATGCTCCTCAAAGGTGGATGCAAAGACAATGATGTCATCCAGGTAAATTAGGGTAGCTTCAAAGTTCAAGTCCACTAAGCATCTTTCCATCAGGCGCTGGAATGTACCTGGAGCATTGTCAAGGCCGAACGGCATGCAATCGAAATTATATAGCCCCTTTGGAAGAATGAAAGCTGTCTTGGCTCAGCTTGCTCGGACATTGGGACTTGCCAATAGCCGCTAGCTAGGTCAAGTGTAGAAAAGCACCTGGCCTTTCCTAACGTGGACAGAGACTCCTCTATTCTCGGCAGCGGGTAGGAATCTAGAACTGCACAGGCATTGAGTTTGCAGTAGTCCACACAGAAGCTCAGAGCCCCATCCTTCTTTCGCACCAGCACAATGGGGGCAGCCCACGGGCTCTGGCTTTCTTGTATTATCCCCTAATGCAGCATTTGGGACAGCATTCCCTTCACCTCCTGGTACATTTGCAGAGGGATTTGTCAGTACAGCTCTCTGATGGGGGCCGCATTGCTTGTGGGTATCTAGTGAGTTATGGTAGTGGTGCGCCCAAAATCATCTTCATGCTTTGCGAACACATTTTGGTATTTTCCTAGCAGGGACTCCACCCGCGGGACCTTTTGAGGGGTCAGCTCTGTGAGTTCTGCCCTCATTTGCTCCAGTATCCATCGCCACTCCTTCACAAATTGGAGTTTGGGCGTCACCTCTGCATCCACGGTCACCATCCATGGATCTTCTGGCTTCACCATCAGTTGCACCGCTTCAGACGAAACCAACTCTAAGGGCATGCCCAGGATGTGGGCTATTTCACTTCTGGGGGGTAACGTAACGTCATTCTCCCCTAAGTTCAGGCAACGCACAAGGATGGTTCCATCTCGTACCATAGCTAATGTCCGCGCGACCAATATTCCTGACAGCAGCCGGTCAGCCTTGCTGAGTTCAATCTGCACTTCAACCCCTTCCAGAAGCGTACAGGCCAGGATGGGTAGAGGAAGCATGCTCTGTCCTGGAGGCAATACTCGATTAATTGATGTGGGCACGATTATTTTTCCCCGTGGCTTCCCCTCACTACATGTCTTCTGGGCCTGAGCCGGACATATCAGCTGTTGGAAGATTCTCTTTTGCAGGGTACTGGTGCACCACTGCCGCAGGAACTGTTCTGGAGACTCGTTAACAAGAAGGCTTCCAAAATATTTTAGCACGTTCATGCCCAAGGTCACAGCATGATCTTTGGTGGCCTCTCCGTCTACCAGCACTACTCCTCTTCTCCCCACATCTTTACCGCAAACTACTATGTTCATCCATACCACCCATGCGACCGAGATGGGCACGTGGTTAGCCGCTGTGAGCTTAATCACTGGTCCCCATTCTAGGCATATTGCCTCCGTGAAGTGCCGACGGAAGTATTTCTCAGGTATGGTGGTAACCTTAGAGCCTGTATCTACTAGGCAACGTACTGCTCGCCCATTCATCTTGGCCCAGACCAAGGGACAGGTGGAAACAAGGTTGGTGGGACTTTCGCTATTTGCTCTCGAATTGACAGGCTCCGGGCGGTGTCCCCTAGGCTCGGAGCTGCTTAGTTTAACGGGTGGCGCTGTAGAGGTCGGCTCCGTCGAGGGCACCACCGAGCTATATGTCCTGGTTCTCCGCAATGGTAACATGTGGGTGATCCTCTGCGGCGGGTGACACTAGTCTCTCTCTGGGGTCTCTTGGAATCAGCCAATTCTTTGCGGATTTGTTGTATCTCTTTCCGCAAGTCTTCTACCCATTGAGGGGCAGTGGCTGTGTTGGTAGCTACCTCCACGCTCCGGACCGTCCCCACTGGCACTATCACTCCCTGCTCCTGCTCGCGCGTGCATGCCTCGCTCCCCACTTCAGAGAAAGTCATACTTGGCTTTACTCGCATGCGCTCCCGCAGGGCCTGTTTCATCATTACATTATGCAGACCTGTCACTAGCTGGTCCCGCAGCACTACATCAATCGGCCCTACGCCATCTTTCCGGGTAATGGCAGTATACAGTTCCTGCAGGGCATTCATGTACTGCGTCACCGTCTCCCCCTCTCTTTGAACCTGGTGGAACAGACGCATGCGCAGTTCTTCTACATCAGTGGGGTCCTCCTCAAGTATCAGAAAACTTTCTCAAGGGTATCTCTTTGCCTGGGAGGGGTCTAAGCATAATGGAATCCCAGACCTTCCCCTCTAGGGCCATCATTGCTATCTTGGCTTCCAGGGCTGGCGTCATGGGATGCATCCGCATCATTGCCCGGATGCTTTCTGTCCAGCTCCATAACATTACATTATTCCCTGAGAACTTCAGCAAATTATTAAGCATGGCTCCCAGGGAGATGCTGGACCTGGGGCCTCCCCCAACTGCTTGGTCTACCGCCTCTGAGCCGTTGTGCGACATCCTGCCGACTACGCCACTTGTAAGATAGTGCAGGTACGGAGGATGTCACCATGGATGTGAGGCAGACCAAGAGTTAAAGGTTTATTTAACAGATCATAACACTCCATGCAGGGAGGAACAGATAAGGGGTTAAATGCAACAAGCAAAGAGTTAAACAGTCTTTCAAGAAAAATGAACGTAGGAAGAAAAAGACTTATCAGTCTGAAGAAGGCTTGATTGAAGAGTCTAATTCTCCAACGTTGGCACCTTCACCAGCGGCACATGCAGTCTCCCTCAGATCCTAGTCCACGAAGAGAACACTGTCTCCAGAGCAAGCAACGGGATGCTGTAGGGTGAGACGAGGTCCTGCTCTCACCGGTCTTTGCCACAAAGCTCCGTCCAACATGAGTCACTGCAGGAACGGTACTGCGCTCCTCAGTCAAGCCAATTACTTCTTTCTGCTCAGTTCACCGGGCCTGCCCGCGCCAGCGTCTGCCTCTAACCTGTCAGGGGAGTCTCCTCCGGTCACGGAGGCTGGAGGGTCAGAGTCAGTTCGGGGACGCTCACAGCGTCAAGTCTCTCTGCTCGAGTCCTAAGTCGGGGGCTCTCACACTCTAGGACTGGGGCGCAACTGACAGCTCACTCTCCTGCACTCTGCACTTTCCCGCCTAGACTCCTGTCAGCTTCCCGCACGCAGCGCCTTTTAACTCACCCCCACCCCCTTCTGTCACATGGGAAAATTGGTCCAGGAACAGTAAGCTTCCCCAAGAACACTGGAAGCTCCGCAGGTGGTTCCGGGCACGGAGCAGAGGAGTCAACTGTCATGGTTTGCTGAGTGTGTGACCACAGGGGGCAGGGCTTAGCGTCCTGCTGCTGGAGGTGAGTGCAGGATGCTACAGGAACCCTGGATTAGTGAAGAGGGAAATGCAGGTCAGACAAACGGGGGTCATACACGGAGAGGACGGCGCAGTACAGGAGGGTCAAGCAGAGAATAGTCAGAACACAAGCCAGGAGTCATACACTGAGATAGCAACGCAGTACAGGAGGGGTAAGCAGAGAATTGTTAGGACGAAGACCAGGAGTCATACATGGAGATAGCAACGTAGTACAGGAGGGGCAGGCAGAACTCGTAATGGGAACAGAACCATGTCAAAACCAAGCAAGCATAAAGTAGCACAAGCACAAAGCACAGGGTCACACATACTCGGCCAAGGGTCAAAGTATAAGCGACCAGGAATGGCCCCACAATGAGGCTATAAGAAGCCTCCCAGAATCACAGAGTGAGGCCATACAAATTAACCCTTAACCTATCTTTTCCCACAAACTCAACAAACCATGACAGCAACTCCATTCGAGTCCATCCTTCTCTTCATCCCCTTACACAAGTCAGATTTGGAACTGCAGATGCTTAAAATTGAAAGGCATGCCGCTTGGTAGCAAAGGAATATGCAGAATGAAAACATTTGCTCCCTTAGAGTTTCCCATAAGAATAATGGCTTCAATAACATAGGGCATGAGGCTCTTAATGCACAATCTTGCGCCGTTACACATTTTTGGTGGGTCAAGGTTCCGAACCAAAATTATTGTGGCTCCTATTTTTAAAGTGAGCTTATGCGGTGGAATTCCAGGAGGCTCCAAAGAATTCAGGAACTCCAGTGGATACATTACGACTTGTTCACTCTCCATGACTGAATCAATGGACATGTATGTGGTCGCTAGACCAGGGAGCCTTCACTGAATTAGCAGATTTATGGAGCAGACACTATCATTTTTAGGCGCTAGGATTGCACTTTCACAAAGCCACTGATGGTTGTTAAAATTGTTACAAATATCAGGGAAAACTTGGTCAATAAGTTCCATTATCGAAAATGTCATTTCACAAAAATCTTCCGGAAAGGAAATTAGACCAGTAGTGGAATCAGTAGGGAACCTATCATTTCCAAGGCATAGTAGCTGATGTGTAACTTTGTTCGCAGTTGTATTTCCTATCAAATGAACCCGCATATTAGTAGTAAGAGTTTGCTTCTGAACATGTATCCACAGATAAGAATATTTTAGACAGGCATTCAGCTCATCCGCTCGTGTTGCTCCCTTAAAAACAAGTAATGTCTGGCAGAAGTCACCTGCAAACATTGCAACAATTCCCCCATTAAACGATCAGTTCCCCACAGATCTTTCAAGGTGCGATCAATGGCCTCGACCGCTTTCTTGTGCGCCATGGTACATTCATCCCAAACAATTACTTTGCAAGTTTGTAATACCTTAACTTTCCCAGAGCCCCTAGTGATATTACAGACAGGATTTTCTGACAGCGCTAGATTAAAGGGCAATCCTAGTGCTGAATGAGCTTTGTGCCCTCCATCTAAAAGAGTGGCCGCAATCCCAGATGATGCAACAGCCAAGGCAATTTCATTGTTTGAGCGAATTAATTAAAAATGTTTTACCCAGAGGAGTAGCTAGGGGTTCAGCTCAGGGGGGCGAAACATCTGAGTGGGCCCCTAACAGAAGGACATATCATTGGTGCAACCTGCGCAACCGCAAATGGGTGCAAAAGGTAAGGTATACTGTTTCATATCAAAACAGTATAACAATCAGCCCCCAGTGCCCTGTTCCCTTCACCCACAATACCCCTATCCTCTTACACTCACCCCCCCCAGTGCCCTATCTCATCACCACCCCAACACCCACAATACTCCCATCCACTCACATTCACACAACAGCACCATGTCATCTCTCCCCATAATACCCCATTCTCTCACATTAACCCCCCGAGTGCCCTGTCCCCCACTTCAGCCCTGTGTCCTCTCCCCATAATACCCCCATCCTCTCACATTCACCCCCATTGCCCTGTCTCCTCTCCCATAATACCCCATCCTCTCACCTTAACCCTCCAGTGCCCTGTTTCCTCTCCCCATAATACCCCCATCCTCTCACATTAACCCTCCAGTGCCCTGTGTCCTCTCCCCATAATACCCCATCCTCCCACATTCACCCCCAGTGCCCTGTGTCCTCTCCCCTTAATACCCTCATCCTCTCACATACACCCCCAGTGCCCTAGCCCCCACAATACCTCCATTCAACCCACAGTGACCTTGACATGTCCAAACTAAATGAATCTAATCAATTCCATCCCCACTTACCGAATTTCACGAACACCGCACTGCACTTGCTCACTGAGCCAGTGCACGTGTCCTGAATAAGACAGACTGCACTCAAAGATACCTGTGGAGCGGGGCAGTAGCGGTGAAGATGCGTGCTTCAGACTAACAGGACCCAAGCACATGACTGCCAAGGGGCGGCGCCGGCCACAGGTCTCCCAGAGGGAGCAGTAACAGATAGAGAATGCTTCAGGCCAGAGGACCTGAAGCACGTGACTGCTGGTGGGCGTGGCCTAAGCTCCAGAGAGCTATGAGCAGAAGGAAAACTCCTAGAAGGGTAACTACGGGACAGAGTTACCAAGGGGCATAGACAAAACGGATAGTCAGGATAGCCAGGTCATAAACAGAGGGAACAACGCAGTACAAGAGGAGCAGGCAGAGAATAACCAGAACGTAGCCAAGGGATCAGAAAACCAGAACGGGCAAATACACAGTACCAAGACAGTAGACAAACTCACAACGAAGAGACGGACCGGGTCAAAACCAAACAAGCAACAAGATCAGGCACAAGTAATAGAAAAAACACCAGAATTAAAATGTGCTAAAAAAGCATCAGGGTATACTCCAAAAATGAGTTTATATACAAGAGACAAAAGGAGCCATATAACCCATTCAGTATAAAATTATATATTTTATTATAGCTAAATGTTCAAAACATCATTAATCAACATACATCTATTAAAAGATATAAATATGATCATTTTGAGTCTATGATTCCCAGTCCTATATATAGTAAATAGGTCAGATGTTGCTTATGTTTGTGACCTTCACATTTATGAGATCATATTTATATCTTTTAATAGATGTATGTTGATTAATGATGTTTTGAACATTTAGCTATAATAAAATATATAATTTTATACTGAATGGGTTATATGGCTCCTTTTGTCTCTTGTATATAAGATCAGGCACAAGGCACAGGCACACAGGAGGTCAACTAACTCAGCCGAGGGAAGGAGTATAACTGACACCAGACCTAGGTCAATTGGCAACTAAATAGTCGCCTTCTGCCAGAGAGAGACTGAAACCATTAACCCCAGTCTGACCAGGACGGGACAAAGACAAAACCCCGTCCTGGGTCATGACACCGATGAAGTTTGCAGGCACAGTGAGGCAGGACCAGGAAGTGTCCAGTTAATGTGTAGAGAGCACTAGGACGCAGCGTGCCTGAGCCCATCAGAGTCTGCACAAAGAAAAAGTAACTGCAGCTGCTGCAGGCCAGGAAGGAGCTTCTCAGGAGAGATAGCCTGGCACACTGCAGTGACTCTGGCTCTGTAAGGTGCCGCTGTGCAGTCTGTCAGACAGGGGAGCCATGTGCTGCTCTCTCCCTGCACCTCAGACACGGCCAAATGACATGTGGCCCTGTCTGGCAGTGGGCCCCTGCATGTTACGGGGCCTGGAGCAATGGCCCCCTCTGCCCCTCCAGTAGCTACGCTACTGGTTTTACCAGTACCACCTGATGCATCTAGGAAAAATAGTCCCCCATTTCCACTGGAAATCTGAGCCATAACTGCCATATAGGCCGATTAATTTAATATGAAAATTCTTTGCATTTTTCCAAATCATAGCTTTTTTCTTGCAGAATATCTCTGTTCATAATATCAAAGTCTGGTCGATTTGGTGCTGGTAAACCAAATATATTAGAGTTTTACTATTGATAGATATGCACCTTTCTCCTAATATCAAGAGGGCTTTGTTGAATACATCAGCAGTGAAATTTAAGTCTACAGTAAGTCTGGATTAACTCTCTTTTGCACTCTAAGAATATCTTCACTAAGATATTCTTTGTATTTGTCCCAAAGCGCACAGGGATTGGAAGGTGCGCAGGTTGCAATTATTATAACGAACAGGTCTCTTAGTTGAGGTGGAATCAGTGAGAGATGCTTCCTGCAATGTCATGTCCCAGTGTTGATCGTCTTCGATCAGACCACGCTTTTGGCATGCTTCCCTGTAAGTTTGACACAGCTCTCCATCAACTATTTTAAAATCTGTGAAAGAAGTTGGCCCACGGACAGTGTGAAGCAGTAATCGGAGGTAGTAACACTCCGCGTTGTTTGTTTGCACCTTATACACAAGACCAAGAGCATCACTGGAACGTCCGTCCCATCCTGGGACCCTTGCGCCTTGTTTCCTCTTGCAAAATACTTTTCTGGATTTATTCCATGTATAATATTTTGGAACATCTGAATATAATAAAATCCTTGCAAATGGATCTGCTTGACATAGGAGAAAGAAAGCTGTCAATGCTGTATTGGGTGGTCGAGCAGCTCTTTCCTCTGCATTGCTGGAAGTAAAATAAAGTCCATTTTCAAGATGGACACTGAGATGAACTACAGTTGGATGTCTTTCATGGATAGGAAAATTTAGTAATCGCCACATGGCTTCATTACTACTTATGTACCTTCTCATCTGATACAGTATAATCTCATCAGATGTACATTTTGGATTCTCTAGCTGGAAAACTGCCATATCACTGCCCTTGTTAACATATTTGCAAATGTATTTAATTGACTTAACAGAGTTACAATATTCTACGTTAATGTGCACATCAAACATTTTTGAAAGCAGTGGAGAGTAAAGGTACTGCCACACTTAGCGATCTCGTTAGCGATCACGATAACGACGCAAGCTAACGAGATCGTTGGTGTGATCGCTTTTAGGTCTCTAGTAGCTGCCAAACAGGAGATCTCATAAACGACACATCAGCGGTCAGCGATCTCTTTAACGACTTTGGCGGTTGTTAGGATCTGTCATTAGCATGTACTGAGCGCTTCTGATTCATAATTTCCAGCATCGCTCCTGCTCTCTGCGTCCTGCTAGCCTGCTTTGCAACTTCTGCGATCCTCTCTGTGACGCAAAAGAGGACCTACAGATATTGCGATCCACTCCGTGACGCTAAAAAACCCTAGTCCCGCCTGCGCCGCTGTCATATGCGTCACAAACGAGGTCGCTCGTCGTTCGCAAAAGTGCCAAACACAGCGATATAGGCTCACCAGCGGGACGCCAACGATCAAAAAACGGTCCAGAACGCTAGTGAACGATCAGCGACATCACAGCAGGGGCCACATCGTTTCTACATGCCACACACAGTTAAGTCGCTAACGAGATCGCTAAATAGTGACGTTTTAGCGATCTCGTTAGCGATCTCGCTTAGTGTGGCATACCCTTAAGGTACAATCCATCTATTATCTATTTCAATATCTGTGTTTTGTTTAACCCTTTTATTCTGATTGTTGCAGTATATCTTCCCTGTTCAGGTTTCCGTCTTCTGTAAAGGGGATAACCATCATCTCCTGTTTGTGTTTCTACATTTTCCTTCCTTCATACATGGCGATCTTGGGTTAAGTGGCCCACATGGGTCATGGATCTTATTTTTAGAAATAGTTTCAAAAAGTACCGGGTCCTCTTCTGGATTTGGAAGCTCCGCAGAAATAACACTGTCAATTTGATCAGGGCGTATCTTATTCTTTAGCCATATCAGTAAATGAGCATGTGGAAGACCTCTTTTTTGCCACTCAATTGAATACATCCAACACTGACTTTCACCAAAAATGTAACACTTTGTAATTATATGTATGAGCTTGAACAGTTTTTGTTTAAAAACCCTTGCTGTTAAATCATTTCAGAGGGGCCCTGACCATTCAGAAGCTCTTCCCTTATCTCTGGCCAAGTTGGATTACAAATCAGGACGACCATATATCCGAACATATGTCATGGCGTCCTGAGCATACTCATACATATGTCTGGGACTTCCAGTAAATGTAGCCGGTAAAATAAACATACACCCAATGTCAGCCACGTTGCCATCATTAGCAACAGCATTCCTTAACCCCTTCACCCCCAAGGGTGGTTTGCACGTTAATGACCGGGCCAATTTTTACAATTCTGACCACTGTCTCTTTATGAGGTTATAACTCTGGAACGCTTCAACGGATCTTCGCGATTCTGAGGTTGTTTTCTCGTGACATATTGTACTTCATGTTAGTGGTAAAATTTCTTCGATATAACTTGCGTTTATTTTTGAAAAAAACGCAAATATGGCGAAAATTTTAAAAATTTTGCAATTTTCAAACTTTGAATTTTTTTTCCCTTAAAACAGAGAAATATGTCACACAAAATAGTTAATAAATAACATTTCCCACATGTCTACTTTACATCAGCACAATTTTGGAACCAAAATTTTTCTTTGTTAGGAAATTAGAAGGGTTAAAAGTTGACCAGTGATTTCTCATTTTTACAACAAAATTTACAAAGCCATTTTTTTAGGGACCACCTCACATTTGAAGTCACTTTGACGGGTCTATATGGCAGAAAATACCCAAAAGTGACACCATTATAAAAACTGCACCCCTCAAGGTACTCAAAACTACATTCAAGAAGTTTATTAACCCTTCAGGTGCTTCACAGGAGCTGAAGCAAGGTGGATGGAAAAAATTAATATTTAACTTTTTAGCCACAAAAATGATCTTTTACAAACTTTTTTTTATTTTCACAAGGGTAAAAGGAGAAAATGGACAGATAAAGTTGTTGTGCAATTTCTCCTGAGTACGCCAATACCCCATATGTGGGGGAAAACCACTGTTTGGGCACACGGCAGAGCTCGTAAGGGAAGGAGCGCCGTTTGACTTTTTCAAACTAAAATTGGCTGGAATTGAGATTGGACGCCATGTCGTGTTTGGAGAGCCCCTGATACGCCTAAACAGTGGAAACCCCCCACAAGTGACACCATTTTGGAAACTAGACCCCCTAAGGAACTTATCTAGATCTGTTGTGAGCACTTTGAACCCCAAAGTGTTTCACAAAAGTTTATAATGCCTGGGTGTGAAAAAAAAAAAAAAACAATTTTCCACAAAAATGATTTTTTAGTCCCAAATTTTTGATTTTTCCCAAGGAAATTGGACCCCAAAACTTGTTGTTCAATTTGTCCTGAGTACGCTGATACCCCATATGTGGGGGGGGGAAACTGTTTGGGCGCACGGCAGGGCTTGGAAAAGAAGCAGTAACGTTTTGGAATGCAAACATTGATGGGGGTCATGTTCCGTTTGTAGTGCCCCAGATGAGCCTAAACAGTGGAAACCCCCCACAAGTGATCCCATTTTGGAAGCTAGACCCCCTAAGGAACTTATCTAGATCTTTGGTGAGCACTTTGAACCCCCAAGTGCTTCACACAAGTTTATAATGCCCGGGCATGAAAATAAAAAATCCTATTTTTTTCCCACAAAAATTATCTCTTAGTCACTAATTTTTTATTTTCCCATAGGTAACAGGAGAAATTGGACCACAAAATTTGTTGTCCAATTTGTCCTGAGTACGCTGATACCCCATATGTGGGGGGGAACCACTGTTTGGGCGCATGGCAGAGCTCGGAATGGAAGGAGCACTATTTGACTTTTTCCAACCAAAATTGGCTGGAATTGAGATTGGACGCCATGTTGCATTTGGAGAGCCCCTGATGTGCCTAAACAGTGGAAACCCCCCACAAGTGACCCCATTTGGGAAACTAGACCCCCTAAGGAACTTATCTAGATCTTTGGTGAGCAATTTGAACCCCCAAGTGCTTCACACAAGTTTATAACGTAGAGCCGTAAAATTAAAAAATTATATTTTTTCCACAAAATTGATCTTTTCACCCCAATTTTTATTTTCCCAAGGGAAACAAGACTCCAAAAGTTATTGTGCAATTTGTCCTGAGTGCGCTGATACCCCATATGTGGGGGTAAACCACTGTTTGGGTGCATGGCAGAGTTTGGAAGGGAAGGAGCGCCGTTTGACTTTTTCAACGCAGAATTGGCTGGATGCCATGTCGTGTTTGGAGAGCTCCTGATCTGCCTAAACAGTGGAAACCCCCCACAAATGACACCATTTTGGAAACTAGACCCCTCAAGGAACTTATCTAGATGTATGGTGAGCACTTTGAACCCCAAAGTGCTTCACAGAAGTTTATAACGTACAGCCGTAAAATAAAAAAATTCTTTTTTTTTTTTACAAAAATGATTTTTTTAGCCCCCAATATTTTATTTCACAAGGGTAACAGGAGAAATTGGACCCCAAAAGTTGTTGTCCAATTTGTCCTGAGTATGCTGATACCCAATATGTGGGAGTAAACTACTGTATGGGCGCACGTCGGGGCTCGGAAGGGAAGTAGTGACGTTTTGGATTGCAGACTTTGATGGAATGGTCTGGGGGAGTCATGTCGCATTTGGAGAGCCCCTGATGCGCCTAAACAGTGGAAACCCCCCACAAGTGACCCCATTTTGGAAAATAGACCCCACAAGGAACTTATCTAGATGTGTGGTGAGCACTTTGAACCCCGAAGTACTTCACAGAAGTTTATAACGTACAGCCGTAAAAATAAAAAATCCTTTTTTTTTTTACAAAAATGATTTTTTCGCCCCCAATATTTTATTTTCACAAGGGTAACAGGAGAAATTGGACCCCAAAAGTTGTTGTCCAATTTGTCTTGAGTACGCTGATACCCAATATGTGGGAGTAAACTACTGTATGGGCGCACGTCGGGGCTCGGAAGGGAAGTAGTGACGTTTTGGATTGCAGACTTTGATGGAATGGTCTGGGGAGTCATGTCGCATTTGGAGAGCCCCTGATGCGCCTAAACAGTGAAACCCCCCACAAGTGACCCCATTTTGGAAAATAGACCCCACAAGGAACTTATCTAGATGTGTGGTGAGCACTTTGAACCCCGAAGTGCTTCACAGAAGTTTATAACGTACAGCCGTAAAAATAAAAAATCCTTTTTTTTTTTACAAAAATGATTTTTTCGCCCCCAATATTTTATTTTCACAAGGGTAACAGGAGAAATTGGACCCCAAAAGTTGTTGTCCAATTTGTCTTGAGTACGCTGATACCCAATATGTGGGAGTAAACTACTGTATGGGCGCACGTCGGGGCTCGGAAGGGAAGTAGTGACGTTTTGGATTGCAGACTTTGATGGAATGGTCTGGGGGAGTCATGTCGCATTTGGAGAGCCCCTGATGCGCCTAAACAGTGGAAACCCCCCACAAGTGACCCAATTTTGGAAAATAGACCCCACAAGGAACTTATCTAGATGTGTGGTGAGCACTTTGAACCCCGAAGTGCTTCACAGAAGTTTATAACGTACAGCCGTAAAAATAAAAAATCCTTTTTTTTTTTTTACAAAAATGATTTTTTCGCCCCCAATATTTTATTTTCACAAGGGTAACAGGAGAAATTGGACCCCAAAAGTTGTTGTCCAAATTGTCCTGAGTACGCTGATACCCAATATGTGGGAGAAAACTACTGTATGGGCACACGTCGGGGCTCGGAAGGGAAGTAGTGACGTTTTGGATTGCAGACTTTGATGGAATGGTCTGGGGGCGTCATGTCGCATTTGGAGAGCCCCTGATGCGCCTAAACAGTGGAAACCCCCCCCAAGTGACCCCATTTTGGAAAATAGACCCCACAAGGAACTTATCTAGAAGTGTGGTGAGCGCTATGAAGCCCCAAGTACTTCACAGAAGTTTTATAACATACAGCCGTAAAAACAAAAAAATCATTTTTTTTTTTATAAAAATGATTTTGTCGCCCCCAGTTTTTTATTTTCCCAAGGGTAACAGGAGAAATAGGACAAATTGCACAATAACTCTTGGGGTCCAGAGTATGCTGATACCTCATATGTGGGGTAAACTACTGTTTGGGCGCATGGCAGAGCTCAGAAGTGAAGGAGCACCATTTGACTTTTTCAACGCAGAATTGGCTGGAATTGAGATCAGACGCCATGTCACATTTCGAGAGCTCCTGATGTGCCTAAACAGCAGAAACCCCCCAATTCTAACTCCAACCCTAACCCCAAACACCAATAACCCTAGTCCCAACCCTAACCACAAACCTAACCCTAACACACCCATAACCCTAATCCCAACCCTAATCCTAACGTTAGCGCCAACCCTAACCCTAATACTAACGTTAGCGCCAACCCTAACCCTAACTTTAGCCGCAATCCTAACCCTAACGGGAAAATGGAAATAAATACATTTTTTTAATTTTATTATTTTTCCCTAACTAAGGGGGTGATAAAGGGGGTTTGATTTACTATTTATAGCGGGTTTTTGTGATTGGCAGCTGTCACGCTAAAAGACGCTTTTTATTGCAAAAAATAGTTTTTTGCATCACCACATTTTGAGAGCTATAATTTTTGCATATTTTGGCCCACAGAGTCATGTGAGGTCTTATTTTTTGCGGGACGAGTTGACGTTTTTATTTGTACCATTTTTGAGCATGTGACGTTTTTTGATTGCTTTTTATTTCGATTTTTGTGTGGTTAGAATGAACAAAAATCAGCAATTCATGAATTTCTTTTGGGGGAGGCGTCTATACCGTTCCGCGTGTGGTAAAATTGATAAAGCAGTTTTATTCTTCGGGTCAGTACGATTACGGCGATACCTCATTTATATCATTTTTTTAGGTTTTGGCGCTTTTATAGAATGAAAACAATTTATATATAAAAATCATTATTTTTGCATCGCTTTATTCTGCGAGCTATAACTTTTTTATTTTTTCGCTCATGATGCTGTGTGATGGCTCGTTTTTTTGCAGGACAAGATGACATTTTCAGTTTTACCATGTTTATTTATATCGGTCTTTTTGATCGCGTGTTATTTCACTTTTTGTTCGGCGGTATGATGATAAAGCATTGATTTTTTGCTTCTTTTTTTTTTTTTTTTTTTTTTAAGGGGTTCACTAAAGGGGTTAACTAGTGGGACAGTTTTATAGGGGGGGTCGTTACGGACGCGGCGATACCAAATATGTGTACTTTTATTGTTTTGTTTTTTTTATTTACAGGAAAAAATGAATTTATTGGGGAATATTTTTTTTTTTTTTATGATTTTTTTTTTACATTTTTTATTTTTACTTTTTTTACTTTTTTACTTTGTCCCAGGGTGGGACATCACTGTATTTTAGCAGATCGCTGGTGTGACAGTGTGCACAGCACTCTGTCACACCAGCGATCGCTCTGGCACTGCTGCAGGCTTCCCCAGCGCCTGCTCTCAGCAGGCACTGAGGAAGCCGCCTCCCTGCAGGACCCCGGCGCCATCTTGGATCCGGGGACCTGGAGGGAGGACGGACCCTCGGAACAGCGCGACACATCGCGCTGCTCTGAGGGTCTCAGGGGAGCGCGCAGGGAGCCCCCTGCCTGCGCGATCCTCCCCTGTGCCCCGGGTACACCGCGATCATGTTTGATCGCGGTGTGCCAAGGGTTAATGTGCCGGGAGCGGTCCGTGACCGCTCCTGACACACAGTCACGGGTGTCAGCTGTGATAATCAGCTGACACCCGGCGGCGATCAGCTGCGCTCCCCCCGGGAGCGCAGCTGATCGCCCATGACGTACTATTCCGTCCATGGGAATTAGGTCCAGGGTCACATGGACGGAATAGTACGTCTGATGGCAGAGAGGGGTTAAATGAATGTATTCATCCACTCTAAGTTTTTGTTGGTTCAATTGTACAGGTATTTACAAAAGACACTCACTTTCTACCTTGGCATACATATCAACTATAAATTGATGAAAAAGTTGCCTACATTGTAAAATGCGATTAGAAGACCCATGTCTGATCATGGCCTAGCAGTCTTGGGATCAGTCTGTGTTAGATAAAAGTGATATCCATCTTGGCCATTCCAAAATATTATCAGATATTGCAGAGCATCATATGATCTATGTGTTTCTGCAATACGTTGAAGATTGTCGCTTTGTCACTGAATAATTATATCTTGGCTTTGAAAGTCCTGTCCAACCATTACAATAGCTAATTCGTTAACAGTGGGAGAATTAAATCGCCTTTCATGCTCACCAACCGGTTTCTTGTCTGCTCTTATTACAATTTGATATTCATCACTTGGCCTTGTTTCTAAGGCTATTTTGAAAAGGTTTTCTAACAGATTGTGCTGATGGAAAAACCTTTACAAATTTATTATTATTAATATTATTATTATTCATTTATATAGCGCCATTTATTCCATGGCGCTTTTCATGTGAAAAGGGGAAATATAGACAAGTACAATAGACATGTGTAAGACAAGGGACATACAAGTACAGAAGGAGAGAGGACCCTGCCCGCGAGGGCTCACAGTCTACAGGGATGGGTGAGGATACACTAGGAGATGGTAGAGCTGGTTGTGCGGTGGTTCAGTAGACTGAGGATCATTGCAGGCAGTTGGCTTGTCGGAACAGGTGGGTCTTCAGGTTCTTCATGAAGGTTTCCGTTGTTGGTGAGAATCTGATGTGTTGCGGCAGAGAGTTCCAGAGTGTGAGGGAAGCACGGGAGAAGTCTTGTATGCGGTTGTGGGAAGAAGAGATGAGGGGGAGTAGAGAAGGAGATCTTGAGAGGATCGAAGGTTGCGTGCGGGTAGGTACCAGGAGACCATGTCACAGATATATGGAGGAGTTGTGGATGGCTTTTATGTCATGGTTAGGGTTTTGAACCGGAGCCTCTGGGTAGTAGGAAGCCAGTGAAGGGCCTGGCATAGGGGGGAGGCTGGAGAATAGCAGGGAGACAGGTGGATTAGTCGGGCAGCAGAGTGTAGGATGGACTGGAGTGGTGCCAGAGTGCTAGAGGGTAGGCCGGAGAGTAGGAGGTTGCAGTAGTCGAGGCGGGAGATGATAAAGGTGTGCACTAGTGTTTTTGTGGTTTCATGGTTGAGGAATGCGCGGATCCGGGAAATATTTTTGAGTTTGAGGCGGCAGGAGGAGGCAAGGGCTTGGATATGTGGTTTGAAAGAGAGGGCAGAGTCGAGAATCACTCCAAGGCACCGAGCGTGCAGGACTGGGGAAAGCGAGCAGCCATTGACATTGATGGATAGGTCTGGTGGAGGGGTAGAGTGAGATGGGGCAAAGATGATGAATTCTGTTTTGTCCATGTTCAGTTTGAGAAAACGAGCAGCAAAGAAGGCTGAGATAGCAGACAGACATTGCGTGATTTTGGTCAGTAAGGAGGTGAGGTCAGGTCCAGATAGGTAGATCTGCGTGTCATCGGCATAGAGATGATACTGCAAACCGTGGGATTCTATGAGCTGTCCCAGGCCGAAGGTGTAGATGGAGAAGAGTAGGGGTCCTAGGACTGAGCCTTGAGGAACACCGACAGACAGGGGCGAGGTGAGGAGGTGGTGTGTGAGAGGGAGACACTAAATGTTCGGTCTGTTAGGTATGATGAGATCCAGGATAGGGCCAAGTCTGTGATGCCAAGGGATGAGAGAATCTGTAGCAGAAGGGAATGGTCCATGGTGTCGCAGGCAGAAGACAGTTCCAGGAGAGTAGTGTTCCTTGCTCTTGGCGGTTAGCAGATCGTTAGTGACTTTAGTTAGGGCAGTTTCAGTTGAGTGATGCGGTCGAGCCAGATTGTAACCGGTCAAAGAGGGAACAGGAGGAGAGGTGGAAGGACAGTTCAAGATATACATGCTGTTCCAGTGGTTTTGAGGCATAGGGGAGAAGAAATATTGGGCGATAGTTAGGCACAGAGGATGGGTCGAGTGAGGGCTTTTTGAGGATGGGTCTGATTAAGGCATGTTTGAAGGATGAGGGAAAGACACCAATTTGTAAGTGAAAGGTTGAAGAGGTGTGTAAGAGCTGGGATGAAGACTGTAGCAAAGTTAGGGATGAGGTGGGACGGGAGCAGGTTAAGCGCGCAAGTGGTGAGGTGTGCTCTTGACAGGAGGGTGGAGAGCTGATGTTCTGTCATAGTGGAGAAGCTGATTTTGGAAGAACAGAGCTGAGTGGCTAAGAGGAGGGGCATTGGGGGCTGCGGCCCAAAGCTATCTCTGATCGTATCGATCTTCTGCTTAAAGAAAGAGGCAAAGTCTTCAGCAGAAATGAGAGGAGAGGGAGGAGGTGCTGTTGGATGGAGTAGAGAATTGAAAGTGTTGAAGAGCTGTTTAGGGTTATGAGACAGGGAGGATATGAGATCTCTTTTTTTTCTCAAGTATAGCGTCACAACGTCTATCAGCTTGCATTTGTTCGTCTCCCAAAAATACATTTCTAAAAACTTTGGATCTTCATTTGCTACAGGAAGCATTGAACTGATTTTGTGATATATTTGGCCCTGGACTTTAAAAGTTGGCATAAATCCTGCTTCCTGGAGTACAGCTGTGGTACCAAAGGATGTCATCAAGAAAGATGAATTGTATCTCCTAATATTTTGCAGAAAATGCTTGGACTCTGGAGTTGTTCCTAACATGTATGAAAGAAGTGGTTCAGGAGGTAGATCTGAAGGTGGCAAACTGATTTTGCTATTTGAGCAGCACATACCAGGCGATTCCGAGTTAAACTTCTTTGCTTGACAATGTTTGCATATTATGTCCATTTTGCCAATTATGACTTTCTGACGTGACCCATAGTCTTGAATTGGGTTGTAGTGAAATGCTTCCTAACTCAAATCAGCCTGCCTACATCTTTGCACACGTTGCATATGTCGTATATGGTCATTTTCACATTGTTCATCCTTTTGATCAGATGTTTCCATATTCTTTGCTTTAGCCTACCTTATCTGATTCTTATTAAGATGACATTCCCGCTGCTCTGATGTCTCAGCTGAATTATAAAGCGCCCGTCAGGGCCTTGGGGATACTCGGCACCCGGTCGGTTCTTAAGGGGATTTGTCATGGCAGCAGTGACCCGGTCCGTGGCCCTGGGTGTCCAATGAAAAATGATGATTAAGAGGAAATAAAGTTTATAAGAGATGATTTGTGACATCACCTGTGGTATTCGGCAAATAAGGTGTTAGCCGATGCTGCAGGTTCAGTCCGCTTGGGCAGTTGTTGATGCAGCAGAGTTGGTTCAGCTCTCCACAGGCAGAGCTATTCCCCAGGGCAGTGATAGTGTTAAAGATGATTTTGATTGTTGTCATGCAGGGCTGAGGTGATGCAGCAAATAAACAGCAGGACACAGCAGGGTGCATTTTTCACAGGTTTTACTCACAGTTCTGATGTTACAATCCCCAGCCGGGGTGCTGTGTCCTCCAGGGAGGTGGTCCAGTCAGCTATCAGGTAGCTTGGGGTGCACGTTGCCAGGGCTCCCTTAGATGCTCCTTTCCTGGCCGTCTCACTACGCTGGCTACCACCTCTCCTGCCCTGCATCTTCACACACAGTGTCCCGAGCCAGCAGACTCGGATCTTGTCGGGCAACGTTGGTCAGACCCCTGGATCCTATATGTCTGCCTTTTCAGCGAATGTGTTGGATGTGGCTGTAGCACTTGCAGATACTGCAGCCTCCGGTTTCCTAGCTGAGTCCTTAGTTTCTCCACTAGTTTTTGGGCCAGTTCCCTAACTGTGACCTGATCCCTCTACCGACCACGCCGGTGAATCCGGGCCCCACGGATGGATTCCTCACTATCTATGCCCCTAAGACCTCTTCTTCCTCTCCTCCTCTGGAGTCAACTCTCTTTCTTTCGTTCTTCTTCACTTCTCTCTCTCTGTCTGTCATCTGGAGATAAGCTCCTCTCAGCTTCAGCCCCCTCTGTAGACTCTTTCTGACTGCTCTCTGCAGTCTGTCTGCCTGCAACTAACTTCTCCCTTCACTAACAAGCTGTCTTCCTGCTCACTTTCACTATTCCTCCCCCTGTTTCCAAGGCAACGCCTCACTGGAAACTGTCACTCTGCCTTCTAGTCTCCTGCACTTAACTCCTTCCTCCACCCACACCCTCTACCTAGTTCCTTCCGCCGCCTGAGAGGTCTGGTGTTGGATGTAAGTGTGTGAGTTCTGAGTGGTGTCCCCTCCTTACCTTAGAGCATAGTACCACACCTCTGGTTGTGGTGCAGTACCTCTGTGGCGACTGAACCCTCAGGGGCGCCACACTTACATTTAGCCTGTCTCACCCGTTTCTTTTCAAGCCACGAGTCATGTTGTTCACTTGTCTCAGCTCTTTGACACAATTTTGCTTTCTTAGCTTTTGGATGAACTTGCCCAATAGATGGTCGTTTTTTGAGCGGCATTTTAAAAAACAGTCTTTAGTATTATGACCCTTTTGTATTCCCCTGACACTGATAAGAGATGTAATAGGATGAACAGTAAATACAGAGCAGCCCTCACACAGTATTACTATGATCTGAAGGAGCTCACATCTCAGTAATGAAAACCGCCCCACAGGCAGACTTGTCTAGTTGCCCATAGCAACTAATCAGAGCTCAGCTTTCACTTTACCTCAGCAGCTTCAGAGAAGAAAGCTCCCTGTATAGTAAGCAATAATGACAATCTTGCTATGAGGCATTTTTCGTCTGACCAATATTGCTGCTCAGTAAGGCTGCTTGCACACACTTTACCTCAGCAGCTTCAGTGATGAAAGCTTCCACACGCATGTGAGCTATGTGTTTGTGCGTGCACAATGCAAATGTCCATAGTGTGTGTGAGTATGCATGTTCTCTGTTCGTCCGTGTGCGTAGGGTGCATCCATCTGAGGGTGTTTGCATGCATGTGTGGTCCTTGCGTGTGTGTGTGTGTGTGTGTGGTGTGCATGTGGTATTTATGGGTTGGTGTTGTGGTATTTGTCGGGTGGTGTTTGTGTTGTATGTGTCTAGAGTGGTCTGGTGTTTGTGTGGTGTGTTGTGGCATTTGTTTGGTGCTGTGCTTGTGGGTTGGTGTATGTATGCTTCCTGTGTGATGTTTGTATGGTATTTGTGAAATGTTTGTGTGTTGTGTGTGGTGGTGCACCCCTTTTGCAGCGACTCTTTGGAGCTATCACTATAATCCATCCCTGTAAGTCACAATTGTTGTTTTCCCCTCATCACTGTTACTTTCACATTTCTCCATTATATGTATAGGGCCTAACATCGGGGTCCCCAATCTCATGACGGGGGAGGCTATCAAGATTTAACGTGTGCAGTATTCTGCTCCTGTGGATGGAAAGGGGGCGTGCCAAATTTCACCTAAATCGGGCGAGAACTGTGGATTTGTATAGAGCGGGCTACTACAGATTTTACATTTCCCCATTATATGTGAGTCGCACGTAGCAGGGCTTTGGGGTACTCGGCACCGAGCCCGTTCACTTTACTGGGGGATGTCATGGGTAGCGCAGCTCGGTCCGTTGCCCTGGGCGCTCACTAAAGGGGGATATTTACAGGGGATTGTAGAAATGTTCGTGACGCCACCTGTGGTTTCTGATCAGGGTGACCAGCGCTGCAGGGTGAATCCACCGAGGGGTTGTTACTGGGCAGCAAGGTGTCAAGTCTCCCACAGGCGAGACTGATCCCTCGAGGTATATGGCGGTGCAGGGGCGAAGGAGCAATAATGCAGACACACACAAGACAGTCTCTTTCTGTACCTTTACTGGTGATGAAGTTGCAGGCACGTCCCGGGAGGCCGTCAGGGTGGAGGATGCACGTCCAGTAATCCACTGAGTAGGTGTAGGGCCTCCTTCCTTCTTTATGTGTGTGAGTTTCTAACTTGCATGAAACAAAGTTTAACTCCGTTCTCTTTGCTACGCCCGGCTGATCTTGTGATGGAGCCTTCTTGTGGACAGAACTAAGTCTCCAATGGTTGCGCTGACCAGACTCCTGTTCTTCCTGACCCCGGTTACGTATCAGCACTGTTGGGCCCCTTTGTGACCTGAAGTCCAGCAGGGTCTCCGGTTTTTCCCACTAGCCATGAAGGTACTAGCAAGCTCGGACCCGGTGTCCGGTAGTGCAGAGTGGAGGTAAGCTATCGTTGCTATTTCTCCTCAGTCACTCTCTTTTCCTTTTTTCCACTTGCCTGTCGTCCTACTCACACCTTTAACATAAGCACAAGCAGCAGTAGATGTCAGCTTCCTTCTCTTCACCGCTCTCCAAGCGTCGGCACGCTCGCTCTCTAACAATACCTCAGTTGACTCGGTCTGACAAATACTGCAGTTCCCTTTCCTTCACTTCCTTCTTAAGCTCTGTCCGAAGCAGCTATCAGGACCTTCCGTCAGACTGATTTATGCTCACTTCGAAAGTCACTTTCCACTTCCCTAGGGAACTATCAGTCCGCACATTCTGAGTTAACTTTCCTCGTCTGCTCTCCAACACGCTCTGACACAGACTAGTGTAATCTGAGCTCTGACAGAAATCCTCTCACTCCGTCACTCCGGTGTTCTGAGGAGATCTCATCTGTCTGAGGTACAACCAACAACTAGCTAACGTTCAGCTAGACTGTTTGTCTGGAAAATCTCACTGCTCTATCTCTCCACACCCTTATATACCTGCGTATTCTAAAGGGCTCCCTCTGGTGGCACCAGGAAAATGTGAAGTGTGAATGAATATCGGGTGTTTGTGAATTACCTTCCATGCATCCTCCAGGGTAACATGTGGCACCAAGCGCAGCTGGGCTACACATCCCCCCCTAGTTAATATCAGCACTCCCGGGCTGAAAAAGAAAACAATTTTTATAACATCAACAATAACATAACTCATCCCTTGCGGGAGGTAAGGACACTTCAAATGTTACAATGTGTACAAATGGCAAATAGAAAATATCAAAATACTTTCACACAATAAATACAGGATTCTTGTGGAGGACCCGCACCAAACCTCCCACAGTGGTCCTGGGTGGGCTGCAGGACTTCTCTGCTATAAAACAACTTTCATGGAAACTTTTGCCTAAAAATTTTTTTTATATTAAAGAATATATTAATAAATATATAAAGGCATTTATATGAAGAAATCAAGGAAATATCGCAAAAGCAAGCAAAGACAGAGAAAACACACACGAAATAATTTTCCAAAGAATTATCAAAATAATATAAAGATATAAATTTTATTAATTAACATCACAAAACAGGAAATACAGACAAAGATGGGAAGGAAGTAAAGACCAAAATAAACATGCAAAATGAGGGGTGCATAAGAGGAGCAAGGGAAAATACATATAGTATTAAGATATATGGGCAAAATGAAATATACTCATGATATGTCACTGAGGACAAACATTATACAAATTTAATAATTTTCGTGTAACAGTATAATAAAATGCCCAAATATATCAGCGGATCAAAGTCAACCAAACCAATGGTTAATTTGCAGTATGGACCATCCCCTAGAGAGTATTAGTGACAACATTAATAGTTTCAAGGTAGCCATATACAGTATATTAGTAATTATCCCCAAAAAGGGGAAAGGGGAATCATAGTGGTTACCTGAAAACGTGAAAGTGTCAGCGTCTCCTCCGTACACCCGCCCCGACGCGCGTTTCGGCGGTGTGGCCTTTTTCAAGGGGTGTGGGGAAGTGAGAAAGGAAGGGGTATAAAAATGCTGCCGCAACCAATAAAAATGGCTGGAACAGATCATGTGACTGTGCCGCCCCTGATTATAATAATGCCACAGATGGTGTCCAAAAGCCAATTAATCAGTGAAGCCAGTATGAAAGCCGGCTCAACAGTGATGGTACCGCCCGCATAAGATAGCCTAGTCGCTCATAGCCAGAGTACAAATTCCCCTAGCTGTATGGGGTACCCTGCCAGATCAGAAAGATGTCATCGATGTACCGCACCCAAAGGGGGATGCGGTCCATCGATGAAATCCGATCTGACAGGGAGAGGTCCCTCTCCCACAGCCCCAGGAACAGGTTAGCGTACGCAAGGGCAAATGAGGCCCCCATAGCTGTCCCCTGGAGCTGTAGGTAGAAGGACCCCTTAAAAATAAAAAAATTATGGGTAAGTGAAAATTCAAGGAGCTCCAAAATAAAGCGGATGATTTCAGATGGTAGATTAGACATAGTAAGAAAATACTTGGTGGCTACAAGGCCATCCTTATGCCTAATATTGGTATACAAAGATTCAACATCTCCAGTTACCAAGATGGTATCTGGTCCAATATAGAGACCATCCACTCGCTTTAGGAACTCTCCAGTATCTAACAAAAATGAGGGAAGGTTCCCCACAAGGGTTGCAGTTTAGAGTCAATCCAAAGATTGACCTTCTCAAGATAGTTGCCTGAACCTGAGATGATCGGACGTCCTGGGGTCACCTCCAAATTTTTATGTATCTTAGGTAATAGTGTGACCCGGCGTCCTTGGATACTGCGGCGGCGCATGCGTCGCATCAGGCAGTGAAGACACCGATGTATGAGAAGGATCTCTTTTTGGCATCCATACGGCCTATTGGACATGGTGACATTTATACTCTGGCTATGAGCGACTAGGCTATCTTATGCGGGCGGTACCATCACTGTTGAGCCGGCTTTCATACTGGCTTCACTGATTAATTGGCTTTTGGACACCATCTGTGGCATTATTATAATCAGGGGCGGCACAGTCACATGATCTGTTCCAGTCATTTTTATTGGTTGCGGCAGCATTTTTATACCCCTTCCTTTCTCACTTCCCCACACCCCTTGAAAAAGGCCACACCGCCGAAACGCGCGTCGGGGCGGGTGTACGGAGGAGACGCTGACACTTTCACGTTTTCAGATAACCACTATGATTCCCCTTTTTGGGGATAATTACTAATATACTGTATATGGCTACCTTGAAACTAATTGTTGTCACTAATACTCTCTAGGGGATGGTCCATACTGCAAATTAACCATTGGTTTGGTTGACTTTGATCCGCTGATATATTTGGGCATTTTATTATACTGTTACACGAAAATTATTAAATTTGTATAATGTTTTCCTCAGTGACATATCATGAGTATATTTCATTTTGCCCATATATCTTAATACTATATGTATTTTCCCTTGCTCCTCTTATGCACCCCTCATTTTGCATGTTTATTTTGGTCTTTACTTCCTTCCCATCTTTGTCTGTATTTCCTGTTTTGTGATGTTAATTAATAAAATTTATATCTTTATATTATTTTGATAATTCTTTGGAAAATTATTTTGTGTGTGTTTTCTCTGTCTTTGAGGACTTCTCTGCTGCAGACCTCACTCAAGGCCACACCATACGGGTTTTTCTTCTGAGGTAGAATGGCTTACGTAAAACCAAGATAGGGCACTGAGTGCCAACTATTTACAACACAGTTTTTGGGCTGGCAAAGTCCTCAGCCACGCAGTCCTTCAAAACAGCATTTCACATATCACTATCACATTACCCAACTGGGGTATACTACTTCAGCATGTAAACATTATCATCATATAACATTCTCAATAAAGTGCAATTCTTCTTTAAACTTTTTACAGTTCAGTAAACCCTGTCTGGGTCCTACTGGTCTTCTTTGGATAAGGTAGCACCTTCCACACCTGGGGCTGGAAGCATGCGGTGCGCTCTGGAACGCATCACTAAGAGATCGTGTCCTGCTACCAGTGTCTGAGTAGCCACAGTCCTCTTTTCGATTTTGCGATTTGCTGGAGGCCGTACAGGTGCCTCTTCTAAGTACAGATTTGGCTCAATAGGGATCGCTGTAGTAGTCGCTGTGCTCTGCAGCGTTTCCAATTGTGATGCAGATACACGCAGTGGCTCAGTTGGGGACGCACTAGCAATCGTTGCTGTTGTGAATGGACTTGAAATGAGTTCTGAGCAGAGGCTCCCTCTGGTGGTTACAAGCGGTACTGGACTGTCCAGTGAAGATTGTGAGGAGTGGGAATCAGGTGTTACTGACTGGTCTTATATAAGGGAGTCGCCTTCCCATCAGGGTTGCCGGTGATCAATTGTTCTGGTCTCAATCCTTGAGTTCTGTTTCCTTTGTAGCCTGCTGTGTCGTGTCTGCATCTCCTGCTAACAGATAAGACATTTTCTTCTTTTTGTTTTTGTGCTTGATTTTTGCATTTTGTCCTGCACTTCTGTGGGGGCCTTCAGGGTCCCCTCCGGGGGCTTTTGCCCTCTCAGTTTAGTTCAGCCACTGATGTTTGTACTTTTGCTTTTTCCAGTTTTTTCAGTGGCTGCTGTTTTGATTTTGTTACACCAGAGAACTAATTTAGGTGGTAGAGGTCGTGTGATCTCAGGTGATTTTGAAATTAGTAGAGTTGGTGCTTTTCAGGGTTTTTTGGGATTGCAGTAAGTGCCCTTCCTATCCTTTTCTATTTAGGTAGTTTGGGCCCCAACGTTTGCTCATACTATTTTCTGTCTGTGTCAATATTTCATCTTGTCTAACCGCCATTACATGTTTGGGGGCTTCCTATGTTCTTTGGGGATCTGCTCCGGGGCAGATAGCTTTCCTCTTTCTATCTTTAGGTGTAGTTAGTTTCTCAGGCTGTGACGAGGCGCCTAGGACCAACGTAGGAACGCTCCACGGCTGCCTCTAGTTGTGGTGGTTAGTCAGGGTACTGCAATCTCATAGATTCCAACTTCTCTGGTGTATTGCCTTTTTTACCTGCACTCCTCAGCTACCGTAACATAACAGTATCACCGGCCTAAAAATTGAAAATTGTATGGTACTCACAGAAGGGAAAAAATATTGTGAAGAAAAAAAGGTTGTCAGAGTTGTCAGAGATATTTTTCTGTTTGTTGCATTTTTTTTCCCTCTGTATCTCTGGGTGCTGGGGAGGATTTTTTTTTTTTTTTCTCTCAATGGAGTTTGCACAGTTGTCTGGCCGTGTGGATCAGCTTGCCACTGAGGTTCGGAGTATTGCTGCCTATCTTGCTAGGTTGCCTGTTGTGGAACCTAGGATTCCCATGCCAGATTTGTTTTTAGGGGATCGAGCTAAGTTTCAGAATTTCAAAAATAATTGTAAACTGTTTTTTGCCTTAAAATCTAAGTCCTCAGGGAACGCAGCGCAGCAGGTTCAAATTGTCATCTCTCTCCTGCGCGGCGATCCTCAGGATTGGGCTTTTTCCCTGACACCTGGGTCTCCTGTTTTGAGTGATGTTGATGCATTTTTTCAGGCTTTGGGGTTATTGTACGATGAGCCTAATGTCACTGATCAAGCTGAAAAAGCCTTGTTGGCATTAAATCAGGGTCTTGATGACGCTGAGTTATACTGTCAGAGATTCCGTAGGTGGGCAGTCCTGACCAAGTGGAATGACGACGCTTTGGCGGCTCTTTTTCGGAAGGGTCTGTCAGATAATGTAAAGGATGTTATGGTGGGATTCTCTGTCCCCTCTGGTCTCAATGATTCTATGTCATTAGCGATTCAAATTGACAGACGTTTGCGTGAGCGGAGAAGTATGCGTGGAATGGTGTTGCCTTGTGAACCTGCTTCTGAACCCGTGCAGTGTGATAGAGTGGTGTCTGGGGCACAGCGTCATGAGTTTCGAAAGCGCAATGGGTTATGTTTCTACTGTGGTGATGCCTCTCATGCTATTTCAGTCTGCCCTAAGCGGGGAAGACGTTTTGCATGCTCAGTTGTCTTGGGTAGTGTTCAGACTAAGTTTTTATTAACTGTCACTCTGATATGCTCTCTGTCCTCATTTTCTGCTCAGGCTTTCGTTGATTCTGGAGCAGCTATTAACCTGATGGATTATGATTTTGCTAAACGTTGTGGGTTTCCCTTGATACCCCTACAGAAGTCTATTCCCCTACTGGGGATCGATTCTACCCCTTTGGCTGAGAATAAACCTCAGTTCTCTACTCAGGTGATAATGAGGGTTGAACCTGATCATCTGGAGTGCTGTAAATTTTTGGTTCTGTATAATCTGCATGATATTATCATACTGGGCTTCCCTTGGTTGCAGTCTCATAATCCTGTTTTGGATTGGAAATCTGTGTCTGTAACCAGTTGGGGCTGCCAATGTGTTAATACCAACACTCCTGTTTTTTCTGCCTCCCCCCAGGCTCAGGATGTTCCTGACTTTTTGATTGATTTTTCTGATGTGTTTAGCGAAAGTAAATCTGCATCCTTGCCTCCCCATAGGAGCTATGACTGCGCTATTGAATTAGTGCCTGGTAATAAATTCCCTAAAGGTCGCCTTTTTAACTTGTCTGTACCTGAACATGACGCTATGCGGTCTTATATCAAGGAATCATTGGAGAAGGGTCATATCAGACCATCCTCTTCACCCTTAGGTGCCGGTTTTTTCTTTGTGGCCAAAAAGGATGGTTCATTAAGGCCGTGTATTGATTATCGTCTTTTGAACAATATTACTGTAAAATATCAATACCCGTTACCTTTGATTTCTGACCTGTTTTCCAGGGTGAAAAACGCTACTTGGTTTACCAAGCTTGACCTCAGGGGGGCATATAACCTTATTCGCATTAAGCACGGGGATGAATGGAAGACGGCATTCAATACCCCTGAGGGGCATTTTGAGTACCTTGTGATGCCCTTTGGGCTCACTAATGCTCCTTCTGTCTTCCAGTCCTTCATGAATGACATTTTCAGGGATTTTGTGGATAAATTTCTGATTGTTTATTTGGATGATATCTTGATTTTTTTCTAATGACTGGGACTCTCATGTGAAACATGTTCGAACTGTATTCCAGATTTTGAGAGAGAATGCTCTGTATGTGAAGGGATCAAAGTGTCTTTTTGGCGTACAGAGGATCTCATTTCTGGGATTCATTTTGTCCCCATCTGTTATTGAAATGGACCAGGTCAAGGTTCAGGCCATCTGTGATTGGGTCCAACCTACTTCATTAAAGGCTCTTCAAAGATTTTTGGGTTTTGCCAATTTTTATCGTAAATTTATTGGTAATTTCTCGGTTATTGTTAAACCATTGACTGATTTGACCAGAAAGGGTTCTGATGTGGTGAATTGGCCTCCTGAGGCAGTCTCTGCATTTCAGGAACTTAAGCAGAGATTCACTTCTGCTCCAGTTCTACGGCAGCCTGATGTTTCTCTGCCATTTCAGGTGGAGGTTGATGCCTCTGAAATTGGGGCAGGTGCCGTTTTGTCCCAAAAAGATCCAGAGACCTCTAAAAGTAACCCTTGTGCCTTTTTCTCTCAAAAATTTTCTCCTACTGAACGTAATTATGACGTGGGTAATCGGGAGTTACTGGCCATGAAGTGGGCTTTTGAAGAGTGGAGACATTGGCTGGAGGGAGCCAAACATCAGGTGGTGGTCCTTACGGACCATAAGAATCTGGTTTATCTGGAATCTGCCAAGCGACTCAATCCTAGACAAGCCAGGTGGGCCTTGTTTTTCACACGTTTTAATTTTGTGGTTTCCTTTCTTCCTGGCACTAAGAATGTTAAGGCGGATGCCCTCTCGAGGAGTTTCCTTGCGGACTCTCCTGAGTTATCTGATCCTTCTGTTATTTTGAAAGAGGGTGTAGTTCTTTCCGCCATCTCACCCAATTTGAGACTTGCTCTGGAGGGGTGTCAGGAGGATAGGCCCGAGCGCTGCCCTGTTGGAAAATTGTTTGTCCCGGACCAGTGGAAAAAGAGTGTGATGTCTGAGATTCATTGTTCCGTGTTGGCCGGTCATCCCGGAATTTTTGGTACCAGAGACTTGGTTAGTCGGTCCTTTTGGTGGCCTACCTTGTCTCGTGATGTCAGGGAATTTGTACAGTCCTGCGGGACTTGCTCTCGCTCCAAGCCTTGCTCTCGCTCTAGTGGTTTGTTGATGCCATTGCCTGTGCCCAAGAGACCATGGACCCATATCTCTATGGATTTCATTTCCGACCTCCCTGTTTCTCAGAGAATGACCGTCATCTGGGTGATTTGTGATAGGTTTTCCAAGATGATACATCTTGTGCCATTACCTAAGTTGCCTTCCTCCTCTGAATTGGTGCCTTTGTTCCTTCAGCACGTGGTTCGTTTACACGGCATTCCTGAGAACATTGTGTCTGACAGAGGAGTCCAGTTTGTTTCCAGATTTTGGAGGACCTTTTGTTCTAAACTTGGTGTTCAATTGTCTTTCTCCTCGGCGTTTCATCCTCAGACCAATGGTCAAACTGAGAGAACAAACCAGACATTGGAGACTTATCTAAGATGCTTTATGTCTGCTGATCAGGATGACTGGGTCTCTTTTTTGCCTTTGGCTGAGTTTGCTCTTAATAATAGGGCTAGCTCTGCCACTTTGATGTCTCCATTTTTCTGTAATTCTGGGTTTCACCCTCGATTTTCTTCAGGACAGACGGAGGCTTCTGTCTGTCCAGGTGTTGACTCTGTTGTGGAGCGTATGCAACAGATTTGGGACCAGGTAGTGGAGAGGTTGTCCCTCTCTCAGGAGAGGGCCCAGCGGTTTGCTAACCGGCATAGGACTGATGGTCCTCGGTTTAAAGTGGGGGACTTGGTCTGGTTGTCCTCAATAAATATTCCTATGAGAGTGGCATCTCCTAAATTTAAGCCTAGGTTCATTGGACCTTATAAGATCATGGAGATTCTTAATCCTGTTTCTTTTCGTTTGCTTCTTCCAGGGACATTTAAAATCCATAACGTGTTCCACAAGTCCTTGTTGAAGAGGTTTGTTGAGCCAGTGGTTCCTACTGCTTTGCCTCCTGACCCTGTTCTGGTTGAGGGCAATATGGAGTTTGTGGTTGAGAAAATATTGAATTCTCGTTTTTCTACACGGAAACTCCAGTATTTGGTTAAGTGGAGAGGTTATGGTCAGGAAGACAATTCTTGGGTGTTTGCTTCGGACATCCATGCTAGGAGACTCATCCGTGCGTATCATAGAACTCATCCTGACCGACCTGGTTGCTCAAGTGAGGGTTCGGTGACCCCTCCTCAAGGGGGGGATACTGTTGTGAATGGACTTGAAATGAGTTCTGAGCAGAGGCTCCCTCTGTTGGTTACAAGCGGTACTGGACTGTCCAGTGAAGATTGTGAGGAGTGGGAATCAGGTGTTACTGACTGGTCTTATATAAGGGAGTCGCCTTCCCATCAGGGTTGCCGGTGATCAATTGTTCTGGTCTCAATCCTTGAGTTCTGTTTCCTTTGTAGCCTGCTGTGTCGTGTCTGCATCTCCTGCTAACAGATAAGACATTTTCTTCTTTTTGTTTTTGTGCTTGATTTTTGCATTTTGTCCTGCACTTCTGTGGGGGCCTTCAGGGTCCCCTCCGGGGGCTTTTGCCCTCTCAGTTTAGTTCAGCCACTGATGTTTGTACTTTTGCTTTTTCCAGTTTTTTCAGTGGCTGCTGTTTTGATTTTGTTACACCAGAGAACTAATTTAGGTGGTAGAGGTCGTGTGATCTCAGGTGATTTTGAAATTAGTAGAGTTGGTGCTTTTCAGGGTTTTTTGGGATTGCAGTAAGTGCCCTTCCTATCCTTTTCTATTTAGGTAGTTTGGGCCCCAACGTTTGCTCATACTATTTTCTGTCTGTGTCAGTATTTCATCTTGTCTAACCGCCATTACATGTTTGGGGGCTTCCTATGTTCTTTGGGGATCTGCTCCGGGGCAGATAGCTTTCCTCTTTCTATCTTTAGGTGTAGTTAGTTTCTCAGGCTGTGACGAGGCGTCTAGGACCAACGTAGGAACGCTCCACGGCTGCCTCTAGTTGTGGTGGTTAGTCAGGGTACTGCAATCTCATAGATTCCAACTTCTCTGGTGTATTGCCTTTTTTACCTGCACTCCTCAGCTACCGTAACATAACACGTTGCGCTCTGTTGCGTTGCAGAATAGGACGCAGGATAAGATGCAGGTGCGCGGCCAGACGCTGATATGGCTGGGGCTTGGGACGCTGAGACACGGGGTACGTTTCCGGCTTCAGGGACTGGGTCACTGACTCGGGAGACATTCAGGGCATACCACCCCTTAAGACCCCAGTGCCGCGTGTAGGTGACAACATCCCCAATAAGCAGATCCCTTCCCGGGTGCCCCTCTGGCAGGTGAGAGTCTACATCTCTGCGATTTACAAAGACCTCCTGGTACAGGCCTGGTTCGTGGATGAACCCCCAGCCTCCATGGAGTTTGAAGTCTCTAATGGGCCCCTGGCACCGCGGTTCCCGGAGCGTACCTTTGTCTCGCCTGACGTTCTCTTTGTCAGCAAGATCTTTCTCCCGGTACCTCTGGCGAAGCTGCTGCGCCTCACGCTGCTCATACTCTCGGCGTCGCCACTTGTTCTCCTTCTGGGCGGCGTATTCCACGTCGTCCAAGAGCTCCATCTCCTCCCAGTCGATCTCCATCGCTTGCGGCTGGGTGTCTTCCATCGTCGTCCCTTCCGGGGGACTGCATTCTGCTGCTACCGCTGGTTCCAGGCCTGGCTGGCATTCCGGTCCGGGTAAGGCCTCCTCAGCCTCCTTCCCTCCCGCCGCGTCCTCGGCGGAGTCAGGATCAGCTCTTTTGGGGCCGGCTTCCGGTTCTTCCTCAGCCGCTGGTTCCAGTGGTGGCGCGGGTGGCATTTGTGCATTTTGAGGGGAGAGCTGTGGGTCCCACAGCAGCCGCTGTTTCAGCTTTGCTCCATCGCCTCCATCTGTGCGCGGTGTCGGGCCATGTCCCTCAGCGCCGCGTCCACCTCCTCCACACGGTACATCTTTTCTTCGTCCTCCCGACCTTGGGAGGGTTCAGGCACAGGCTACAGCTCTTCAGGGGAACGGGGTCTGCGCACCGCCATTCCCCCACACAGCGACTCCTGTCCTTCTGCCATCTCACGCCAGGCCAGACTGTATGTTTCATCTGGAACACTCTGGATTTTTCCGTGGAGGCGGGACTTTCGCTTTCTCTTCTTAGCATAGAGGATGAAGAGGAGGCGGATCTCTCTTGCAGTGGGGCAGGCTCTGACATTATAGAAGCATTTAGACAGGGCGCCCATCACTTTCGCGCCACAGGGGGGGTAAGCCCACGAATACACGCCCCTCTTCTTCACCAGCGCCTCAGGGCGCGAATATGGCGGCAAAATGGCGGAAAATGGCGCTAAAAATCACAAAAACAGCACACAGTCTTTTGCACAAAACAGTCCACTTCAGGCACACAGGACTCACATATTGCAAGCTTCGGATCCTGTTCGTGACGCCAAGTTAGATGAGTCGCACGTAGCAGGGCTTTGGGGTACTCGGCACCGAGCCCGTTCACTTTACTGGGGGATGTCACGGGTAGCGCAGCTCGGTCCGTTGCCCTGGGCGCTCACTAAAGGGGGGATATTTACAGGGGATTGTAGAAATGTTCGTGACGCCACCTGTGGTTTCTGATCAGGGTGACCAGCGCTGCAGGGTGAATCCACCGAGGGGTTGTTACTGGGCAGCAAGGTGTCAAGTCTCCCACAGGCGAGACTGATCCCTCGAGGTATATGGCGGTGCAGGGGCGAAGGAGCAATAATGCAGACACACACAAGACAGTCTCTTTCTGTACCTTTACTGGTGATGAAGTTGCAGGCACGTCCCGGGAGGCCGTCAGGGTGGAGGATGCACGTCCAGTAATCCACTGAGTAGGTGTAGGGCCTCCTTCCTTCTTTATGTGTGTGAGTTTCTAACTTGCATGAAACAAAGTTTAACTCCGTTCTCTTTGCTACGCCCGGCTGATCTTGTGGTGGAGCCTTCTTGTGGACAGAACTAAGTCTCCAATGGTTGCGCTGACCAGACTCCTGTTCTTCCTGACCCCGGTTACGTATCAGCACTGTTGGGCCCCTCTGTGACCTGAAGTCCAGCAGGGTCTCCGGTTTTTCCCACTAGCCGTGAAGGTACTAGCAAGCTCGGACCCGGTGTCCGGTAGTGCAGAGTGGAGGTAAGCTATCGTTGCTATTTCTCCTGTCACTCTCTCTTCCTTTTTTCCACTTGCCTGTCGTCCTACTCACACCTTTAACATAAGCACAAGCAGCAGTAGATGTCAGCTTCCTTCTCTTGACCGCTCTCCAAGCGTCGGCACGCTCGCTCTCTATCAATACCTCAGTTGACTCGGTCTTACAAATACTGCAGTTCCCTTTCCTTCACTTCCTTCTTAGGCTCTGTCTGAAGTAGCTATCAGGACCTTCCGTCAGACTGATTTATGCTCACTTCGAGAGTCACTTTCCACTTCCCTAGGGAACTATCAGTCCGCACATTCTGAGGTAACTTTCCTCGTCTGCTCTCCAACACGCTCTGACACATACTAGTGTAATCTGAGCTCTGACAGGAATCCTCTCACTCCGGTGTTCTGAGGAGATCTCATCTGTCTGAGGTACAACCAACAACTAGCTAACGTTCAGCTAGACTGTCTGTCTGGAAAATCTCACTGCTCTATCTCTCCACACCCTTATATACCTGCGTATTCTAAAGGGCTCCCTCTGGTGGCACCAGGAAAATGTGAAGTGTGAATGAATATCGGGTGTTTGTGAATTACCTTCCATGCATCCTCCAGGGTAACATGTGGCACCAAGCGCAGCTGGGCTACACATCTGTATAGGTTCTAACTTCGAGGTCCCCAATCTCATGATGGGGGGACGTTAGCGAGATGTAGCATGCTCAGTATTCTGCTACTGTGGGTGGAGAGGGGCGTGCCAAATTTCACCCAATTGGGGCGAGAACTGTGGATTTGTATAGAGCAGGCTACTACAGATTTTGAGTTTTATATATATAGATTGTGGCATTCGTAAAAGTCTGATCTATCAAAATATAAAATACATTAATCCGATATGTAAAATTGGTGCAATAAGAAACACGCCAATAAAATGCAGTAAAAGACGGTCAAAACATTGTATCTAGCCCAAAATGCTATCAGTAAAAACGTCATCAGAATGCATAAAAAATAGACTCTCACACTGCCTGATGTACTGAATATTGAAAACGTTACAGGTCTCGAAAAATACCGACACAAGCAAAAAATTTTTTTTACAAATTTCCAAATTTTTCTTTACCACTAGAGATGAGCAAACCTTTCAAGGTTCGGTTCGGCGAACGTCCGATGTTCACTGAACAGTTCAGTGAACACACCTGAACCCCACTGAATACAATGGGTATCATAATCAAACGCATACACAAAACCTTCAGGGGGGCCGAAAAGCTGTCAAACAGCTCAAATTGGGGGCAGACACCAGGAAAAATGGCATAAATTGACCCAGAGTACAAATAGTATACTGTAATTGCACAGCATAGATGCATGGGACAGGGCTTGGACCAGCTTTTCTAGCTTAAAGTGAACCTGTCAGCAGGATCTTGCTGAGTAAACTACAGACAGTGTCTCCGGTCGCAGAACATACACTTGTTTACCCACTACAGTCAGGGTGAGTGAGAGCCCCTTAGCTGTTATGGAAGTGGACATGCATGTGTTTTTTGACTTATCTCAGACACCGAGCACATCACATCTTTCTCAATCCACCATAACATCTCCGGCTGCACATCATTCACAGTCCAATAGTTTGTTGTGTTCACCCTACTCCATCCTTTCTCAGCAAAGCAGCCAGCCCTCGGTCCTGCAGTTGTGGTCACATAAAAGAATGTTTCATGCTACACATGGCAAAGCTAAGAGCTTTAACTTCACCATCTCCAATCTGTTGGCCACGGAAATGCTGCCTTTCCACTTGGTGTATATAGCTGCTGTATGAAAACTGATGGCCGTCGCAGTCCCCTAGTACCAGTTGTCCAGTCGCCATTACTTCTTGAGAAAGATGTGCCTGCGCTACACCAGCATTTCCTTGAAAAAATTTATGTCTGACAGACTGCATTTCACCACTGACACTTGGAAGAGCAAGGATGGCCAGGTTCGTTACATTTCGGGCACTGGGTGACTGTGTTGGCTGTGGGGGAAGGCAGGGAAGGGTCTGCTCCACAAGTAATGGAATTCCCAAGGCTTGGAGGGTGCTTGGGATGGAGAACTAAACCACTGCACACCAGAGAAAGGAGAACTAAACTACTAGACAACAGGGCTTGGAAAACTAAACTACTTAACACCTAGGGTTGGATAACTAAACCACTACACACCAAGGGATGGTGAACTAAATAAATAGACACCAAGGGATGGAGAACTAAACCTCATACACACCAGAAGATGGAGAAGTAAACTACTAGTCAACAGGGGTTGCAGAACTAAACTGCTAGACACCTAGGGTTAAAGAACTAAACCACTACACACCAGGGGATGGAGAACTAAACCCCATACACACTAGACAATGGAGAAATAAACTATTAAGCAACAGGGGTTGCAGAACTAAACTTCTAAACACCTAGGGTTAAAGAACTAAACCACTATATATCAGGTGATGGAGAACTAAACCACTACACACCAAGGAATGGTGAACTAAACCACTGGACACTAAGGTGTCACTAGACACCAAGTCTTGGAATCCCCATGGCTTGCAGAACAAACCTTGGTTGTAACCCTTCCTCCACTACTTCTGCCTCCTTCACCTCCTCTAGGACCTCCACCTGCACCCTCAACCTCTCCCTTAATAAGATGTGTTCCAACAGTGCAGAGAGAATGCCCCATCCACCTCTGTACTGCGCAGCCAGGGCTCACCGCAATGAGGCAGTGTTTAATTTAATATGCCTTGGAGATTGCAGTCACAAAGCTCAAGAGTTTTGGACAGCTATCCAAACTGAGTTTGAGCTATGTCTGTCTCCACTGAACCTGGAGGCAGGGAAGGCTGTGTGCAACAACGGTGCGAACCTGGTGGCGGCCCTACGCCGGGGCAACCTCACACACGTACCTTTCATAGCTCACATCCTCAGCTGGTGGTACAGCAATTTCTCCGCCACTATCCCAGCCTGGATGCACTGCTGCAGTAAGCACGGTCGCTGTGTGCTCACTTCTGCCATTTGCACTCCGCAGGTCATCGACTTGCATTGCTACAGAGGTCTTTCGGGCTTCCAGTTAACCAGTCGATATGCAGTGTGCCGACACATTGGAAATCCACTTTTCACATGTTGCAGCGACTGTGGCAGCAGTGACAAGCTTTGGTGCAGTATGTAATTTTGCATAGCCTGGGCCAATGCAGTATGGACAGGTGGTGGTCCCAGAGGAAGAGGAGGAAGCAAAGGAGGATGTGAAAGGCTTAACAATATCTCTAAGGGTGCATTACAGCGATCAAGGGGGGTCATTGTACCAACAAACTGTTAGTGAAGGTGCAGGAGCCGAGGAATAAATTGTGAAGGACGAGGAGGAAGAGGTGATGGATGCACAACAGTCAGGAAATGAAGAGGGTAATGATCCCCTCTCTGTTGTCTGTGGTTGATCGGAGGGAATGGAGGAAGAAGCTTGAGTGTCACCTCACCACCAACACACCATTGACTTGGACCTCATGTAAGCGCCTGACACATGAGCGCCTTCTTGCTGCACTATCTGCAACATGATGCTCATATTGATAGGATTAGAAATAGTGCTGTCTACTGTTTTGCTACTCTGTTAGATCCATGGTACAAGAGTAAATTTTGCCAGATGCTCCCTTCCCTGGAAAGGGACGTGCACATGCTGGAGTATCGAAACACGCTTGTAGACAATTTTAAGAGTGGTTTTCCCCAAGGCAGCAGTGAGGCACACAGCGTTCATCACAGTTATAGACTTCCAACCCTGGGAACTGTTATATTTCGGTAGCTGAGGAGGACAGGAACAACAGCAGGGCAGCCGAACACCTGAGATGTTGGTAACTGATGGGTTGCAGATTCCTAAACTAACAACACAACTAGAGGTAGCCGTGGAGCGTTCCTACGTTGATCCTAGACGCCTTGTCACAGCCTGAGAGATAACTACACCTAAAGGCAGAAAGATGAAAGCTATCTGCCCCGGAGCAGATCCCCTAAGAAAATAGGAAGCCCCCAAACATGTAATGGCGGTTAGACAAGATGAAAATACAAACATAGTCAGAAAATAGACTGAGCAAACGCTGGGGCCACAAGCTGACTAAATAAGATAGGACAGGAGAGATTACTTTCTGCAACCCAGAAAACCCTACAAAAATCCAACAATTCTGATTACAAAAATACTGAGATCACACGATCTCGCCACCCACTAAATCAGGTCTCAGTGTGAACAAAAACCAAGCCACAGCCGCTGAAAAACAAGAAAGAGCAAATGAGCAAATAACAGTGGCTGCAGATAAACTGTGAGGAGCTCAGGCCCCAGGAGGGGACCTGGCTGACCTCCACAAAAGTGCAGAAAACAATGCAAAAAGCAAGCACAAAAAGAAAAGCAAAAAATATCTTATCTGAAAGCAGGAGATGCAGGCAGGACTCCAGCAAACTTCCAAATGAACCAGGAACCACAATTGAGACAAGAACAATTGATCACCGGCAACCATCATGGGAGGGAACCTCCCTTATATCAGACCAGTCAGTGAACCCAGATTGCCACTCCTCGCTGAAAGGTTCAGTACTGTCTGTAACCACCAGAGGGAGCCTCTGCTCAGAAACCATCTCTAACACATTCACAACAGGGAACATTGAGTCGTCAATGCAAAAACATTAGCAGGAGCAGCAGTGTAAGTAGCAGAAGCAATTTCTCTGAGTCATTTCACATATTTTTTAGACCAGTCCGTGCACCAGCAGAACATAGTCTGACTGATTGTGAGCAACTAGTGAGGACGGTGCAGGAGTATTTCAAGCTCAGAATCAATGCCATCCAATGTTTGGACCCTTTTGCAGTATGATCTTCAAAATGGAAGAGTGACCTGAGTTTGCATGTCACGTCTTGGAGGTTTTGTCATGCCCGGCAGCCAGCGTTCTCTCAGAATGTGTCTTCAGCACTGCTGGTGGTGTCCTGATGAATGAGCACCACCTGAAAGTGTAGACTGCCTAACTTTCATCAAGATGAACAAGTCATCATGGCAGACTGGGTAGATTAGTCAATGATGTAGTTTTTAGCGTGCTGCATTGATCTCGTGTTATTTCTGTCTGTGATATCTTTGTTGTGGCTTCTGTGCCTGCCATTGCTACTGCTGCTGATGTTACAAACAATGTTTTGAAATGTGGAGACTCCAAGTTGGATCTCCTTCTGGTGGGTTGCCTGTAGTGGAAGGGGTGTCAAAGCCCCATTATACTAGTTCTGTGAAGGACTAAACTAAGAAAGATCAAAACTGAATCCATTTTGTGCTTGTAACTCCATCTTGTCTTTATGAGATAAATTCTGTTACTAGGCAATAGTTTCTGGCTGGTAAAGAGCCAAATAGTTTTTTCTGATTTTAAGTAGAGTAAAGGTTATGGGCTGTGATAAAACCAGACTGCTCCAGTTTGGACAAGATATGAGACCTTGGGATTTATCACTGTAGAATACTTTGAGAAATGAGTATGTTATTGTTCTGTCCTATGTTACGGAGACATGACCATATATGTAGTTTCCTATTTTCTCGTATTCTTATAGGTTAATTTTCTTGTATTCTTATAGGTCAATTTTCTTGTATTTTCATTGGTTAAATGTTGTAGGTGTGGTTTTATACTATTGGTTGAAGTACAAGCTCACTAAATACTATAAAAGATGATGATGTAATACATGGGATAGGAATCTTGCTTGATCCTCCCAGACGGAAACACATGTGTCTGTTTGGTTATTTATGTTGCTAGCAACGTTCACTTAATTAATTTGGAAATCACTAGGTCAACCATGAAGGGTCACTTAGATCCTACCTTAACAGATGGCGCCAAACATGGGGCCCCCATATAGACGCCTCTGCCCCCGGAGGACAACAAGACAGAGGACCCTCGGACCGGACATAGGCACTGGAAAATTGGGACTGATCACCCCCCACAACCACAGTAAGTTGGCAGTTATACTGTTCAGACTGACCGTTTGGTGTGGTTTTCCTGTGTTTGTTGCTGGAAAGAGGATCTGAGGTTTGTCCCCGATGGTGGGATGATTCTCGGGTGGAATCATATAGAGGTGTAGTTCCGTTGGGGGCCCAGTGTTCGAACCGTACCTCATAAGGGACGGACACCCGGATTGACCAATGATTGTAACTCTCTTTTTAGTCAAAATATCCTGAAATCCTGATCACTGTTAGAATCAGGCACGATGAAGTGATCGAAGATGGGTTAGGATGCATAACTCCGTTATATAAAATATATAATATATAACCAGAGGTGTCCGGAGGGATAGTCTAAGACGCCCTCCTCCTTTCACTGAGTATCGTGTTGTGGGGCCATCCCTGTGGGGGATAGATAGGCCCGGTGTGACAGACTATACGGCCGCTCTAGGACTGGGCACAATTTAAGTAAGGATATTTAATTAAAGAAGAGTTTGGATTTGTGTGATGGATTGGATACTGTCAGTCTTATGGTTCAGAGACGAAAGAGAAAAAAAAAAAAAATCTCTGAGAAGTGTAGAGAAATTCCTGAGGGAGGGAGGATGAAGCCTACGCTATGAGACAAAAGTGTTAGAAAGAATAAAGGCATGTTGATATGAAGGTAGAAAACAGAAAGTGAATTCTGATTGATTGTGTTATGGTTATAATGAAAAAAGGAAAGCTATAACAGAGATTGGATGTTTTGTGGAAGGAATTGAGAAAGTGACTGAAAGTACCAGAAAGACAAATAATTAAAAATGATAATTTGGAACAAGGGGTCTCTCTGCTAGATAATAAGGTCCCTTCCCAGGAAATTAAGTCTCTCCTTCCGATTGTAAACTCTGTGCCCCTCAACCCCAGGGCACCAATATATCCTGGGTTGCAAAAAAAAAACAAAAAAAAAACCATGCTGTGTGGATTTGTAATGTGTGCGGCGTTACTAATTTTCAGTGGAGAGAGACCTGTTGCAGTGTCGTAGTCTCAACTTTTCCCTTGGTAAACGCTGACGTCACTTATTATCAGCCACCGGCAGCACCAGTCGCTGCTATCCAACCCTCCTACTTTATTCACCCGTTCAGTTTCATTGTATAATAAAGCCCACTCACGTTTTTATGTGGCAGCTTTGATGTCCCGAATTGAAGGAGGCGATAATGTCAGTTAGACCTGATGTCGAGAATTCCACTCCGAACAATATATTAAAAGTAATAAAAAAGTTTTTCAGAAGGATTCAGCCCGTTCTGTATCAGGAAGGAAAAAAAAAAAAAAAAGCCAGCCAGGAGTAGTTAGCAAGCAGACATCTGCAGCTCCAAGGACAGTTCTTATCAGTGCCCACATAGCAGACTCCAGCCCCCCTTTAAATGTAACCCTGTGTACCGGTTGGTACAAGAATTATGGGCAGTTAATGCAGTTACTGATCTGGAAACTCCAGTGGTGTCTAATATATATATACTCTTTTGTTCCAGATATCTCAGGATGCTGCTTGGTTCACAGTTATCGATTTTGCTAATGTGTTTTTTAGTATTCTATTACACCAAGATTGTTAATTTCTGTTTGTATTTATTTATCAGGAAGGACAATTGATGTGGACAGTTCTGTCACAAAGGTTCCAAAACAGTCCCAATCAGTTTGCAAAAATAATGGGCGAGTGTCTTTTACCCTGGCAATTGACCACCCCCATGTTACGATGTTTCAGTATGTGGATGATTTTTGTTGTGTGTATGGACGGAGCAGGAAACCATGTTGCTATTGTTAGTCTTCTGAAGCATCTGGCAGATCTGAATTGTCGGGTTTCGGCCTCGAAACTTCAGTTCTGTCTTGGTCAAGTGATATTTTTGGGTCACTGTCTCCTTCAGGGTGTCAGATACCTCACAGAAGAAAGAAAAATAGCTGTCAGCTCCCTTCCTTTCCCAAAAGATGAAAATGAACTATGTACTTATTGTTGTCAGTGAATACCGGATGCATCCCGCATAATGCAACCCCTTTACAATGCCTTAAGAGAATAATGAACTATAAGGAAAGATCACCGCTTTGTATGGAAAGCCTTTATTGTGCCTTCTCTGAATTAAAGTGGCTTATTGTTTCCGCCCCTGCCTTGGGCATCCCGGACTATACTCCACCGTTCCGTTTGTATGTGTCTGAGAATGAAGGACACGCAGCAGGTGTACTTACACAATTACATGGCAATAGGCAACGACTAGTGGACTATTATTCGGCCCGCCTCGATCCTGTGGCCTGAGTATCATCAAGTTGCATCGCTGTGCTACAATCAACCCAGCTACTTTACTGCCGGTCCCCAAGAAAGATGGCAATGATAAGGATTATCTCCAACATGATTGTTCCCAACATCTGACTGAAGAAACAGCTACTCTGCCAAGTGTCAGTGAGAATCCATTTCCAAATCCCGATCTGGTGTTATACATGGATGATTCAAGATATGCTGATGAGTTTGGAAGATTCCACACGGGATATGCTGTTACCACAGAGGACACTGTAGTGCACGCAGCTGCGCTCCCGCCATCACAGTCAGCACAAAAAGCAGAACTTCAGGCTCTGTCTACTGCATGTACTTTGGCCAAAGACAGACAGGCTAATATATACACGGACTCATGATATGTATTTGGTGTTGCTCACGATTTTGGAGCTCTATAAACCAATCGAGGGTTTATTACTACTGCCGGAACTCCAGTGAAAAATGCTGAAGCTGTTAAAACCCTCATAGAATCGATCAAATTGCCTACTCAGGTGGCCATTATCAAAGTCAAGGAGCACGGCCCTAGGAACAGTCCACAGACTATTGGCAACGTATTTGCGGATATGCAAGCAAAGGCCGCTGCTCTTCTGCCCGTTGAACTAACCATATCAACTATGGTGGCCACACGCTCTCAGCGTAAACAGTTGCAAGAGATCCTGACTCTACAAGAACCTGATGATCTACAACAGACTGAGGTTTTCTGTCGGACCCCGCAAGACCGCTTAATGACAATGCAGAGAATGTCTCCAAAAGAAGAGGTGAAGCAGTGGAAGGCTGATGGAGCACATATGGACAATGGTCTCTGGAAAAAGAACCAACTTGTGCGTCTCCCTAAGCGGATGTACCCTGCTATTGCTACATGGGCATATGGACCTGTATATCGAGGAAAAAAACAGGCCCTAGCCCTGGTACAAAAATTCTACTGGGTTCCAGGTGGACCATATCACGTTGCCTAAGTCTGGAAGGTATGAATATTGTCTGGTGGTTGTCGACATGTTCTCCAGTTGGCCGGAAGCATTCCCTGTTACCAACATGACTGCAAAGACCACAGCAAAGAAACTGGTGATGAAAATCATCTGCAGATATGGAGTTCCAGAAGTCGTTTAAAGTGACCAAGGTCCGGATTTTTCTTCTCATGTGTATCAGGAGGTTCTGACAATGCTTGGATCCACTGTAGCCCTCCATACTCCATACTATCCATAATCCAGGGGGGAAGTTGAGAGGTTGAACGACACACTGAAAGGACAATTGACCAAAATGATGCAGGAGACTACAGCTCTATGACCAGAGCTCCTACCCATTGTACTATACCATATTTGTACTATTCCTATTGCAAAACATGGCCTGTCCCCGTATGAGATATTGTTTGGTGCTAGGACTCCAGTTGCAAATTTCCAGCCTCAGTAGTTATCAGAAGAAACTGACCGTGCTGTTTAATATGTTATTCAGATTAGTAAAAATCTTGCTAACACCCATGCTCTAGTTTCTTCTTCTTTTTCAGATTCAGCAGAAACCGATATTTGTTAGTTTGAAGTCCGGTGATTTTGTGGTTGTGAAAAGACATGTCAGAAAATATGGACTAGAGCCCTTGTATGACGGCCCCTATTAAGTTATCCTCATTACCCCTATGTCAGTGAAACTGGAAGGAAGACCAACTTGGATCTACGTATCGCACTGCAAGCTGGTTAAACAAGCCAATAGCAAATAAAGGGGACATAATGTTTTGGTTTTTCGTATTTTTTATGTTATTATTGATAACTATATTGGACAGCCTAAATTCCCTGTCCTTAAATAATAAGTTTATATAATATTATGAAAAATTACTGAGAGATTTGTTGAATAATTCCCAGTCTCTGGCAGATATTTTCTTTTTAATCCAGCCAATTGGTTTAAGGGAATTGGGGGTTGGATAGCTGGAATCTTGAAAAGTTTTTATATATTGCTGCCCTTATTCTTGTTATGTATGTAATACTAAAACTTGTTTTTTGGTGTATTTCTGTATGCATTAGGAAATTCTGCACTTGGACAGCTAATGATACCAAAAAGCATTGTTACCCCTGCTCTTCTCTACATTGATTTCAAGAAGTTATCTGATGAAGATATTGAAGCCAAGTGCATGGCTATCTTCAAAAGATCTCCACCACCGTTATCAAAAATTGTTATTTGTAAATTGTAGTATACAGGGGGGATGGGTACGCCGCAACAGCCATGTCTGGTAACATGACATCAGATATGTGAAGACCAGTACCCCTCGAGCTTATAGCTTGGGATAGTACCTCTGATGCTGGACATAAGTTAACAAAATTTATCTAGGGGGGAATGTGAAGGACTAAACTAAGAAAGATCAAAACTGAATGCTCCATTTTGTGCTTGTAACTCCATCTTGTCTTTATGAGATAAATTCTGTTACTAGGCAATAGTTTCTGGCTGGTAAAGAGCCAAATAGTTTTTTCTGATTTTAAGTAGAGTAAAGGTTATGGGCTGTGATAAAACCAGACAGCTCCAGTTTGGACAAGATATGAGACCTTGGGATTTATCACTGTAGAATACTTTGAGAAATGAGTATGTTATTGTTCTGTCCTATGTTACGTAGACATGACCATATATGTAGTTTCCTATTTTCTTGTATTCTTATAGGTTAATTTTCTTGTATTCTTATAGGTCAATTTTCTTGTATTTTCATTGGTTAAATGTTGTAGGTGTGGTTTTATACTATTGGTTGAAGTACAAGCTCACTAAATACTATAAAAGATGATGATGTAATACATGGGATTGGAATCTTGCTTGATCCTCCCAGACAGAAACACATGTGTCTGTTTGGTTATTTATGTTGCTAGCAACGTTCACTTAATTAATTTGGAAATCACTAGGTCAACCGTGAAGGGTCACTTATATCTTACCTTAACAGTTCTACTCTGGAGAAATTGATGCCACTTTAATGATGTGTGGCAATAATATTTGGAAGTGTGGAGACTCCAAGTTGTGTCTCCATCTGGTGGGTTGCCTGTAGTAGAAGGGATGTCAGAGCCCCATGATACTATTTCTACACTGGGGAAATCTATGCCACTTAGTGGTGTCTGCCCCTAATTTTTGAAAATGTTTGGACTCAAAATTGTGTCTGCGTCGTGTGTGTTACCTGAATTTGGCAGGGCTCTCAGAGCACCAGACCTACACCTGTCACTCATCCACCTGTTACCGATCAATGTTTAAGCTAGAAATGCTGGTCCAAGCCCTGTCCCATGCATCCATGCAGCACAATTTTACTATTTGTACTCTGGGTCAGCTGGGCGGTTGGAGAGTTGTGACGCGGGCGAAACAAGGGTAATTGGGGTGCCACCATTGAGGACTGTACTGTGTGTGATGTTAAGGTGAAGGAAGAGGAAGAGAAGCCATTTGATGCAGTGCTTCCATCCACTTGAGCACATGCTCTTTATGGCCCTCATTTACAAGGCGTACCACTGTGCGGCTGACAAAGAAAGGTAGTCGAGTTGCCCGTTAAGTAACAGAAGTTGTCAGTTGTCTTTGGATAGGATGAGCCGGAGTTTGCTCAGTAGAGATTTCAGTTACATTACAACCTACCCCATGTACACCTCAAACACCAAGCCTATTCCCCCTTCCGCCACAACCTCATTTTTTCCCTCTCATGTTGGATGTACCCTTCCACTCTTAACCAGGTGTTTCACAATCCTAGGCACACACCTGTCAGTAAATAAACAAGCTGCATTTATTTCCTGAGATGGTGTTGCTTGACCACAGAACTAGCATAAAAGATTTAGATGCTGAAATGTATACTGCAGGCTGGACCACACAATTTGCACAAAGGATTTAGAATCTGAAATGTGGACTGCCAGCTGGGCCACAATATTAACACAAACAATTTAGTTTAGGAAATGTGGCCTTCTGCTTGCACCACAATATTAGCACAAACGAGTTAGATTAGGAATTGTGGCCTGGGGCCTGTACCACAGTATTAGCCCAAATGATTTTGATTATAAAATGTGGCCTGGTGCCTGCACCACAGTATTAGCCTAAACAATTTTTATCATAAATTGTGGACTGGTGCCTGCACTACATTATTAGCCCAAATAATTTATTATAAGATGTGGACTGGTGCCTGCACCACAGTATTAGCCCAAACTAATTTGATTATGAAATATTAACCCAAATAATTTTCATTATGAAATGTGGCCTGGTGCCTGCACCAGGGTATTAGCCCAAGCAATTTTGGTTATGAAATGTGGCCTGGTGCCTAATCAACAGTATTAGCCCAGACGATTTTGATTATGAAGTATGGCGTAATGCCTACACCAGAGTTTTAGCCCAAATGGCTTTGATTATGAAATGTGGACTGATGCCTCCACCACAGTATTAGCACAAATGATTTATATTGTGAAATGTGGCCTAGCCCCTGCACCACAGTATTAGTACTGTCATGGCTCTGGACGGGAATTCCTTTCCCCATCCTGGGCTTTATGGAGTTAACTTTGCTGGCCTCCTTTTGGACTGTGAAGGGCTATATTAACCCGCTCTCCTGTTTGGGTTTTGTCAGTGATAGTTCTGTCCTCGACTGAGCAGCTGACCTTGCTATACCTGTGTATACCGTTTGTTCCCGTGTGCTAGTCCAGTGTAAGATCCGGCTTACCCCTCGTTTTGTGTCTGCACTCTGATTCTGTACCTCTGCTATTTCTCTGATTCTGATTTCAGGCTTGCCCTCTTACTGCCCTCCTTGTCTGTGCCCTTGGTTACTGCGTTCCTGTCCGGTTTCTGACTTCGGCTTGTATTTGACCATTCTTTAGTCTGTGCCATTGGATACTGCGTTGCCCACTGGCTATTGAACCTGACTTATCTGACCACTCTCTATCTCCCTTGCACGGAGCTTAGCTCCTTCTCCAGCCACTCCCCCTGTGATCACGTGTCTCAGGTCCTGCTTGGTGCAGCGTGTTCTCAGCAGCAGCCATACACTTCTATTAATTACTGCTGTCCCCCCACTCACTTCCTCTAGTGTTCATTCCCTGGACACAATCTGTGTGTACGTCACAGCATAATGGATTTATATTATGAAATGTAGCCAGGTGCCTGCACCAGAGTATTAGCCCAAATGATTTAGATTATGAAATGTGGCCTGGTGCCTTCACCACAATATTGCCACAAATGATTTTGATTAGGAAATGTGGCCTCCTGCCTGCACCACACAAATGAGTTAGATGCTGGAAGGTCGATTTCACGGAGGATCTTATTTAGCTGAACTAACTGCCTATCTAATTGTTTGACTACTGCAGCAGCAGGAGCAGCCTCTCTGTGCTGTTACACTGATAAAATGGCACAAAAACAACATGTTCGCTTTTTATATGGAGAGGGACATGTGACTTTGGTAGCCAATGACAGAAGCCGTTGTGTCTGGACATTGTGGATTGTTTCTGCACCCTGATTGGCTGCTGAAATCTACACACATTAAGTTAATTAAAAAAAATAAAGTCTGCCGATCCCCTCATCAAACACATCCCCCCCGCTCATCATACAGCACCACTATCCTAGCAAAAGTCCTAACAAGATCATTAGTGGAAACACGATCATTTACTGAACTGCACCCGAATTTTGCCGATTTTGAGGGAAAATGCTCGGGAATATGAACATGAATCCGAATGAGCTACATTTATGCCAAATTGGAGATTGGATAACGTTTTCTGAACAAGTTTACTCATTTCTATTTACCAGTTAAATAAAAATAAAATGATACATGTTTAGTATCTGAAAAATCATACTGAGCTTGAGAATTGTATTGCCTGGTCAGTATAATAAACATGGTAAATAAAAAAAAAACAAAAAAACCCAATTGTGAAATTGAACTTTTTTTGCAATTTCAACACACTTGGATTTTTTTTCCCGCTTTCCAATACATCAATACATCACATGATAAAATAAATGTACAACTTGTCTCGCAAGAGACATGCAATCATATGGTTATGTGGATGGGAAAATAAAAAAGTTAAGGCTCTTGGAGGAAGGGGAGGAAAAAACAAAAAGGACAGAATGGAAAATGGCATGGTGGTGAAGGGTTTAAAACAACTAGCTAAACCAGAGATTCACGTTAGGTTAGGAGTCTGAGTTTCATCAGCATTGGTCATTCTGCCCAACTAGTCTTTATATAAATAAGTCATTTGCTTTCTAAGTGTCTCAACCTAAATAAACACACGTCTGTCAAAAAGACAGCTATTGACACGGTGATAATACTTTTCTTTGCTTTCTCATTTGTTATCTTCAAACACTTGCCTGGAATTTGTTAACTAGTTCCTAAAATGTTTGGAACGCCAGTAAATCATCCAGGATACTTTGATTTAGAAAATGCAGATGAATATTATCTCATAATTAGAAGTTTGAGCCAGATAAATATTCAGGAGTATTTTAGAAAAATATTTAGAGTTGAGAGTCCTCAGTGGTTGATACCTTTTAATGGCTAACTGAAAAGATGGTAACAAATTGCAAGCTTTCGAGACTACTCAGGTCTCTTCATCAGGCATAGACTAATACAACATCTGAAGAATCACATATTTATACACAAAATAGCACAGAAAAAATGCAATAGGTAGGACAAGTGACGTGAAGCAGAATAGTCATTATGGCAGAGGGATGAACATAAATATTGGAACAGTTCATAGATAAGGAGTGTGAAAGTTTTATTATTTATTTTTCTATCTACTGGCTAACACGGTACAAAGATATACATCTTTACTGTATCAGGAGTATTTTAGAAATTTATTCCTGTTTTTTATTCTCTAAAGTTTCCATCGAGTCTAAATTAAAAAGATAAAGATCCTTATTTCAGTTTGTCAGTCTAGTGGTGACTTGCTGATTTAGTAGACTGGTCACAAGTTGTACAAGTGTTTTTGGGTGCCGTTTTTATTTCAGTCAAACATTTTTATATAATTATTATTTATGTATTTTTAAGTTCTAAAGAGAAGCATAAACAACAATTCCACTTACTATAGAGGTGATAGTGGATCCCTTTATCTCTTGGGCCAATTGTTTGTCTGCCTCTGATTATGTGTATCAACACTATTTCATGGTTAGTTAGGAAGTTGTTCCAAAAAGGCAAAGTTGAAAGACATGAATAGATGTACAATGGAGGCTGAAGATTAATTACAGCTGGCTGGTGCTTATAATATTACGACACTCTGTCGCAATTTGCTTTGTATCCTTGTTTATTTCCTGAAAGTCTAGAGTGCAATTATTACTATGACATTGATATTGTCTTGAAATCTACGGCTATACAGAAAAATCGGTGATAAAGTAAAATAAAGCCAAATCTCAGATGACAAAAATCCATTCCAATCATCTAAAGTGCACACACTAAGTCTATCTATCCAACCCATACCTATCATTTGGTCTCTTCTACATTTCAGTCTTTGATTATTATCATTCATCTTCCCTTTTTAACCCAGGGTCCATTTCTGGTTATAGTTTTAAAAAAATATCAAGGTCTATTATCTTATAAAGAGTCTCAGTGGGCCCCTTTAACACATACTATGATTCATGATGCACAGATACAGCAGAGAAATACAGGTATAGTACAATGCCAAAGATTTCATTTACGTCTTACATTTCATGAGTGATATCTATTGTAAATTCTATAATAGCTCAGAAACCGGACAGTATAGTCCTCTGTTATGATATGCTAACTGAATAGGACAACAAAGAAATGGGCTAGGCCGCACAACACCAGAGAGGTTGGTAACTTAGCGGATTGCAGACCCCTAAACTGACAACACAACTAGAATTAGCTGTGGGATGTACCTACGATGATCTAGACGCCTCGACACAGCTAAAGAGTTAACTAAGCCTAAAGAGAGAAAGGGGAAAGCTAACTGCCCCGGAGCCCCAAAGGAATAGATAGCCCCCAAACATATATTGACGGTGAGGCAGATGAAGTACAAAACACAGACAGAAAATAGCATAAGCAAATGCTGGGGCCCAAACTGTCTAGATAGAACAGGACAGAAAAGAACACTGTCCACAATCCAGCAAAAACCCTAAGAAAAATTCCAACACGTCTGATATGCAAAAATACTGAGGCCACACGACCTCTCCCCCACTAAATCAGAACTCTGGTGTGCACTTGGCGCAAAACATCAGATACTGATATAACAGGAGACTAGCAATACTGAACAGACTGACATAAACTGTGGCAAAGAAAGCAGAGCCCAGCACGGGCCCCGGAGGGAACCCGGCTGGACTGCACCAGCAAGACAGCACAGAGAAACGCAAAAAGGGAAAAATGCCACAGAGCAAAACAGCCAAATAACTTATCTGAAAGATGCAGGACACAGCAGGGAGCAAGCAAACTTCCAAAAGACTCAGGAAGAAAACAAATCACCGGCAAGAATCATGAGAAGGCTGCTCACTTAAATCTCCCCAGTCAGCAACACCTGGTCTCCAATTATCCCTCTCAGGTGATAGACTTCTGTTAGGCAGAGCAGCTTCATTACCAGCAGCAAGCACCAGAGGGAGCCCTGTTATGTTTCGGTAGCTGAGGAGAAATTGCAAAAATAGCAATACACCAGAAAGGCTGGAAACTATTGGATTGCAGTACCCTAAACTAACCGCCACACTAGAAGTAACCGTGGAGCATACCTACGGTGATCCTAGACGCCTCGTCACAGCCGGAGAGATAGCTACACCTAAAGACAGAAAGATGAAAGCTA
>JARQOD010000005.1:211743032-211931181 GCA_033576555.1 Oophaga sylvatica | reverse complement strand
TAACAATACCGAAGAAATTACCAATAAATTTACGATAAAAATTGGCAAAACCCAAAAATCTCTGAAGAGCCTTCAATGAAGTAGGTTGAACCCAATCACAGATTGCCTGAACCTTGACCGGGTCCATTTCAATAACAGACGGAGACAAAATGAATCCCAGAAATGAGACCTTCTGTACGCCAAACAGACACTTTGATCCCTTCACATACAGTGCATTCTCTCTCAAAATCTGGAACACAGTCCGAACATGTTTCACATGAGAGTCCCAGTTGTTGGAAAAAATCAAGATATCATCCAAATAAACGATCAGAAATTTATCCACAAAATCCCTGAAAATATAATTCATGAAGGATTGGAAGACGGAAGGAGCATTAGTAAGCCCAAAAAAGGCATCACTAGGTACTCAAAATGCCCCTCTGGGGTATTAAACGCCATCTTCTATTCATTCCCGTGCTTAAATGGGAATAAGTTATACGCCCCCCTGAGGTCAAGCTTGGTAAACCAACTAGCACTTTTAACTCTGGAAAATAGGTCAGAAATCAAGGGTAACGGATATTGATATTTAACAGTGATCTTATTCAGGAGGCGATAATCAATACATGGCCTCAATAAACCATCCTTTTTGGCCAAAAAGAAAAAACTGGCGCCCAAGAGTGAAGAGGATGGTCTGATATGACCCTTCTCCAAAGACTCCTTGATATAAGATCGCATAGCATCGTGTTCAGGTACAGATAAATTAAAAAGGCGACCTTTAGGAAATTTACCACCAGGCACTAACTCAATAACGCAATCATAGCTCCTGTGAGGAGGTAAGGATGCAGACTTACTTTCACTAAACACATCAGAAAAATCAGTCAAAAAGTCAGGGACATCCTGAGACTGGGGAGAGGCAGAAAAAACAGGAGTGTCAGTATTAACACATTGGCAGCCCCAACTGGTCACAGACACAGATCTCCAATCCAAAACAGGATTATGAGTCTGTAACCAAGGGAAACCCAGTACAATAATGTCATGCAGATTATGCAACACCAGAAATTTGCAACTCTCCTGATGATGTGGTTCAACCCTCATTATCACCTGAGTAGAAAACTGGGGTTTATTTTCCGCCAAAGGGGTAGAATCAATGCCCAGCAAAGGAATAGACTTCCGCAGGGGTATCATGGGAAATCCACAACGTTTGGCAAAGTCAAAATCCATCAGGTTAATAGCTGCTCCTGAATCAACAAAAGCCTGAGCCGAAAATGTAGACAGGGAGCAAATCAGGGTAACAGTCAACAGAAATTTAGTCTGAACACTACCCAAGACAACTGAGCACGCAAAACGTCTTCCCCGCTTAGGGCAGACGGAAATAGCATGGAAGCGTCACCACAGTAGAAACATAGCCCATTGCGCTTACGAAACTCATGACGCTGAGCCCCAGAAGTCACTCCATCACATTGCATGGCCTCAGGAGCTGACTCACAAGGCAACACTATCTCACGCATACATCTGCGCTCACGCAAACGTCTGTCAATTTGAATAGCCAAAGACATAGAATCATTGAGACCAGAGGGAACAGGGAATCCCACCATAACGTCCTTTACATTTTCTGACAGACCCTTCCGAAAAAGGGCTGCCAAAGCATCATCATTCCATTTGGTCAGGACTGCCCACTTTCGAAATTTCTGACAGTACAGCTCAGCGTCTTCACGACCCTGATTTAATGCCAACAAGGTCTTTTCAGCTTGATCAGTGACATTAGGTTCATTGTACAATAACCCCAGAGCCTGAAAAAATACATCAACATCATTCAAAACAGGATCTCCAGGTGTCAGGGAAAAGCCCAATCCTGAGGGTCGCCGCACAGCAGAGAGATGACAATTTGAACCTGCGATGCTGCGTTCCCTGAGGACTTAGACTTTAAGGCAAAAAACAACTTAAAGTTATTTTTGAAATTCAGAAATTTAGACCGATCCCCCAAAAATAAATCTGGTATGGGGATCCTAGGTTCCGCAACCGGCAACCTAGCAAGATAGGTAGCAATACTCCGAACCTCAGTGGCAAGCTGCTCCACACGGCCAGACAACTGTGCAAACTCCATTGAAAATAAATAAATAAATAAATTCCTCCTCAGCACCCAGAGAAAAAAGGGAAAAAATGCAACAAACAGAAAAATTTTTTTTCTGACAACTCCCTTTTTTCTTTTTCCATTTTACTATTTTTCCCTTCTGTGAGTACCATATAATTTTCAGTTAGGCCGGTAATACTGTTATGTTTCGGTAGCTGAGGAGAAATTGCAAAAATAGCAATACACCAGAGAGGCTGGAAACTATTGGATTGCAGTACCCTAAACTAACCGCAACACTAGAATTAGACGTGGAGCGTACCTACGGTGATCCTAGACGCCTCGTCACAGCCGGAGAGATAGCTACACCTAAAGACAGAAAGATGAAAGCTATCTGCCCCGTAGCAGAACCCCCAAAGAAATAGGAAGCCGCCAAACATGTAATGGCGGTTAGACAAGAAGAAAATATGGACACAGACAGAAAATAGAATGAGCAAACGCTGGGGCCCAATCTGTCTAGATAGAAAAGTATAGGAAAGAATTCTGACTGCAACCCAAAAAAAACCCTGACAAAAATACCAACACTTCTGATTAACAAAAAAACCTGAGATCACATGATCTCTACCACCTAAATCAGATCTCTGGTGTAAAACACAGCTACTCAGCAAACAAAAAGTGACAAAGGAACAGAGCAAAAGTGCAAACACAAAATGAGCACAATTGCAGCGCCAGACCCCAAAAGAGGACCAGGCTGAAGTCCACTGCAAGCAGCAAACCAACAAGGAAAATCCAACCAGAGGGAAAAAAACAGCAAATCACTTATCTGAAAGAGAGCAGGAATGCAAGCTGTGCTCCAAGCAAGACCAGGAAGAACAATTGATTACCGGCAAGGCTGATGGGAACTCAGGTCACTTATATCAGACCATTCAGAGCCAGCTGAAGGCCATTCAGCAATTAGTTCATTACCCTCAGCAACCACCGGAGGGAGCCCCAGCTCAGAAGTCACCTCCAGAGTATTCACAATAGAGCCCAAACTCAGAATCCGGGTTTAAAGTGTTCACAACAGTCCTCTATACAGTATTAGGGGCACTACATAGTGTTTCATACAGAATAATGAGCCCGATATTGCTCCAACCAGTATAATGAGACCGATATATTGCTCCATACAGTATATTGGACCCCATATATTGCTCCAAACAGAACAATGAGCCCCATATATTGCTCCATACAGTATAATGAGCACCATATATTGCTAAATACAGTATAATGAGCTCCATATATTGCTCCATACAGTAAAATGAACCTCATATATTGCTCCATACAGAATAATGAGCTCCATATATTGCTCCATAGAGAAGAATGAGAACCATAGATTGCTTCATACAGTATTATGAGCCACATATAATGCTACAAACAGTATAATGAACACCATATAATGGCCCATAAAGAATAATGAGCCTCATATATTTCTCCATACAGTGTAATGATCGCAATATAATGCTCCATAAAGAATGAGCCCCAAATAGTTCTCAATACAGTATAATGAGCACCATATAATGCTCCAAACAGTATAGTGAACCAATATATTGCTCCATACATAATGAGCCTCATATATTGCTCCAAACAGTATATGATGGGTCCCATATAATGCTCCATACAGTGTCTGATGGGCCCCATATAATGCTTCATACAGTATATGATGAGCCCAATATAATGCTCCATACATAATGGGCCTCATATAATGCTCCATACAGCATATGATGGGCCCCATATATTACTCCATATATCATGGGCCCCATATAATGCTCCATACATAATGAGCCCCATATATTGCTCCATTCAGTATATGATTGGCCCCAAATAATGCTCCATAAAGTATGTAATGGGGCCTGTTATGAATGTGCTAAAAATGGTTTCTGAGCAGAGGCTCCCTGTGGTGGCTGCTGACAGTGCTGAGCCTTTCAGCGAGGAGTGGCAATCTGGGATCACGGACTGGTCTGATATAAGGGAGGTTCCCTCCCATGATGGTTGCCTGTGATCAATTGTTCTTGTCTCAATTGTGGTTCCTGGTTCATTTGAAAGCTTGCTGAGTCTTGCCTGCATCTTCTGCTATCAGATAAGATATTTTCTGCTTTTATTTTTGTGCTTGCTTTTTGCAGTGTTTCCCTGCACTTCTGTGGAGGTCAGCCAGGTCCCCTCCGGGGAGCTTGTGCTCCTCTCAGTTTATCTGGAGCCACTGTTGTTTGTTCATTTGCTTTTTCCTGTTTTTTCAGTGTCTGCGGCTTAGTTTTGTTATACCAGAGAACTGATTTAGGTGGTAGAGGTCGTGTGATCTCAGGTGTTTTTGCAATCAGTAGAGTTGGTATTTTTTAGAGTTTTTTTTGGATTGCAGTGAGTATCCTTTCCTGTACTTTTCTGTCTAGACAGATTGGGCCCCAGCGTTTGCTCATTCTATTTTCTGTGTCCGTGTTTCTTCTTGTCTAGCCACCATTACATGTTTGGGGGCTTCCTATTTTCTTTGGGGATCTGCTCCGGGGCAGATAGCTTTAATCTTTCTGCCTTTAGGTGTAGTTATCTCTCAGGCTGTGACGAGGCATCTAGGATCAACGTAGGAATGCTCCACGGCTACCTCTAGTTGTGTGGTTAGTTCAGGTTACTGCAATCCAATAAGTTCCAGCCTCTCTGGTGTATTGCCGTTTTTGCTTACTCTCCTCAGCTACCAAAACATAACAGGGGCCCATATATTGCTCCATATATAATGGGCCCCATATGATGCTCCAGTACATGATGGGCCCCATATGATGCTCTAGTACATGATGGACCCCGTATGATGCTGGGGAATTGGATCTGCCCATGGCTAATTAAATGAACGAGTTTTTCAACAGATTTACCAACACATGTGCTGCGTCATCAGGAATGAGGGATGGCGCTGAGGACCGATCGGCAGCATTGACATTGAGGGATAAACTGTCCGCTTTCTCTGTCTCCACAAGCGATGTGAGGAAACAGTTTAGTAAACTAGTCATTGGCAAAGCAGTTGGGCCTGATGGCCTCAGTCCACGTGTTCTAAAAGTGTGTGCAAACTGTGTACTGTCTTTCAGCTCCTGTTTAACAGGAGCCTACAATCTCAGAGAATACCAGTGCTGTGGAAGACCACCTGTCTTGTGCCGGTTCCCAAGATTACCTTTCCAACTTCCCTACACAACTATGGTCCAGTGGCCTTCACATCGCATGCTATGAAGTCGTTGGAGAGATTAGTACTTGCCTACTTGTGCCCGAGGGTGAGGGCCTACACTGACCCCCTGCAGTTTGCGTACCAGCAGAAATTGGGGGTGGATGATGCTGTAGTGTCTCTGCTACATACAATGCATTCATTCTTGGACAATGATGGAGCTGCAGTGCATGCCATGTTCTTTGACTTCTCTAGTGCTTTCAATACCCTACAGCCGCTCTTATTAAGAAATAAGTTGACTGATATGGCGGTAGATGAGGGGATGGTGAACTGGATAAGCGACTACCTGACTGACAGGCTGCAGTTTGTAAGGATGGGGAGGTGGTATCTGGCAATGTACGGAGCAGTGTGGGAGCCCCTCAGGGTACAGTGTTGTCGCCCTTCCTCTTCACATTGTATACAGCTGACTTTCAGTATAAATCCGATTTCTGTCACCTCCAAAAATTCTCAGATGACTCAGTAATTGTAGGGGAAATGCGGGGGAACGGAGGGAGGAGGAATATAGAAGGGTGGTTTCTGACTTTGTAGATTGATGCCAGACTAATTGTCTGGAACTAAATGTAAAGAAAACCAAGGACATGGTGGTGAGTTATAGAAGGAAAAAGGATGATTACTTACCGATCACTATTGCTGGCCAGGAGGTGGAGATGGTTGAGAGCTACAAATATTTGGGGGTTCACCTTGACAGCAAACTTGATTGGAGGTGTCATACAGAGAAGGTTCACAAGAAGGGAATGAGCAGACTGTACTTTCTGCGGAAGCTCAGGTCGTTCAATGTGTGCAGCAAAATGCTGGAAATGTTTTACCAGTCCGTTGTAGCAAGCATCATCTTTTTTGCTATCATTTACTGGGGCAGTAGTGTGCGAGTAGCTGATGCTAATAAGCTCAACAAACTTATCAAGAAGGCAAGTGCGGCTGTTGGCCTCCATCTTGACTCTTGAGGAGGTAGTGGAGGATAGGATTCAAAAGAAGTGCAGGGCTATAATGAACAATAATACTCACCCACTATACAAGCTGTTCTTGAAGCAGAAGAGCACATTCAGCAGCCGTCTAATCCTTCTAAGGTGCAAGAAGGAGAAATTCAGGAAATCGTTTGTGCCTACTGCTATGGGGATGTATAACAATTCACTAAGGGTGAAAGATGGCTACGACCTAGGACTGGCGCACTAATGGAAATGATCAGAGATTTGTGTACCTTTGTTTGTTACGTATTGTGATTAGTCAAGTGCAAGATCTGTGTCTAGTAATTAATCTATGTAGTGCTGTTTTTAATGTTGTAATGCTGTAATGTTCGTTTTGTTTGTAATGCTGTTGTAACGCTGCTGTGATACCATAATTTCCCTCGGGATCAATAAAGTGTATCGTATCGTATGATGTTCCAGTACAAGATTGAACCCATATAATGCTCCATATATAATAAGCCCCATATGATGTTCCAGTATATGATGGTCCCCATATGATGCTCCAGTATATGATGTGCCCCATATAATGCTCCATGTATAATGGGCCCAATATAATATAGTTACATATAGTTATTAAGGTTGAAGGAAGACTTTAAGTCCATCTAGTTCAACCCATATCCTATCCTAACCTGCCCTAACATGTTGATCCAGAGGAAGGCAAAAAAAAACCCAAGTGGCAAACAGTAAGCTTCACATTGGGGAAAAAAATTCCTTCCCGACTCCACATACGGCAATCAGACTAGCTCTCTGGATCAACGCAGTATGTAGGAAACTAGTGAATATAGCCTGTAATATTATATTTTTCAAGAAAGGCATCCAGTCCCTTCTTAAATTTTAGTAAGGAATCACTCATTACAACATTAGACGGCAGAGAGTTCCATAGTCTCACTGCTCTTACAGTAAAGAATCTGCGTCTGTGATTATGGCTAAACCTTCTTTCCTCCAGACGTAGAGGATGCCCCCTTGTCCCCGTCACAGGTCTAAGAGTAAAAAGATCATTAGAAAGGTCTTTATACTGTCCCCTCATATATTATACATTGTAATTAGTGTTGAGCGATACGATAATGCAAATATCGGCTATCGGCCGATATTAGCTCTATCGGCCTTTCGATAATTCGTTTCGATATTTTCGTCTTATCGAATACCGGAATCGGAAGTTCCCATAATTCTTTGCGAGGCAATGTGATTTTATTCAGCCAATAAGGAATCCTAACAAGTGTGGGCACATCCTGTACTGCTGCGGTCATGTTAACTAATGGCATGGCTGTGATTGGATGCTGAAATGATGTCAGAATGCACTATAAAAGGCGCCGCCGCCATTTTAGCGTCACTGTGCTGTGAATTCAGTAAGGGACAGAACACTGCTGTGCTGACTCTGAGGGACAGTTAGAGATTGCGATTTAGTGTACTGTGCTGTAGGCAGGCTAGCACCAACCGCTGTGTAAAGCTTCCTTTTGCCTGCAGTGTTGTTTTAACAGCTCTGCAAGGTGTGTGTGAGTGCAGGTGACGCTGCAGTTTGCTCTGCATGCAACGCTGTCTGTAGGCATCTGCACCTGTCACTCACAGACTCTTTTTTTTTTCCTTCAGTGTAATTCTTGCTGCTCCATGCAATTTAACTATTAGTGTGACGCGCTTCCATCCGTATCCAATACATTGGTTGCAAACACTATAGAAGTAGACAAAGGAGTAGCCTTTCACAGATTGTGGACAGTTGTGTTTCAGTGTTCACTTCAGTCTGTGTTTTTTATTTTTTGAGTGCACATCACGCTCCAGTTACTTGTTCAAGCACTGCTGCTTGTACTCTGCTGAGCGTGTCTCAGTGCCTCATCCTTTTAATTTATCTCCAATTGGTTCTGCTCCATCCCATTTAAAATATAATCTATTAGTGTGACGCGCTTCCATCCGTATCCAATACATTGGTTGCAAACACTATAGAAGTAGACAAAGGAGTAGCCTTTCACAGATTGTGATTTGTGAACAGTTGTGTTTCAGTGTTCACTTCAGTCTCTGCGTAATAACCACACTTAGGCCTTATAACTTTTCTGACTTTCTTTATCAATCTACCAAGATGAAGAAGTCAGTGAGTAAGGCACGTGGTCGTGGCCGTGGAGTTTCAGCAGGGAGAGGACGTGGGGATTCTGTGGCTGCTGCCACCCTCAGTGACACAGCATCCACCATTTATCCCCGTGAGCGCACTTTGGTAGGAGCTCGGCGTGCCCCCCTGCTGCGGGAAGAACAAATTGAAGCCGTTGTTGGTTGGATGGCAGCCAATGCATCGACTTCAATTCCTTCCACCTCCTCTCAGGAACACAACACTGTTGAGCAACCATCTGTCTGTTCACCGCCTGTCAAATTGCCAAGGCAGTCAGAGAGTTCTGTACAGGAGCCAGCTGAGTCTCTGCTTCTGTTCTCAGAATCTGTTGGCTCGCAAACACGGGCACAGGCAAGCAGCATTCTGCAATTTGAAGAAGAGGGAGTATGCAGTGATGCGCAACAGCTGTGTCTCTCTCAATCTGAAGAGGCGGGTGAGCCAGTGCCGATGGACAGCACACCGCAGAACGCATCTTATGATGATGATGAGACTCAGGTGCCAGGTTTTGTGGAGCATGGTGCTGCCCAGACCATCCAACAGCAGCAGGTGTTGGAAGAGGGTAGTGTAGATGATGAAGTCCGAGACCCAACATGGCGTGAGCAACAGCAAGGTGGTGAGAGCAGCTCTGAGGAAGAGATTGTCCCAACGGTACAAAGAGGAGGGAGAGGTAGGCTGCAGACTCGCTTGCCTGTAGCCTCCAGTTTGGCACCTGTTGGGAGCAGTTCTCTTAGAAATGTCAAAATTGGCGCTCCCATTACTTGCACTGCGTGGTCCTTTTTTGACAGACTTGTAGATAATATTTGCTATGTTCAATGCAAGCTGTGTAAGCAAAAAGTTAAAAGAGGTAAAAATATCAGGAACCTGAATACCACAAATATGTGGACACATGTACGGACAAAGCACGTAGCTGAGTTACAAAGACACACTGGAGATGTAGGCCAACCTACAGCAGCACCTACATCTTTACGTCATGTTCGAGCCTCTACCTCCAGCTCTCACACACCTGTTTTGGCTTCCTCACAGGATCTCCATGGAAGAACCTCGGTCACTGTTGTCCATAGAGAAACTGTTATTCCACCCACTGCAGCAAGTTCACAGTCATCGTCACACTCCCAGTACAAAAAACAGCCATCGGTAACACAGGCATGGGATAAAAGACGGCCATACTCGGCAAACCATCCATGAGCACAGGCTCTGAATGCTGGCCTTGAAAAACTCCTGTCCCTTGAAATGCTGTCATTCAGGCTGGTGGAGACTGACAGTTTCAGGAACTTTATGGCATTGGCAGTCCCACAATATAATGTGCCAAGCCGATTTTATTTCAGCAGGCAAGCTGTCCCTGCTCTGCAAAAACATGTCGAGGGAAACATTAAACATGCGCTACTAAACGCCGTCAGTAGCAGGGTCCACCTGACCACCGATGCGTGGACCAGTACCCATGGCCAGGGACGATACCTTTCCCTCACTGCCCATTGGGTCAATGTTGTGGAGCCGGGTACAGATCTTGCCAGTGGCGCTGTACGTGTTCTGCCAACTCCAAGGATTGCAGGAATCCAGTCTGTGCACATTGATTCCTCCTCCTACTCCAGTTCCTCAGAATCATCGCTGCACGAGCCGTCACGGTATACCTCCACATGGACCCGTGAACGCTTACCTGTTGCGACCGATATGAGCACAGCCGTGGCCAAACGTCAACAGGCCGTCCTGAAATTAATTCCCATGGGGAATCGAAGCCACACAGCGCAGGAGCTCTGGGATGCCATCAAGCAGGAGAGCGACGTGTGGTTTTTGTCAGCTAATCTCCAGCCAGGCTTGGTAGTGTGTGACAATGGCCGAAATCTGGTGGCAGCTCTGGGCCTTGGCAACCTCACTCACATACCATGTCTGGCACATGTGCTCAACTTGGTCGTGCAGAGGTTTTTGAGGGACTATCCGGATCTTGATGCACTGCTGCACAAGGTCCGCCTAGAGTGCGCTCACTTGCGACGTTCCAGCATGGCCAGATCGCGCATTGCAGCTCTGCAAGTCAGATTTTGCCTTCCTGAACATCGCATCATATGTGACGTACCCACCAGGTGGAATTCCCGTTACATATGTTGGAGGGGTTGTGTGAGCAGCAGCCAGCAGTAATGGAGTATCAGCTGCAACAGGCGCAATCAACTCGCAATTTGCGCCGTTCACACTTCACCACTACTGAGTGGGCCTCTATGAACGACATCTGCGACGTTTTGCGTGCGTTTGATGTCTCAACGCGGATGGCGAGTGCAGATGATGCACTAGTCAGCATGACTGTCCCCCTTATCTGCCTGCTTCAGAAATCACTGAAAGCACTAAAGGAAGAGGTTTTGAAACAGGTGGAGGATGAGGAGTCACAAATTCAATTACCTTCAGGACAGTCAGCGCAACGTGGTTCCTCACAAAGGGCTGGGCAGGGCTCACTTTGTGAGGAGGATGAGGAGGAGGAGGAGTCAATGGAGGAGGAAGAAATCCCTACAGAGGAAGGTACACAACGCTGTAGTCAGTATGTAGAGCGAGGGTGGGGTGATGCAGAGGAGACAGAGATGACGCCTCTTCCAGAGGACAGCCTTTGTTGGCCAGTTGGGAGTCTGCAGCACATGGTTGATTTCATGCTTCAGTGCCTAAGAAACGACCGCCGCATCGCCCACATTCTCAGCACGTCAGATTATTGGGTGTACACCCTCCTAGACCCTCGCTACCGGGACAACTTACAAACCCTCATCACACCGGTGAACCGGGACCGTAAAATGCAGGAGTACCAAGACACACTGGTGCAATCCATACTGTTGTACATTCCAGCCGAGAGAGATGCTGCTGCTGCTGCTGCTACTGCTTTACAAAGCAGCTCTGTGCGTCGAGGCAGTGTAGACACCTCTACAACAAGAGGGAGCAGAAGCAGCGCCTCTGCACAGGGCAAGAACTGTATGTTACAAATGTGGCAAAGTTTTGTGACAGCGCCAGCAAGGTCTACACCATCCGAGACGGCTCCAGTCACCAGGAAGAAACGTTTCCGTAAGATGGTGACAGACTACTTGGCTTTCCCTCTAAGTGTACTCCCAGATGCCTCTTCCCCTTTCAAATTTTGGGTCTCTAAGTTGGATACATGGCCAGAGCTTAGCCAGTATGCATTGGAGGTGCTGGCTTGCCCTGCTGCCAGTGTATTATCTGAGCGCGTCTTTAGTGCTGCAGGTGGTGTACTAACAGACCGTCGCATGCGACTATCCTCAGAGAATGTAGACCGGCTTACTTTTCTGAAAATGAACAAGGCATGGATCTCACCTGAATTTGCCTGTCCGTTTTCAGATTAAATAACTGTTTGGCAACGTTTTCCATGTCTCCGGTTATGTTCATCTTTCTACCACCTGAACTCTACTCCCTGGGCTACAACACCGCCATTTGTTGCTCGTAAGTAATTGGCAGGGGTACTGACTCCTGGCCAGCCTGGTTACAGCACGACAGCTGTTTCCTGGCAGTGTGAACGTCAATTATCCTCCAATAAGTTGTGCTGTCGTGTTGCATTCGGGTTAGCCGACTCTATGGTGCCTGCAGTTTAGGTGATTCCTATGTGTGCTGTGGGATATGTAAATAAAGGCGGTTTCCATTGTGACAATAGGATAAGCACCCACTGTAGGACTGTGTGATTCTGTAACTGCGGACGGCTTGCGTCCTGTCAACTTACATTTTCATGGGTGCGTTCTTCTACCCGTCCGGGGTCCAGTACCGTCAAGTGGTTCTCCCCAGTGCCTTTGGCCTAGGTGCCTCCATCTCCGTATCCGAGTTCCAGCAACGTCTGCTGGTCCTTGGTAGTGCTTTGGAGCACAGGTACCTCCTGCTTAGTAACCGTGTCACAGTAACGTCAGCTGGTACTCGGTTGTGACATTGCCTCTTTTCCTTCTGCTACCCGTCCGGGGTCCAGTACCGTCAAGTGGTTCTCCCCAGTGCCTTTGGCCTAGGTGCCTCCATCTCCGTATCCGAGTTCCAGCAACGTCTGCTGGTCCTTGGTAGTGCTTTGGAGCACAGGTACCTCCTGCTTAGTAACCGTGTCACAGTAACGTCAGCTGGTACTCGGTTGTGACATTGCCTCTTTTCCTTCTGCTACCCGTCCGGGGTCCAGTACCGTCAAGTGGTTCTCCCCAGTGCCTTTGGCCTAGGTGCCTCCATCTCCGTATCCGAGTTCCAGCAACGTCTGCTGGTCCTTGGTAGTGCTTTGGAGCACAGGTACCTCCTGCTTAGTAACCGTGTCACAGTAACGTCAGCTGGTACTCGGTTGTGACATTGCCTCTTTTCCTTCTGCTACCCGTCCGGGGTCCAGCACAGTCAGCTGGTCCTTGTTACTTCCATTGTCTCTTGCTCCATCTGATACCCGTCAGGGTTCCAGTAACGTCAACTGTTTCTCGGAAATTAGACGACATTAAAGACCACCCAGAAGAAGATGACGACAACAAGGACGACGAGCATGAAGCCAACCAGCCTGAACACCATCACAAAGAAAAAATAAAAGATTACCAAGAAGAAGATCACCAACAGGACAAAGAAGGTTAAGACAAACTACAAGATACAGAACAAGAGACAGAAGAACAATAAGCAGAAGATCAAAAAGCAGAAGAACATGAAGTATAAGACCAAAATGAAGAGCAAAATATATGCTCTAAATTATAAGCAGAAGAAGACTAAGCAGTGTATGGGGGTGAGTCCATTCCTCCTCGTGGTGCCCCTGGAAAATGCCTGCTGCTGCTGCAGGCTAAACTGAACACGGACAAATACTGTTGTAATTTAAATCTTTTGTGACAGCAAAAACGGAAGGATGAACAATTCATACTTTTACAGATTACAAGTACAGGAATCTCTCACAAATAAGAATATGATGAAGAAGATGAAGAGGAAGAAGATGAAGAATTTGAATATGAAGAAGATTAATTAGTTTAATAATAACAATATGAATAATGTAAACAAAAACATGAATAGCAAGAAGTTTAACCCCTTAAGGACAGAGCCATTTTGCAGCTTAATGACCGGGCCAATTTTTACAATTCTGACCACTGTCACTTTATGAGGTTATAACTCTGGAACGCTTTAACGAATCCCGCTGATTCTGAGATTGTTTTTTCGTGACATATTGTACTTCACGTTAGTGGTAAAATTTCTTTGATATGACTTGTGTTTATTTATGAAAAAAACGGAAATATGGCGAAAATTTTGAAAATTTAACAATTTTCAAACTTTAAATTTTTATGCCCTTAAATCAGAGAGATATGTCACACAAATTTCTTAATAAATAACATTTCCCACATGTCTACTTTACATCAGCACAATTTTGGGACCAAAATTTTTTTTTGTTACGAAGTTATAAGGGTTAAAAGTTGACCAGCGATTTCTCATTTTTACAACACCATTTTTTTTTTAGGGACCACATCACATTTGAAGTCACTTTGAGGGTCTATATGATAGAAAATACCCAAAAGTGACACCATTCTAAAAACTGCACCCCTCAAGGTGCTCAAAACCACATTCAAGAATTTTATTAACCCTTCAAGTGCTTCACAGGAGCTGAAGCAATGTGGAAGGAAAAAATTGACATTTAACTTTTTTTGCAAAAGCTTTACTTCGGAACCAAGTTTTTTTATTTTCACAAGTGTTAAAAGAAAAAATGAACCACAAAATTTGTTGTACAATTTCTTCTGAATACTTCGATACCCCATATGTGGGGGTAAACCACTTTTTGGGCGCGTGGCAGAGGTCGCAAGGGAAGGAGCGCCGTTTGACTTTTTCAACGCAGAATTGGCTGAATGCCATGTCGCGTTTAGATAGCCCCTGATGTGCCTAAACAGTGGAAACACCCCACAAGTGACCCCATTTTGGATACAAGACCCCTTAAGGAACTTATCTAGATGTGTGGTGAGAACTTTGAACCTCCAAGTGCTTCACACAAGTTTATAACCTAGAGCCGTGAAAAAAAAAAAAAAAATTTTTCCACAAAAATGATCTTTTCACCCCAATTTTTAATTTCCCAAGGGTAATAAGACCGCAAAAGTTTTTGTGAAATTTGTCCTGAGCATGCTGAAAGCCCATATGTGGGGGTAAACCACTTTTTGGGCGCACGGCAGAGGTCGCAAGGGAAGGAGCGCTGTTTGACTTTTTCAATGCAGAATTGGCTGGACGCCATGTCGCATTTGTAGAGGCCCTGATGTGTCTAAACAGTGGAAACCCCCCACAATTGACCCCATTTTGGAAACTAGACCCCTAAGGAACTTATCTAGATGTGTGGTGAGCACTTTGAACCTCCAAGTGATTCACACAAGTTTATAACGTAGAGCCGTGAAAATAAAAAATCATATTTTTTCCACAAAAATGATCTTTTCACCCCAATTTTTATTTTCCCAAGGGTAACAAGACCCCAAAAGTTTTTGTGCAATTTGTCCTGAGCATGCCGATACCCCATATGTTGGGGTAAACCACTTTTTGGGCGCACGGCAGAGGTCGCAAGGGAAGGAGCTCCGTTTGACTTTTTCAACGCGGAATTGGCTGGACGCCATGTCGCATTTGTAGAGGCCCTGATGTGTCTAAACAGTGGAAACCCCCCACAAGTGACCCCATTTTGGAAACTAGACCCCCTAAGGAACTTATCTAGATGTGTGGTGAGCACTTTGAAGCCCCAAGTGCTTCACAGAAGTTTATAACGCCCGGGCGTGAAAATAAAAAATCATATTTTTTCCACAAACCTGATCGTTTAGTCCCCAATTTTTTATTTTCACAAGGGTAACAGGAGAAATTGGACAACAAAAGTTGTTGTACAATTTGTCCTGAGTATGCTGATACCCCATATATGGGGGGGGACCACTGTTTGGGCGCACGGCAGGGCTTGGAATGGAAGCAGCACCGTTTGACTTTTTCAAACCAAAATTGGCTGGAATTGAGATTGGACACCATGTCGCGTTTGGAGAGCCCCTGATGCGCCTAAACAGTGGAAACCCCCCACAAGTAACACCATTTTGGAAACTAGACCACCTATGGAACTTATCTAGATCCGCTGTGAGCACTTTGAACCCCCAAGTGTTTCACAAAAGTTTATAATGCCTGGGTGTGAAAAAAAAAAAAAAAACAATTTTCCAGAAAAATGATTTTTTAGTCCCAAATTTTTGATTTTTCACAAGGAAATTGGACCCCAAAAGTTGTTGTCCAATTTGTCCTGAGTACGCTGATACCAAATATGTGGGGGGGGGAAACTGTTTTGGCGCACAGCAGGGCTTGGAAAGGAAGTAATAACGTTTTGGAATGCAGACGTTGGTGGGGGTCATGTTCCGTTTGCAGTGCCCCAGATGAGCCTAAACAGTGGAAACCCCCCACAAGTGACCCCATTTTGGAAACTAGACCCCATAAGGAACTTATCTAGATCTGTGGTGAGCACTTTGAACCTCCAAGTGTTTCACAAAAGTTTATAATGCCTGGGTGTGAAAAAAAAAAATCAATTTTCCACAAAAATGATTTTTTAGTCCCAAATTTTTGATTTTTCACAAGGAAATTGGACCCCAAAAGTTGTTGTCCAATTTGTCCTGAGTACGCTGATACCAAATATGTGGGGGGGGGGAACTGTTTTGGCGCACAGCAGGGCTTGGAAAGGAAGTAATAACGTTTTGGAATGCAGACGTTGGTGGGGGTCATGTTCCGTTTGCAGTGCCCCAGATGAGCCTAAACAGTGGAAACCCCCACAAGTGACCCCATTTTGGAAACTAGACCCCTTAAGGAGCTTATCTAGATGTGTGGTGAGCACTTTGAACCCCCTAGTGCTTCACAGAAATTTATAAACGCAGAGCCGTGAAAATAAAAAATCATTTTTTTTCTCAAAAATGATTTTTTTAGCCAGCTATTTTTTATTTTCCCAAGGGTAATCGGAGAAATTAGAACCCCAAAATTGGTGTGCAATTTGTCCTGAGTATGCTGATACCCCATATGTTGGGGTAAACCACTGTTTGGGCGCACGGCAGGGCTCGGAAGGGAGGGAGCGCCATTTGACTTTTTGAACGCCACATCGTGTTTGGAGACCCCCTGATGTGCCTAAATAGTGGAAATCCCTCAATTCTAGCTCCAACCCTAATCCCAACACACCCCTAACCCTAATCCCAACCCTAATCCTAACCTAAATCCCAACCCTAATTCCAACCCTAATTGTAACCCTAACCCTAATTCTAACCCTAATTATAACCCTAACCCTAAGGCTAGGTTCATTTTGCGTTTTACCAGCCCGTTCAACACATAGCGTTGACGGGCTGGTAATGGTATAGCATAACGCGATCGCATTATGCTATACCCGCTAGCGCAGAGGAATCAGCAGATGATTCATCTGCGCTAGCGGTGACGGAGCCCAAACGCTGCAGCCCGCGTCCGAGGCTCCGTCACTGAATGATGGCACGTCGCAAACGCATGCCGCTTTACGGCATGCGTCGCGATGCGCCCTCAAATGGGGGTGAATGGCAGCGTTAACGGACTGCGTTACACCGCGTTATACCGCTGTGTAACGCAGTCCGTCTAACGGACTGCCATAACGCAGTATGAACCCAGCCTAACCCTAACGCTAATTATAACCCTTACCCTAAGGCTGCTTTCACACTTCCGGCGGGCGCCTCTCGGCGCCCCCGGCATTTTGCCGCAGCGCCGCATCAGAATACCTGATGCGCCGCCGGCGGTCGCATGCGGTTTTTTGCCGGATGGTTTCTGATGCCCGGAGACATCAGAAACCATCCGGCAAAAACAAAAAACGTTACATGCAGCGTTTTGTCCGGCCGCCGCAATGCACATTTGCGCCGCATCCGGACAAAACCGCATGCAACGCATTGACATGCGGCGCCATCCGGCGCTAATGCAAGTCAATGCAAAAAAAACGCATGCGGCACATCAGATTTTCTGATGCGGCGCTGCGGCTAAATGCCGGGGGCGCCGTCAGGCGCACACCGGATGTGTGAAACCAGCCTAATGCTAACCCTAACCCTAATTATAACCTTAACCCTAATTATAACCCTAACCCTAATTATAACCCTAACCCTAACAGAAAAATGAAAATAAATATAATTTCTACTTTTTATTATATGTCCCTAACTAAGGGGGTGATAAATGGGGGGTTATGTGCTGTTTTTTTATTTTGATCACTGTGATAGTTTATCACAGTGATCAAAATGCACTTTTATGAGAATGAATGGAAAAAAATTTGAATCTGCCGCCAAGCAGATCGGCGGGCGCACTGCGCATGCGCCCGCCATTTTTTTTTTGCAGGGAGAAGAAGCCGGGATCCTGGGGCCTGCGGGAGGATGGAGGACACCGATAAGTATATGGGGGGGCGATCGGGGGACCGGGGACCCTCATTTTCTCCCCTCTGATGTGCGATCACATCAGAGGGGAGAGAAATCATTTTTTTTTTTTTTTTTTTTTTGCGATCGCGGCTATGCTTGCATAGCCGCGATCGCAACACCGGGATCGGTGAATACCGAACCGGATCATGTTCTCTGGGGTCTCGGCTACCCCCGGTAGCCGAGACCCCAGAGAATATTTGCCCATCCCCCCACCAGCACAGCGGCACATAGCGGCGGGCGCACTGGGCATGCGCCCGCCATTGTCTTAACGGCGCCGGCACCGGGGGACACCGGAGGGCCCGGGGGCCACATGGATCTTATAGGGGGCCACATGGGGGTCCTGGGGACCCTTTTTCTCTGTCCTCTGATGTCCGATGACATCAGAGGACAGAGAAATTAAATGGCACAACTTTTTTTTTTGTTGCGGTCGCCGTTATAGGGTTAATAACGGCGATCGCAACATCGGTGTCGGTAAAAACCGACCCGATTCATGTTCTCTGGGGTCTCGGCTACCCCCGGTAGCCGAGACCCCGGAGAAAATGCGCCTCTGGGGGGCGCTATTCACTTTTTCCACAGCGCCGTTAATTAACGGCGCTGTGGTTTAAGTACCCTTAATGACCGCCGTTAAAAGGCGTATCGGCGGTCGTTAAGGGGTTAAGAAGAAGATTAAGAAGGTGAAGAATAATTTGATGAGAAAGATGATGCTGCTGAAGATTATGAAGGAGAAAGTGTGGCACTGGCAAAAGTTAAAAAGGTGAAGAGCATGGAAGTTGTGAAACATACATATTTGCCAAAATAGAAAAAAGGTTAACAACATTGTCAATTTGTTAGTCAATCCAAACGTATTTCCAAAAAAAAATATTTTAATGCTATTCCAATGCATTGGGTTAAACATGTATGCCTTTATTGTCTCCTCAACCTCCCCAATACATTCTACATTAGTCTTTGTTGTTTTCCTTCATGTACAATTAACCAACAAGGCAAGAATGGTTTTTTTTAATTTCGATATTTTGTTCCCATAGACTTACATTGGACTTCCGTATCGAAATCGGATATCGACGATATTTAGTGCTATCGGCAATACAATTTCGATACGATATTTTTAGATATCGAGCAATATCGCTCAACACTAATTGTAATAAGATCACCCCTAAGCCTTCGTTTTTCCAAACTGAATAACCCCAAGTGTAATAACCTGTCTTGGTATTGCAGACCCCCCAGTTCTCTAATAACCTTGGTCGCTCTTCTCTGCACCCGCTCCAGTTCAGCTATGTCTTTCTTATACACTGGAGACCAGAACTGCACACAGTATTCTAAGTGTGGTCGCACCAGTGACTTGTATAGAGGTAAAATTATGTTCTCCTCATGAGCATCTATGCCTCTTTTAATGCATCCCATTATTTTATTTGCCTTGGCAGCAGCTGCCTGACATTGGCCACTACCCATCACCCAGGTCTTTTTCAGTGACAGTTTTGCCCAGTGTTTTACAATTAAGCACATAATTATACATCTTATTTGTTCTACCCAAGTGCATGATCTTACATTTATCCCCATTAAAGCTCATTTGCCATTTATCAGCCCAAGCTTCTAGTTTACATAAATCTTCCTGTAATATAAATTATCCTCCTCTGTATTTATTACCCTGCAGAGTTTAGTGTCATCTGCAAATATTGAAATACTACTCTGTATGCCCCCTACAAGGTCATTAATAAATATGTTAAAGAGAAGCGGCCCCAATACTGACCCCTGTGGTACCCCACTGCTAACCGTGACCCAGTCTGAGTGTGCACCATTAATAACCACCCTTTGTTTTCTATCCATGAGCCAGTTCTTAACCCACTTACACATATTTTCCCCTATCCCCATTGTTCTCATTTTATGTATCAACCTTTTGTGTGGCACTGTATCAAAAGCTTTTGAGAAGTCCATGAACTGGTGTCCACTGCATTCCCTTGGTCCAGTCCTGAACTTACCCCTTCATAAAAGCTTATCAGATTAGTCTGACAAGAACGGTCCCTCGTAGACCCATGCTGATACTGTGTCATGAGGTTATTCAGCCTCAGATACTCCAATATAGTATCCCTTAAAAAAACCTCCAGTATTTTACCCACAGTAGATGTTAAGCTCACTGGCCTACAATTTCCAGGTTCAGTTTTTGCCCCCTTTTTGAATATTGGCACCACATTTGCTATACGCCAGTCCTGTGGTACAGACCCCATTATTATGGAATCTTTAAAGAATAAAAATAATGGTCTATCTATAACTGTACTTAATTCCTGCAGTACTCGGGGGTGTATCCCATCCGGGCCCGGGGATTTGTCAATTTTAGTGATTTTTAGACGCCGCCGTACTTCCTGCTGGGTTAAGCAGGTGACATTTAATGGAGAAATTTTTTTATCACTGATCATGTTATCTGTCATGGGATTTTCTTGTGTAAATACAGTTGAAAAAAAAGTCATTTAGCGTATTGGCTTTTTCCTCATCCTCATCCACCATTTCACCCAGACTATTTTTAAGTGGACCAACACTATCATTTTTTAGTTTCTTGCTATTTATGTAGTTAAAGAATATTTTGGGATTATTTTTACTTTCTCTGGCAATGAGTCTCTCTGCCTCAATCTTTGCTGTCTTGATTTGCTTTTTACAGAATTTATTCAGTCTTCTGTATTTATTTAATGCCTCATCACTACCTACTTGCTTTAATTCCCTAAACGCTTTCTTTTTGTCCCTTATTGCGCCCCTTACAGCTCTATTTAGCCATAGTGGTTTCCTCCTAATTCTAGCATGTTTATTCCCATAGGGTTTATACTGTGCACAGGTCCTATTTAGGATACTAATAAATGTCTCCCATTTTCTTTGTGTATTTTTATGTCTCAGGATATCGTCCCAGTTTATTGCACCAAGATCATCTCTCATCCGTTGGAAATTTGCCTTCCTGAAGTTTAGTGTCCTTGTAACCCCTCGACTACACATCTTATTAAAGGATACATGAAAGCTTATTATTTTGTGATCACTATTACCCAAGTGACCCCCAACCCTTATATTTGATATGCGGTCTGGCCTGTTGGATAATATTAGGTCTAGCAGTGCCCCCCTCTTGTTGGGTCCTGAACTAATTGTGAAAGGTAATTGTCTCTCATAGTTGCCAAAAACCTATTACCTTTGCTGGAACTACAGGTTTCTGTTCCCCAATGTATTTCAGGGTAGTTGAAGTCCCCCATAATAATGACTTCTCCTTGAGTTGTTCCAGTATTTGATGGGCCCCATTTAATGCTCCATATATAATGGGCCCCATACGATGCTCCAGTATATGATGAGCCCCATATAATGCTTCAGCATATGATGGGCCCCATATAATGCTCCATATATAATGGGCCCCATATGATGTTCCAGTATATGATGGGCCCCATATGATGCTCAAGTATTTGATGGGCCCCATATGATGCTTCAGTATATGATGGGCCCCATTTGATGTTCCAGTATATGATGGGCCCTATATAATGCTCAAAATATAAAAAAAAATGAAATAAAATACTCACCGCTGGCCGTTGCTTTGCTCTGGACTCCTCAGCGTCATTAACTCTGGACTCCTCAGTTGTATTAACGCCATCGTGCCCTCTGACCTGAAACGTCATAGAGTCAGGAGACGCGGAAAATGGCACAGCAGAGGAGAAACAGGGAGAGGTAAGTATTGCAAGTACCGGCGTCCACTCATGGGCGCTGGCACCGGGCCCCCAAGGTGCGCGGGTGTCCCCGACAGCGAGTGTGCCCCCCTGCCTGCTCACCTCCCCTGCACTTTCCTGGGTGTGCCGGGTGCTGACACCTATCATGCTCCTACTTCATGTTGTTTCCGGAAATCATAGAATGTTAGAGTTGGAAGGGTCCTCCAGGGTCATCGTGTCCAACCCTGCTCAATGCAGGATTATCTAAACCATCTCAGACAGATGTCTGTCCAGCCTCTGTTGGAAGACTTCCATTGAAGGAGACTCACCACCTCTCATGGCAAGAATTAACCTATGAGAAAAAAAGATGCACAGGAAACCAAATAGATGTAAAACATAAAATTTATTGGGAATATATAAAAATATTAAAAAGTAAGACATGAAAATGGATTACATGGTGGAGACAGTAAATGGTCGGAGAAAAAAGGCACCACAGCTACATAGATGACACAAAATGGTAAAAACAAGATGCACAGATAATTAAAAGGATATGAAAAAATGCATAAAGTGTCAGAAACAATACCCAATCTAAAGCTGATGAATGATTACTCACAATGCCAGAGGGAACCAACACATAAACATTGAGATGGTAAGTGAGACTAAATAAAGATTGTGCAGAGCATATTTTACCTGGGAACTGTGGTGCCACCACCCCAACGCGCATTTTAGCTACAGTGCCTTCTTCTTGGGGAGTGGCATCACAGAGATGGGATAGCTATTATATAGTGAGTGTAAAACAAAAGATGGTGTTGTGTTGACATGCAAGTACAGTGCCTTGTGAAAGTATTCGGCCCCCTGGAACTTTTCAACCTTTTCCCACATATCATGCTTCAAACATAAACATATCAAATGTTAATTTTTGGTGAATAATCAACAACAAGTGGGACACAATTTTGAAGTTGAACGAAATGTATTGGTTATTTTACATTTTTGTGGAATTACAAAAACTGAAAAGTGGGGCGTGCAATATTATTCGGCCCCTTTACTTTCAGTGCAGCAAACTCACTCCAGAAGTTCATTGTGGATCTCTGAATGATCCAATGTTGTCCTAAATGACTAATGATGATAAATATAATCCACTTGTGTGTAATCAAGTCTCCGTATAAATGCACCTGCTCTGTGATAGTCTCAGAGTACTGTTTGAAGCACAGAGAGCATCATGAAGACCAAGGAACATAAGAGGCAGGTCCGTGATACTGTTGTGGAGAAATTTAAAGCCGGATTTCGATACAAAATGATTTCCAAAACTTTAAACATCACAAGGAGCACTGTGCAAGCGATCATATTGAAATGGAAGGAGTATCATACCACTGCAAATCTACCAAGACCCGGCCGTCCCTCTAAACTTTCATCTCAAACAAGGAGAAGACTGATCAGAGATGCAGCCAAGAGGCCCATGATCACTCTGGAGGAACTGCAGAGATCTACAGCTGAGGTGGGACAGTCTGTCCATAGGACAACAATCAGTCGTACACTACACAAATCTGGCCTTTATGGAAGAGTGGCACGAAGAAAGCCATTTCTCAAAGATATCCATAAAAAGTGTTGTTTAAAGTTTGCAACAAGCCACCTGGGAGACACACCAAACATGTGGAAGAAGGTGCTCTGGTCAGATGAAACCAAAATCGAACTTTTTTGGCAACAATGCCAAAGATATGTTTGGCGTAAAGGAAACACAGCTCATCACCCTGAGCACACCATCCCCACTGTCAAACATGGTGGTGGCAACATCATGGTTTGGGCCTGCTTTTCTTCAGCAGGGACAGGGAAGCTGGTTCAAATTGATGGGAAGATGGATGGAGCCAAATACAGGACCATTCTTGAAGAAAACCTTGGATTCTGCAAAAGACCTGAGACTGGGACGGAGATTTGTCTTCCAACAAGACAATGATCCCAAACATAAAGCAAAATCTACAATGGAATGGTTCACAAATAAACGTATCAAGGTGTTAGAATGGCCAAGTCAAAGTCCAGACCTGAATCCAATCTAGAATCTGTGGAAAGAGCTGAAAACTGCTGTTCACAAACCATCTCCATCCAACCTCACTGAGCTCGAGCTGTTTGCCAAGGAAGAATGGGCAAGAATTTCAGTCTTTCGATGTACAAAACTGATAGAGACATACCCCAAGCGACTTGCAGCTGTAATCAAAGCAAAAGGTGGCACAACAAAGTATTAAGTTAAAGGGGCCGAATAATTTTGCACGCCCCACTTTTCAGTTTTTGTATTTCCACAAAAATTGAAAATAACCAATAAATTTCATTCAACTTCAAAATTGTGTCCCACTTGTTGTTGATTCTTCACCAAAAAATTACATTTGGTATCTTTATGTTTGAAGCATGATATGTGGGAAAAGGTTGAAAAGTTCCATTGAGCCGAATACTTTCACAAGGCACTATATATATATATATATATATATATATATATATATATATCTTGAAAAAAAATCCCCTTCTGCAGGCAGGCTCTGGCAGTGGCGCCTGCACAGAAGCCTGAACGCATATATAATGTGTATATGCGTATAATTCATTTATTTGAGCTTATCCTGAAATTCATAAAAAAAATATATCTGTTTGAAAGTGACGCCGGCCGTGCCTACGCAGTAGCAGCTATCGATGATCTGATAGCTGCTACTGCGCAGGCGCCGGTGGCACCATCTTTGTAAAGGAAAAAAAGTTCCTCCTCCAAGATGGCGCCGATGGAGGAAGAATTTTTTTTCTTCTCTAGCAAATGGTGCCGCTGGCGCCTACACAGTAGTATCTGTGAACTATCTTCCGTGAAAAAATCCCTGGTGGCCAGTTATTTCAATATTACTAATTTTGCCATTTAATAAAGTTCATGATATTAGAAAATAACATAGCAAAAACTGAAAAAATAATTACATGCAACACAAACCATGTGTTCAAACAATAGGTAATGTTTTGATAGTATCATTCTTTTTTTATTTTTCGGCCTGTACTTAGTCATCGCCATACATGCAGCACCTACTGCTACAGCTAAGGTCCCATTCAAGAATCATACAACCACATTTTGGTGGCCTTTTAAAAGCTGTTCAAAGTATGAAAACTTTTTTTTTCTAAACTCAAGGGGATATAACTACAGGGTGAATGAATGCTGGCAATAACTATTAGGTTCTTATACTACCGTATATGGGTCGTTATATGTATTTAATTTTTCTATATTTCTCTATTTATTTAATTGTTCATCCATTTTTAGTTCTCCTGAAATTAAATGTTCATCTAGTAAAAATGTCACACAGACAACGCCAGTCAAATAGATGTACATTCATCAGCTACTTCATTTGTATATTAGTACCGCATCTCCTACGTTTAGTTTAATATAGTAAGAATAAGAATTGAGGGCCCTTTCTTGCAGTGACACCTTTAGGGCAGAGAAGGGCCGGCCCGAGAGATTACGGCGCCCTAGGCGAAACTATTTTGTTGCGCCCCTACTATTAAGTATACGTATTTTTTTCTCTCGGGCGCCCCCTTAGTGTAGTGTGTGCATTTTTGGTTGTTTGCTTTGCTTTGCCAACATTTGAAAACTTAGGAGCAAAATAAACGCGCGGGATCAAACACCTGTCAGCAGACGATGCAAACGACTCACGTCCGTAGTTTAGCGCCTCCTTTCCATGCGTAAATTGAAGCTCAACGGTTTTTCTTTTAAATTTATGGTAAAAAAAATTTATTTACATTTTTCTTTCCATCCCTAAAACTTTTTGCCTTTTGAAAAGATTTTTTATAATTTTTTCTATTTTTTCTCTGGCGCCCCCTTAGGGTCGGCGCCCTAGGCGGCCGCCTAGTTCGCCTATACGTTCGGGCCGGCCCTGGGGCAGAGGCCTCTTGGAAATGGAAAATCTAGATATGTGTATGTGTGTCGTGTGATCATAGTTTGTGCGAGGTGGGAATTTGACTGCTGAGACACTTCTATAGTATATAATGTTGGCAGCTAATTAATCTCTGTGCTGTCCAGCCGTTCAATAGTGAATATACAGTACATTTAATCAGGAAAAAATATAACACAGCTTACAACTGATATCTCTTACAGCTTAGGTTCTTAGCATCTTGACTGTCAGCTTGCAAAGTGAAAGTAGAGTGTACATCAGACTGCACACTGAGTGAACAGGAACTTCCAGTTTTTTTTGTTTTGTTTTTTGTTAACAGTGTATTTTTGGCATATATAACATTATTGCTGAAGACAGAAACTCTGCACTATTAAACTGTAGTAAATAGCACCGTATTTTTCGGACCATAAGACGCACTTTTTCCCCCAAAATTTTTTGGGGAAAATGGGGGTGCGTCTTATGGTCGCAACATACTCACAAATCCAGTGGCGGCGGCGGTCCCGTGGCGGCGGTCCCGATGAGCCTCCCTTTGCTCTTTGGTGCGGTGGTGCCGGGGCTATGTAGTGTGGCTGCAGCGGGGCTCTGTGCTGCGCGGGGGGCTCCGCCGGCATTTCGTCATGGTCAGAAATCCCCCCGCAGTTCCGTTGCACTTGCTGCAACGCGGTGGCCTCCAGAAAGATGGCCACGCATACTCAAATTCAAATCTCGGCAACAAGATATCGTCCCGTCCTCGTCTCCCGAGATCTCAGGACAAGATCTCGTTGTGGAGATATGACTCTGAGCATGTGCGGCCATCTTTCCAGAGGCCCCAGGCGGCCATCTTTCCGGAGGCCTCTGCCTGCCTGCAAGTGCAACGGAGCTGCGGGGGGCTTTCTGGCTATGACGAAATGCCGGTGGAGCCCCCCACGTGGCACAGAGCCCCACTGCAGCCACACTACAGAGCCCCGACACCACCGCACCACAGATCACAGGGAGGCTGCATTGGGACCACTGCCATGGGACTTGTAAGTATATTACCACCCCACAGAGCACAGCCACCGCACAGAGCACAGCCACCGCAAAAAGCACAGCCACCCCACAGCACAGCCACCCCACAGAGCACCCCTGCAACACAGAGCACCACCACCGCACCAGCCTGGACCACCGAACGACCCCTGTGACCACTCCTCTACCTATGCTGATCCCTTCGCTGGTAAGCTGAATTCGGACTGTAAGACGGACCCCCATTTGACACATTTTTTTTCCCCTATTTTCCTTCTGAAAATTTGGGGTGCGTCTTATGGTCCGGTGCGTCTTATAGTCCGAAAAATATGGTAGTTGTTGCAATATATGCAATAATAAGCATTATTCCAATACCCTCAGTCAACAACTACTTATCCTTTTAGTCCCATGGTGGTTCTGAATTCTTTAAATTTGGCTCTTGGAAAAGCTTTGTCATAACAAGAGCTATCATCTGGTCAGTATTGGAATAAACAAATTCAATTATGTCTTATTCGATCAAATCACACAGGTGATGATGTTTAACATCAATGTGTTTGGTTCTCACATTGATCTTCTCACTGTATGCAAGTTTAATGCATCCTGTTTGTTTTCATAAATCACCGTCAGTTGAATTGATGGCTTACCAAGATTCCTTAAAAATTGGTTTAACCAAATGACCTCTTGACTTGCATTAGCTGCAGACACATACTGTGCTTCTGTAGACAACAAGGCTATATGTTATGAATGTGCTAGAGATGGTTTCTGAGCAGAGGCTCCCTCTGGTGGTTACAGACAGTACTGAACCTTTCAGCGAGGAGTGGCAATTGGGGATCACGGACTGGTCTGATATAAGGAGGTTCCCTCCCATGATGGTTGCCGGTGATCAATTGTTCTTGTCTCAACTGTGGTTCCTGGTTCATTTGGAAGTTTGCTGGAGTCTTGCCTGCATCTCCTGCTTTCAGATAAGATATTTTTTGCTTTTCAACCCAGAAAACCCTACAAAAATCCAACAATTCTGATTACAAAAATACTGAGATCACACGATCTCGCCACCCACTAAATCAGAGCTCAGTGTGAATAAAAACCAAGCCGCAACCGCTGAAAAAACAGGAAAAACCAAATGAGCCAATAACAGTGGCTGCAATAAACTGTGAGGAGCTCAGGCCCCAGGAGGGGACCTGGCTGACCTCCACAAACGTGCAGAAAACAATGCAAAAAGCAAGCACAAAAAGAAAAGCAAAAAATATCTTATCTGAAAGCAGGAGATGCAGGCAAGACTCCAGCAAACTTCCAAATGAACCAGGAACCACAGTTGAGACAAGAACAATTGATCACCGGCAACCATCATGGGAGGAAACCTCCCTTATATCAGACCAGTCCGTGATCCCCGATTGCCACTCCTCGCTGAAAGGTTCAGTACTGTCTGTAACTACCAGAGGGAGCCTCTGCTCAGAAACCATCTCTAGCACATTCATAACAGCTATAGACACTTGTTTTCCACTAGACCAAGAAATTGAACTTACTTCAATCTTGAACAACTAGTCACTTGTCGATTTACAATCACTTAAGTCACTAGCCCAGTCTGCATCCACATAGCTTGTAAGTTTTAGATCTCCTGTTGTATATATCCTTAAATTTATGTCTTGACTCGTCTTTTTCAAATATCAAATAACTCTTTTAACAGCATTCTAGTATTTTTGGTGTAGTTTTTCCACATATCTGCAAAGAATTTCAATAGTAATCCGGTCAAGTCATAGTTGCTATGTATAGAAGTGTTTCACCCCAGGAGTTCGGTTGCCACAGTGACCTTGCCTACCTCCGGGGGAGTGATGTCATGCCTGAAAGCAAGGAAGGATCCCCTTAACAGGTAACACACAGCATACAACAATTTTCCTACTCCAAACCAGAAGGAGGAGCTCTAACACCTGATTTCAGGGGAGCTTCTCTGGAATATTCTGGCTAGGGGAGGAGTTAGTTAGTGTCTGAGGAGTGTGAAGGAAGGACGTGTACATAGGAGCTGGGGACAGGAGCTAAAGCTGAGCTCACCCATAGTCCTGAGCGCCAGAAACTGGATCCCGGAGTCCGAGGTTGAGTGGGTAACTAAAGTCCCAGCAGCAGAATCCGGAGGGCAGAAGACAGCAGGTTCTCTGTCCCAAACTGAGACTCAACGACACAGCAGCACGTGTGAGCCGGAGACGCCATAGTGGAGAGATCCCTGAAGTAGGCTACAGCTGCCTGTCATGAGAGTGGAGTTCTGCTTAAATAAGAGACGAAGAGAGGAACTTGAACAGAGTTTACAACAGCAAGTACCTCAGAGAATAGCGCTAGAAAGAGGCCTCACATCCCACCTGAATGAGGAGATTCCAAGTTGCTTTCAGGCTGACTGACTCTAGCACCATCTGTAACCTAAGCCCTGGACACTTTGCCTGCAGAACTGTGAGTAAAGCTTTGATAACTGCATCTGACCTTGTCTTCTCAAGTTCTTCCTGCAACACCCACTCAACACTGCTACATGCCTTTCTAAATACTACATGTTCACCACCTTCTACATTTCATATCTGCCCTGGAACATAGTTCCACCAGCGGTGAACTTTACCAACTCTGCTGCATCACCATCAGTCCCAGAGGATCTGCACTGCAGCGCTGGTCACCTCTGAGCAGAAACCACATGTGGCGTCACAAACATTCTATCACAAACTCTATCATCCCTTGTAAATATTCCCCTTCCATTGGACGCCCAGGCCATGGACCGGGTCACCGCTTTCATGACACATCGCTTTAAGACACCAGCTCGGTACCGAGTATCCCACTGCCCTGGAGGGCGATCCATTTTGGCGTCACGAACAGGATATCTAAGCCCGGTATCACCGAGTCTTGTGTGCCTATATTTGAACTGTCTATTGTGCCACAGACTTTGCTGAAAGTTTTGTACAACTGCCGCCATTACAACGCCACGAGGCGCACAGGAGAAGGGGCGTGCTGTCATGGGTGGAGCCAGAGAGAGAGCGCGAAAACTGAAGTGCTGCACGCGCTCTGTGGTCAGCTGACAGAGTACAGGGAGCTGAGGCCTGGAATCCCGGCGCGCACCGCTCTTCCGCCGGCAGAGCAACAGCCTGGTAAGCCAGTGGAAACACAGAGCCTGGCTAACATTAACTAGGGGGGGAAGAGAATTTCTAATGCAGGAGAAGATATAGCGGCGGACGCCGACTCAGCCCCCATAGCGCCGCAAGATTCAGAGGCAGGTGCTGCCGCAGCTCCGATAGCACAGCAGAACCCAGCAGCCAGCGCAGCAACAGCCCCCAGAGCGCAGCAAGATCTGGCAACCGCTGCTGCAGTCCCTATAATGCCGCTATCAATGCCATATATACCAGGAGCGGCCTGGCTACCTCAATACTCAGGGGAGCCGTATACCCTGAGCGATTTCAAAGAGAGACTGTGCAGTTTATTTGATGTGTACCCTCTGTCTGAAAGCCAAAAAGTAAGCATTCTCATTGGACAGTTAACTGGTGCAGCTCAAAGAGAAGTAAAGTCCTGGCAGGACACTCAAAGAGACTGTTAAGCTAATTCTGGCTAAGCTGAGCAGCACCTTTGACACTCGCACTGCAGCAGAAATAAAAATGAGATTCTTTGGGTGCAAACAAATGGTGCAGGACAGTATACAGGACTATGCTCTTAACCTTCAGGAGGCACTGCGGGCCATAAATCAGATTGACCCAGACAGCGTGCAGGATGGAGACAGATTGTTAAAGGAGCAATTTATTGAGGGACTCCTGTCCAGCACCCACAGGTCACAGCTGCGCATCATGGCCCTACAAAACCCTGACCTAAGCTTTGCAGACTTTGAAGACAGGGCTATCCGGGTGTTACACGAACCAAATATCAGCCGTCCAGTGCCCCCTAGGCATCCAGCCATTACCTACCACCAGGAGGCGGCATCCTTCCCTCAGGCGCCCGCTGAGGACGATGTACAGACCCTGGATAATGATCGATCTGCAGAGCTACGTCTGCAGGTTCAGGAGCTGACCAAAAGTGTGGCTGCACTAACCAAAACCGTGCAGTCCTTGCAAGTGACCCCAAAGGAGAGGATAGAGTTGGCCTCCAGTCCAGATGACGTCCCATGGCGATGGCAAAAGAGGATCTCACCGATCAGAGGGAGAGACAACGATCGGACGACCCATTTGCCGCCGCTGCAGCAAAGCGGGGCACATCGCAAGATTCTGCTATTTAAACGAGTGACCCCTGGGGCAGAGGGCCAACCCCCAGGAGTAGGACGATCAGGCCCACAGAACTGGCGAGCCAAGTACGTCGGAAGGCGACTGGTCCTCCCAGTTGTGATTGACAGCATCCCAATAAACGCTTTGCTGGACACAGGCTCTCAGGTGACGACTATGCCATATATTCTCTACAAACGGTTTCGGGCTGACTCTGATATTACTCGCGGCCCAAATGATGAGCTTACAGTAGTCGCCAGCAATGGTCAGCCTTTGCCACAGAAGGGGTATAAGGAGGTGACCATTAAGGTGGGGCGAGTAGAATTAAAAGCCGAAGGTATGATAATTGTTGACATTGATTGACGAGAATGTAACCCAATGATGACCTTTGGTACTAATGTGATAGAAATTTGTCTTGCCGAGGTTATTGTTTTGTTGCAACAGGTAGCCAAAACTGCTGGTTCCAGTGAACAACGGGTCCTGCAAAAGGAAATCAAGGCCCTGATGCAAAGACTGCAGGTAGAGCTATCTGGCGGAGAAGTCGGCAGTGTCAGAGTGAGTGATTTATTCCCCATTGCAATACCCACAAGGAGTGAAATGTTAATTTGGTGTCGGGCAGCCATAGGCCTCAGGGGAAGAGATTACCAAGCCCTGGTAGAACCAGTGTACTCCGATAGTAGGCCCACTGTCCTGATAGCCAGGGGAGGGTGCCAGTACGCATCTTAAATTGTGGGGAGGAGGAGGCCAAACTACAACACTTTTCTTACTCCAGACCAGAAGGAGGAGCTCTAACACCTGATTTCAGGGGAGCTTCTCTGGAATATTCTGGCTGGAGGAGGAGTTAGTTAGTGTCTGAGGAGTGCGGCGGAAGGACATGTATCTAGGAGCTTGGGGACAGGAGCTAAAGCTGAGCTCACCCCTAGTCCTAAGCGCCAGAAACCTGGACCCCGGAGTCCGAGGCTGAGTGGGTAACTAAAGTCCCAGCAGCAGAATCCAGAGGGCAGAAGACAGCAGGTTCTCTGTCCCAAACTGAGACTCAACGACACAGCAGCACGTGTGAGCCGGAGACGCCATAGTGGAGCGGTCCCTGAAGTAGGCTACAGCTGCCTGTCATGAGAGTGGAGTTCTACTTAAATAAGAGACAGAGAGAGGAACTTGAACAGAGTTTACAACAGCAAGTACCTCAGAGAATAGCGCTAGAAAGGAGGCCTCACATCCCACCTGAATGAGGAGATTCCAAATTGCTTTCAGGCTGACTGACTTTAGCACCATCTGTAACCTGAGCCTTGGACACTTTGCCTGCAGAACTGTGAGTAAAGCTTTGGAAATTGCATCTGACTGTGTTGTCTCAAGTTCTTCCTGCAACACCCACTCAACACTGCTACATGCCTTGCTAAATGCTACATGTTCACCACCTTCTACATTCCACATCTGCCCTGGGACATAGTTCCACCTGCGGGGAGCTTTACCAACTCTGCTGCATCACCATCAGTCCCAGAGGATCTGCACTGCAGCACTTGTCACCTCTGACCAGAAACGACATGTGGCGTTACGAACACTCTATCACAAACTCTATCATCCCTTGTAAATATTCCCCTTCTATTGGACGCCCAGGGCCACGGACCGGGTCACCGCTGCTGCGACACATCCCGGTACCGAGTATCCTACCACCCTGGCGGGCGATCCAGAAGTGCCCCCACTGCCTGTCAGCATTTCTCATTGTTAGGCAACAGATCATCTCCTTCCAAATTTAAGTAGGATGGTTCCATTGGGATTGATATACCTGTCATGATCCATTTTTGTATGCGTGGCAGCTATGGTTCCTCTATGATTTAAATGTAGCTTTTTTCCTTTCAGGCCAGCAGGAATTAATGTCAGTTTCACTTGCTGCAAATGCAGAGTTGCTAGGTCAGCTAATTTGGGTGGTGACCACTCCCACCATCCTTTAAATAGTCACCTGATGCATCACCTGACTGTTGGTGAAAGAGCAATTTATGTTGATCAACACTGGAGTAAGGAGCTCTCTGGTTGCAGTGGTGAATCTGCTGGTTTTGTGGAGTTAATGGCCCTGGTGCTTTTCTTCTGCTGTGTGGTGCTTTGCAGCAGAGAAAATTGTTAAGCTAAGTTTTGTGTTTTTACCTCATCTGTCTCATGCTTGTCACTGTCCCCTGTGATGCACCATCTACAGTTGTGAGGCTAGCGCTCTTGTCGGCCAGTGCACTAGCCAGGGCAGTGAGGGATGAGGCTCGTGATGGCGGCAGGGGGAAGGACCCACTTAGGGCGTTAGTGGAGTGCAGGGACAGGCTTAGGTTGGAGCTTAGGAGGTGACCATCCCTCATTCGCTGTCGGTAGGGCCTTCCTCTCCCCTTTAACATCACGTTGTGTGTGTTTGTTGTGCCGTCCGCTGGACCAACCCTTGTTGGGTCGTGACTAGAGATGAGCGACTTTGCCTTTTTTAGGGTCGAGTCAGGTTTCATGAAACCTGACTTTCTCAAAAGTCGAGTCGAACGAAATCGGCCGACTATCGTGAAAAGTTAGTTGTCCGACTGAAACACGGAACCCAATGCAAGTCAATGGGGAAGCAAAGTCGGCAGGGAGTGGAGGACAGTAAACACACCTACAGTGCCCATTTCAATGCCAACTACATAAATTCTTATTACCGTATATACTCATGTTTAAGCCGACCAGTGTATAAGCCGACCCCCCTAATTTTGCCACAAAAAACTGGGAAAACGTATTGACTCGCGTATAAGCCTAGGGTGAAAAATGATTATGCCCCCATATGCTCCATAGATTAGGCCCCCATAAACTGCACAGATTATGCCCCCGTATGATCCACAGATTATGCCCCCATATGATCCACAGATTATGCCCCCATATGCTGCACAGATTATGCCCAATATGATCCACAGATTAGGCCCCCATATGCTCCACAGATTATGCCCCCATATGTTCCACAGATTAGGCCCCCATATGCTCCTCAGATTATGCCCCCATATGTTCCACAGATTATGCCCCAATATGTTCCACAGATTAGGCCCCCATATGCTCCTCAGATTATGCCCCCATATGTTCCACAGATTAGGCCCCCATATGCTCCTCAGATTATGCCCCCATATGTTCCACAGATTAACCCCCCATATGTTCCACAGATTAGGCCCCCATATGCTCCTCAGATTATGCCCCCATGTTCCACAGATTAGGCCCCCATATGCTCCTCAGATTATGCCCCCATATGTTCCACAGATTAGGCCCCCATATGCTCCTCAGATTATGCCCCCATATGTTCCACAGATTAGGCCCCATATGCTCCTCAGATTATTCCCCCATATGTTACACAGATTATGCCCCATACTATGTCCCTCATGCTGCCGCGCTGCTGCAGCAAATAAAATTACATACTCACCTCTCGTCGCTGGGGGCCAGGTGCCGGTGTCCTGAGCAGGCGATGACACCGGCGCGCTATGGGGGACAGGTGCCGGTGTCACCGTTGGCTCAAGACCCCGGCACCTGAGATATTTACCTGTCACCGGACCGCTCCACCGCAGCGCTACTCCCGCTTCCGGGTCCTCGGCAGTGAATGATCAGGCAGGGGGAGCGGCGCGCACTAACGACGTCGTATGGCCCTCTGCCTGAACATTCAGAGTCGGACGAGGAGGTCGGAGCAGCGCGCAGCAGAGGAGAGAGGTCAGGTAAATATCGCTATACTCACCCCTCGCCGGCGCGTCTCTCTCTGCAGCGTCTCCTCTTCTCCCGGCGGTCTCCACAGCTCTTGCTTCCTACAGCGGTCACACCGCTCATTAAAGTCATGAATATGTGCATATTCATGACTTTAATGAGCGGTACCATGTGACCGCTGCAGGAAGGAGCCGGAGATCGTGGGAGAAGTAGGGGGCTGCAGAGACCGCGCTGGCGGAGGGGTGAGTATGATACGACACCACTATGTAGTGTACCCCACGTACAAGACAATAATGGTAGTATCCTATGATATTTTTGATCGCATCTTTATATGTCCATGTATTATAAATGGATCACACATGTCAAAGATAAAATGTATGTTTTCCCTAAATAAACAAAGTACATGAATACGCGTGATGTAGCTGCACCTATAAATGTTGCTCCAGTAAGTAATGTAATAGTAATATATTGTTAATTTCGGTTATTTTTTATTTTTTGTTCTCCCATTTTTTTGTTTAATATATCTGTTAGACCGATGATTCAATTTGTTTAAGTTATAAGTTTGACAAATTTGTATAGTAAGGGTTAGCGTTGGTTCCCCTTTTACTAGTAATCACTGTCAGAGTATTTAGAATTGATTATGCGCCCTACAACTATATACATGCTCCCATATAATATCTAAATCAGACTTAAGAAAAAAATTGAGACGACCATATAAAGGCTCCGATACATGTATAAGTTATTGTAATTTTTTGATGATGCCAACCTATTACTGCCTAATATGTAATAGTATTGCTCCAATTAGTACAGTGTTAAGAGTGAGCAATCTCACATTGTAGTGATCTTCTTTCATGACTGATTAGTTGCACCTCTAATAAGTATGATAGTACTTCCATTTATGTATATTGCTATATCATTATTAGAGATAGATTAACATTACTTCATGTGGGCTATTAGAGAACTTTAGAGACGGTAAAATATGATTAATTATATTTAATTTTCATAGTTAGCCATCTATAAAATAAATTAATTGGAATACTCCCTCTTAATGTATGAGTCTCCTAGATGTATTGTAATATTAGGTATTTGATGAGGGCTGAATTGTAATGATATTATAGATTATCTAAGAGACATAGATAAATATAGACCAATATCTATGATTGTTAGTATATATTTATCAAAATCAATATAATTCTATAATTATAAATTTGAATGGTATGATGGGTTATTTTTTTATTTATGATAAATTATAAATATAAAGTGTATCTTCTATATAAGAATAATAGGGACTAATTTTATGAGCCTTCTTCTTCATTTATTATTATGTCTTTATACACCGACTCTATATTGTGCTGATGGAGACCTCTGGTATATTGTTTAGCTCCATTTATAGATGGTATGAGTGTTTGTTTATAGTCATGACATACTAATCATCATACCTCATTGTGGATGTTATATATCACTAAAGAATGTATGTCGTTTAATGATGATTTGATGAGGGGCTTACTGCATTGATGCATCATGGATTTAGATCCGATAGTGTTAAGTGTTTTTATCTTTCAACCGCACTCGAAATAACTTACGAGAGTTTTATGTATGTGCGACTATTATTAGAGTTGTGTACGTTATAATTATTGATATGGCTTAGTTAAACAGTCGCCTATTCTACTTTACACCACCCCCCCCCCCCCTCCCCCACCCACTATATGTGTATATAGCAATATATTATTAATATTTTATTAGATAGTATATGAGTTCCGATTATTAATTGTGCGAACTCAGTATGTACGCATTTTATATTTACACTGTGTTTTATTGAATATACAATGAGATCATGTAATTATTATGAGAGCATACGATATATTAATTTAGCGTAAATATAATTAATTAGATTTTGTATTATTAGAATATTTATATATATAGATAGATAGAAATATAGGTATATTTATATTTATAATATTGGTATAGATTATAATATTAATTTTAAAATATAAATTATAGAGAAGGACGTAATTATAAAAAAAATATAAAATAGAGTAATATATATGTTATAGTTATAAGTTTAGGTGATATATCTAGTTTGTAATTTAAGGAGGTGTATTAAAAATAATATGTATTATATATATTATTATAAATATTTTAGAATATATATTAATTAATTTATATTAATAAATATTAACTTATTAATAGGATATAGTTATTTATATATTTTGATGATTATAATTAAATTTTATTATTTTTGTGATTTTAAATTATTAGAGTTTAGAATATTATGTAATAATACATAATAGTATAATATTATTTTTTAGTTTTTAGATAGTACGTATATATAATTTTATGAATATTTAGTAGAGCTTTTATGTAGTTTATAATTTAGTATAGTGGAGGCTTTGAATGAGATTTTTGGTTTAAGAATAGCGATAGAATTTTTTATATTATATTATTATGAGAGCATTTATATTTTTTTTTTTTTATAATTTATTTATTTTATTTGTTATTTATATTTATTATTATTAACTTTTAAGATAATGAATATAAATATAAGTTTGTAATTATGTAGGGGTATAGATTATTAGTATTAAGAGAATAATTATATAATTAATTATTACGTTATATTATTGTTTTAGATGAAAGTTGAGATTTATATTAGAGGTAATTAGTTATTATTTATATTATATTATTATAAAATTTAATATAGGAGAGAGCAATTATGAAATTTTCTCTTATATTTTATAATTTTAATATATATTTTTTAATAATTTTTGTATATAAATATTATAATTATGATATAGATAAGTATGTATTATATTATATTTTTAGTTAGAATAGATTTAATTTAGGATAAATTATTAATAAGTATAAGAAATATATTGTTTTATGAATTTATTAATTATTTATTGATTAATTTTTAAAAAGATAAAGTTATAGAGTTAGGATTATGATATATAATAGGGTATTAAGATAATATTTAGGAATATTAGGGTTAATATATAGTTTTTTTATTATAATAATTATTATTATTTATATTAGTATTAATTATTTTTATACTGGTTAAATATTATATTATAGATTGATTAGTACGGTTATAATTTATGTTATTATTAATTTTAATAAAAATTGTGATTTTTTGATTTATACATTGTATATTTTATAAACTTGATTTCTTAATTAATTATAGATATTATGATTATTTCCCGATGTTATTAGTTAATGTGATAGATATTATAATTAATGAGAGATATGTATATTATAGATTTAGGTTTATAATAATATAATAGTTATAGATTATATATATATATTTTAGAGTATTGTTGTGATTATATAATTATAATAGAATAATATTAGGGTATGGCCTAATAAGTCGCGCAAGTTTATATTTAGGGTATAATAATCATGTAGGGAGAATTAATATTAGGGATATTAAAATTGTAGGTGCATATATTATTGATTTTTATTTAGAATATATAATATAATTTATAGGTTTATATTTATACTTATTAGAGTGTTAATTTATGATTTTATAATTTATATTTGTGTAGTAGTGTAATAATATAGTAGTGTTAGTTTTAATTAATTTATTAGTGATATTATTTAATTATTATAATATAATTCAATATAGTTATATAATAATATAATATAGATTATAGTTTAACATAATTATATATATAAGTTAATGTTTTATATATATAATAAATTATATTAATAATTTATTTTGAAAAGATAATATTTATTTTATTATTTTATTTTAGAATATTGATAATGTGTAGTTTCATATAAATATTAATTTTTAATATTAATTATAATTAGTTTAGACTATTAGTAATGTTGAATGCTGATAGAATATAATTTTATATATGTTATTAATTTTGTGAAATATTATTTTTTATATGTAGATTATTATTAATGTATTATATTTCGAGTTTATATTATAATTAAATTATGATATTTAGAGCAATTATATTATAGGACAGGGTTATATATATTATAATTTATAATATTTATTATTTATTAATTTTATTTGAAGAAATTGTATATTATAGGTTTTTATTTAATAGATTTATTATTATTGTGTTAATACTTATCGAATATATATTTATTTAATTAGATTAGATATAATATATAATGAATATATAGTATTTATAGATTAGTAGATATGAGATTAATAGAGTATGTATATACGTTTTGTATTATATATATTAAGATAATATTTTAGGTTTTAATATATTAATGTATTTGTTTACTGAGGGGGATTTATATATGACAGAATTTTATAAATTAATTATTATAATAATTACTTTTATTTATATAATATATATATGATTTTACTAATTTTTGAATATTATTATGAATTATTTTATAATAATATTCAAATATTAATAGTGTATAGGGAATATTAGTATATTGTTAATAATTAGTTTAGTATGTAGGTTAGTGTTTATACGAGAATATAGAATATTAAATATTTTTGATGTTGTTTTTATTTACGATTTATTATATAGAGATTTTATATTATTATAATTGATATAGTTATTTATTTTATATATTTTATAATTATAATTAGTATTTTTATAAAACATTTTTATTTATATATTATATTATATTATTATTATATGCTAATATAGCATAAAAGTTAATTCTAGTAGATTAATTATTATTAGTGAATAATAGAGCATTTTTTTATATAATTTTATATTTTTATTTTACATATTATATATTTGTAGATATTTAGGTGGTGATAGTAGGAGTTTTATATATTATGATTTTGATGATTTTTTTTTTTATATATAAATAGATACGTAATTTTAATTAGATATATATATTTTAATATTTTTATAATTAGTTATATTAGGATTTAGTAAGTTAGTGTTTATTGATAACATTTGAATTTAGTTTTTAAATATTTATTTATATATTATATTTATATTTTTTTTTCATATTAAATATAGATATTTAGGTTTTTACGAATAGAGCAAATATATAGTTTTATAGTATTATTATATTGAAGAATTTAATTATATACGTATATTTAGTATTTAGGTTTTGTTTTGAGATAAGCATATTTAGTCATGGGATTAGTAGTTTTAGTAAATGATATATAGAGATTATATAAGAACGATTATAATATAGGTAATATTTTTAATTAATGAGATTAATAAATATTAATAAATATAATTATATATATATATATTTTTATTAGTTTATTAGAGTTATGTATTGTTTATTAATAGTAGAATTATTTAATATGATAGGAGCTAGAGGCAATATTAAAATATATAAGATTTAGAGGTAAATATATAAATTACGTACGTAGTGATGAATGTTTCACTATGATATAATAGTGTCGCAACCCCCCCCACACTCCCCCCCCCCCCCCCCCCACCCCCCCCCGCCCCCCCCCCCCCCCCCCGTAATAAATATAAATAAATTGTATAGTATATATGTGAGCTCTTCCTTTATCCATATATACCAATAGTTAGTATATATTACTAGTTAATTTAGCTATTATTTGCTATAATCTTATATAGTTATATGTTAATATGTATTGGCTTTTATATGACATTATTTATGAGGACATTCTTTAGGATCGATAGCTTTGTACTTATCAATATATAGTTAATTCGCTTATTTTATTATCGCATGTGGTTCTGAGGGCTAAAGATATATATATTATGCTATATTATATAGGTCCTACCCATATTGTAAAATTTGGTCTTTCCTCAGTATACAGTATTGGCTATTATCACTTTTTCTTTATTTAGTAGAATGAATTGACAATCTCAGTTTGTGTATATTTCTTATACTATTGTTGTGAGATAGAAGCGGACATCTTTGTGAGATTGTGCGAAATCAATTCATTAAGTGTTATGCGGGTGATAGGCTCACCCTTATTAATATGTACTGTAATCACGGCTAGAGCTTGAAGATTGAAGCTTTTAGTGTCATAGTCCTTGATATAATACTAGTTAAATATCCACAGATAGTATATAGTCCAGATAGGCGCATTTTACCTGTGTTTTGGAAGTGTGTAAGCTTTAGTGTGCCAATTCATTATTTGTTATATTTATGCTTGACACCCTCTCTATCACAATGTTTTTATATTCTACTCACACTGATTGTGTTCATATCTAATAATATCCGCACATGTGATTAGCGTGTCTCAACACTGTGTAATTGGCGCGCCTCAATATTTTTTTAACATGACTGTAGAATTTTTCAAGTGGCCCAATGTCAAATAAAACGCAAATCGCTATCAGTCGCATCTACTGCACACTACTTGAGATATAGTGGCTGACATTAGTGTCGCCAATTTAAAAGAGCTCAGCAGGAATCCACCCATCTTCATATTATTTTTTCATTATTCATTATTCAATACTTCCATATAATTCAAAATTCTTTCATAATTCACATCCAATCATAAATTCTCATCATAAATCAAATTTCAATAATCATATATTATCCATCATATTTTACATCATAATTTTTAATCAAATTCATATTCATATTCCACCATTCAATAAATACCAATTATCATCATTCATTCATCATTCATTCATATATAATCTTATATATCTCTCATAATTTATTATAATCATATTTATATCTTTTTTTCTCCAAATTCAAACAAACATTCAATATACCATATAAATCCTTCCATACACTATCTAATAATTTCCCTTCCATATCATGATAAATATCATCATACACCTGTCTGGCGGAATTCACCATTTAATACCAATTATCATAATTTTTATCAATACAAACCCCCTCCCATTCTCTTTTCCCCAATTAATCCCGAACAATGGGCCAACATGATGATGCTCAAGTGTCTGACCCGCCCCACCATTTAGAAATGCTCACGAATATGATGGCCCCCCATGCCCACATCTCCATATAATGCAACTTTTTAAAATCCAAACCCAAAAATCCAAAATTTTAATGTTACCCCCCCAATTTAAAATGCCCCAGTATAAAGGGGCCATGTAGTATGTTTTTTACCCCTTTTTTATTTAAATATCCCAATTAGGGCCCCCCCAATGAGCCCCGGCCTGCCAGCCCCATTAGTGCTCCAGCCACATAGAGCCAATGATGATGTCCAGTGTATGATGGCCAATATAATGCTCACTATAATGGGCCCATTTATAATGCTCCAGTGTAGAATGGGCCCCATAGATGCTGCATCCAGTGTCTGATCTGCCCCATTTAGAATGCTCGTATATGATGGGCCCCAGGATGATGCTCAGTGTATGATGGCAATATAATGCTCAATATAATCCTCAGTGTATATGGGCCCAGTAAATGCTGCTCGTGTCTGAGTCCCCTTTAGAATGCTCCAGCTATATGATGGGCCCATGATGAAGCTCCAGTGTATGATTGGCCCAACATAATTTGCTCCCATATATAATGGTCACCATTTATAATGCTCCAGGGTATAATGGGCCCCGTAGATGCTGCTTCAGTGTCTGATCTGCCCAATTTTAGAATGCTTCCAGTATATGATGGGCCCATGGATGATGCTCCAGTGTATAATGGGCCAATATATGCTCCATATATAATGGTCCCCATTTATAATGCTCAGTGTTAATGGGCCCGTATATGCTGCTCCAGTGTCTGATCTGCCCATTTAGAATGCTCCAGTATATGATGGGCCCCATGGATGATGCTCCAGTGTCTTATGGGCCAAAATCAATGCTCCATATATATGTGCCCCATTTATAATCCTCCAGTGTATAATGGGCCAGTAAATGCTGCTCCAAATGTCTGATGTCCCCATTTAGAATGCTCCAGTATTTGATGGGCCAGATGGTGATGCTTCAGTGTATGATGGGCCAATATAATGCTCCATATATAATGTGCCCCATTTATAATGCTCCAGTGTATAATGGGCCCACGTATATGCTGCTCCAGTGTCTGATCTGCCCCATTTAGGATGCTCCAGTATATGATGGGCCCCATGGATGATGCTCAGTGTCTTATGGGCCAAAATAATGCTCCATATATAATGTGCCCCATTTATAATGCTCCAGGGTTATAATAGGCCCGTAAATGCGCTCCAGTGTCTGATGTCCCATTTAGAATGCCCCAGTATATGATGAGCCCCTGGATGATGCTCCAGCGTATGATGGGCCAATATAATGATCCATATATAATTGGCCCCATTTATAATGCTCCAGTGTAGAATGGGCCCCGTAGATGCTGCTCCAGTGTCTGATGTCCCCCATATTAGAATGCTCCAGTGTATTATGGGCCCTATCTATGATGCTCAAGTGGTATGCTGGGCCCCATTATATATTCTTCAGTGTATAATGCTCCCATATATTGCTCCAAAGATTAAAAAAAATGAAATACCTCTCCTCGCTGTGCACTGCTCTACTCTGGACTCCTCAGCGTCGCAATCTTCCAGCTCTCTGCACTTGGACTGTTTAGGCAGAGGACGTACAGACGTGACATCATCACGCTCTCCAACCTGAATGTCACTGTCAGGAAACGCGGAAGACGTCACAGCAGTGGAGCAGGGAGAAGTAAGTATTGCAAGTGCTGGGGCCCTGAGCAAGCAGGGGGGCCCCCTCGTGGGCGACAGCACTGGTACAGGGCCCCTCATAGTACTGGGGTGTATCTGACGGCGAGTGAGCCCCCCCACCAACAGAGACACTTTTGCGTACTATGAGGGGCCCTTTGCCAGTGCCATCGCCCACGAGTCAGCCCCCCCACCTGCTCAGGGAACCGGCACTTGCCCGAGTGCGCAAGGTGCTGACGCCGGCCCTGGGGGGGTGTTCAGCCCAGTTAGTGTCACGACGTATAACAGATATATTCTATGAGAGTAACATATATCTAATGTGACAACATTCTATATTTCATATAATAGAAAATATCAACATGTATACATAGTATCTGCCAGCAATGTCTTACCTGACATAATATCCTATGTATTGTGGGTCTATACTGTGTACGTGTCACGCTGTCTCAGGATAGAGGTGAACCGGGGTCTATGCTGACTCTGAACTGGGGTCCTGACTAGTCCCTCTACCTGGAGGTACTGTTAATGGTACAGAGGTCCAGGCCGCCAGCGTAACCCTGTCTCCTGTAGATCCCTGACCACTGTAATCTAGTCCTGAGAAGGACCCTGATTACCACCACAGGGAATGGGCAGGTCACAGCTTACACACAGTCTAAGACAAACGAGACAGACAAGGGGTAAAGAAAACACTGCCTTGCATACAAAACTTCCACTACAGAGGAACACAAAAGGTTAAGGAGATAAACAATAAGCGAGGAGAGGAAAAACCACAACAGGCACTCTTAGCTTAAGTCTTCTCAGAAACGATCCGCTCTGCTGGTCTGAATGAATGCTTTCACCGACAACTTCCCCAGCAGACCAGCAGGTATATGAAGGAAGCTAATTAACAAAACATCAATCGCAGCTGGGCGAGGCTGGTCAGTCCAGCACCGAGAGAGAAAGAATTAACTCCCTCAGTGCCGAAAAACACCCAGCACCAGAAACTCAGCTGTGCGAAGTCAGGGTGTGCAATCGCGACGATCTTCGCCGCGACACACCCGTGACAGTTAGGGAGGTGGAAAAACTGGCATATGTTGAGGTGTAGGCTGGACGTTCAGCAGCTGCAAATGGAGGAATTGGAGAAGTCGGAGGAAGAGGAGGACAAAGCGAGCCATTTTGCTGGCAACCTATGTGTCATCAGGGGAAGGTGGTACAAAATCCTTTGAAACCCAGGCATGGTTCATTTTTATGAAGGTGAGATCACCAACATTTTGGGTCGACAGCCGGGTCCTTCTTTCTGTCAGGATTGATCCATCAGCAGTGAAGACCCTTTCTGATAGCACACTACCAGCAGGGCAAGCGATCTCCTGTAAAGCATATTGGGCCAATTCAGGCCAGGTGTCCAGTTTACAGGCCCAGTAGTCAAAGGGGAATGAACTGTGAGGGAGAACATCGATAGGGGAGGAGAGGTAATTTTGAACGATAGTTGACAACTGCTGTCTTTTGTCTGTTGCAATCGATTCAGTATTAACAGTCGTGTGAGCGTTACTCGAGAAATCAGTCCACAACATGGTCATGAAACCCTGTCTTCAACGCCACTTCAGCTGTGTGCACCATGAACACCTCTTCCGTTTGGCCCAGTACAGCTCGTGGTAGAACCTGCACCGCTGCTGTGTGCTGGGAATGCCTCTAACAAACGGTTTACCAGAGTTGCTTGTTTGTTCACCAATATTAGCTCTAGGTTCTCTTGTGGCATGATGTTCTGTAATTTGCCTTTATAGCGTGGATCGAGGATGCTGGCCAACCAGTAGTCGTCATCCTTCATAATTTTGTCAATGCGGGGGTCCCTTTTTAGGATACGCAAGACATAGTCACACATGTGGGCCAATGTTCCAGGTGTCAATGATGCACTGACAGTGGTGGGTGTTGTGAATGTGCTAGAGATTGTTTCTGAGCAGAGGCTCCCTCTGGTGGTTACAGACAGTACTGAACCTTTCAGCAAGGAATGGCAATCTGGGATCACGGACTGGACTGATATAAGGGAGGTTCCCTCCCATGATGGTCGCCGGTGATCAATTGTTCTTGTCTCAATTGTGGTTCCTGGTTCATTTGGAAGTTGCTGGAGTCTTGCCTGCACCTGCTGCTTTCAGATAAGATATATTCTGCTTTTCTTTTTGTGCTTGCTTTTTTCCTAGTTTTCTGCACTTTTGTGGAGGTCAGCCGGGTCCCCTCCTGGGGCCTGTGCTCCTCTCAATTTATCTGTAGCCACTGTTATTTGTTCATTTGCTTTTTCCTGTTTTTTCAGTGGCTGCGGCTTTGTTTTGTTACACCAGAGATCTGATTTAGGTGGTAGAGAACGTGTGATCTCAGGTTTTTTGGCAATCTTGGTTACAGTCTCATAATCCTGTTTTAGATTGGAAATCTGTGTCTGTGACCAGTTGGGGCTGCCAATGTGTTAATGCCGACACTCCTGTTTTTTCCGCCTCTCCCCAGTCTCAGGATGTTCCTGACTTTTTGACTGATTTCTCAGATGTATTTAGTGAAAGTAAATCTGCATCCTTGCCCCCTCACAGAAGCTATGATTGCGCTATTGAATTAGTGCCTGGTGGTAAATTTCCTAAAGGTCGCCTTTTTAACTTGTCTGTACCTGAACACGATGCTATGCGATCTTATATCAAGGAGTCATTGGAGAAGGATCATATCAGACCATCCTCTTCACCCTTGGGCGCCGGTTTTTTCTTTGTGGCCAAAAAGGATGGTTCATTGAGGCCGTGTATTGATTATCGCCTCCTGAATAAGATCACTGTGAAATATCAATATCCGTTACCCTTGATTTCTGACCTGTTTTCCAGGGTGAAAAGTGCTAGTTGGTTTACCAAGCTTGACCTCAGGGGGGCGTATAACCTTATTCGCATTAAGCACGGGGTTGAATGGAAGATGGCATTTAATACCCCAGAGGGGCATTTTGAGTACCTAGTGATGCCCTTTGGGCTCACTAATGCTCCTTCCGTCTTCCAATCCTTCATGAATGATATTTTCAGGGATTTTGTGGATAAATTTCTGATTGTTTATTTGGATGATATCTTGATTTTTTCCAATGACTGGGACTCTCATGTGAAACATGTTCGGACTGTGTTCCAGATTTTGGGAGAGAATGCACTGTATGTGAAGGGATCAAAGTGTCTTTTTGGCGTACAGATGGTCTCATTTCTGGAATTCATTTTGTCTTCGTCTGTTATTGAAATGGACCCGGTCAAGGTTCAGGCCATCTGTGATTGGGTCCAACCTACTTCATTAAAGGCTCTTCAGAGATTTTTGGGTTTTGCCAATTTTTATCGTAAATTTATTGGTAATTTCTCCGGTATTGTTAAACCATTGACTGATTTGACCAAAAAGGGTTCTGATGTGGTGAATTGGCCTCCTGAGGCAGTCTCTGCATTTCAGGAACTTAAGCAGAGATTCACTTCTGCTCCTGTTCTACTGCAGCCTAATGTTTCTCTACCGTTTCAGGTGGAGGTTGATGCCTCTGAAATTGGGGCAGGTGCCGTTTTGTCCCAAAGAGATCCAGAGACCTCTAAGAGTAACCCTTGTGCCTTTTTCTCTCAAAAATTTTCTCCCAACTGAACGTAATTATGACGTGGGTAATCGGGAGTTATTGGCCATGAAGTGGGCCTTTGAAGAGTGGAGACATTGGCTGGAAGGAGCCAAACATCAGGTGGTGGTCCTCACGGACCATAAGTATCTGGTTTATCTCGAATCAGCCAAGCGACTTAATCCTAGACAGGCCAGGTGGGCCTTGTTTTTCACACGTTTTAATTTTGTGGTTTCTTTTCTTCCTGGCACTAAGAATGTTAAGGCGGATGCCCTCTCGAGGAGTTTCTTTGTGGACTCTCCTGAGTTATCTGACCCTACTGTTATTTTGAAAGAGGGTGTAGTTCTTTCCGCCATCTCGCCCAATTTGAGACTGGCTCTGGAAGGGTGTCAGGAGGATAAACCTGAGCGCTGCCCTATTGGGAAATTGTTTGTCCCAGACCAGTGGAAGAAGAGTGTGATGTCTGAGATTCATTGTTCCGCGTTGGCTGGTCATCCCGGGATTTTTGGTACCAGAGACTTGGTGAGTCGGTCCTTTTGGTGGCCTACTTTGTCTCGTGACGTCAGGGAATTTGTGCAGTCCTGTGGGACTTGCTCTCGCTCCAAGCCTTGCTCTCGCTCTAGTGGTTTGTTAATGCCATTACCTGTGCCCAAGAGGCCATGGACCCATATCTCTATGGATTTTATTTCCGACCTCCCTGTTTCTCAGAGAATGACCGTTATCTGGGTAATCTGTGATAGGTTTTCCAAGATGATACATCTTGTGCCATTACCTAAGTTACCTTCCTCCTCCGAATTGGTGCCTTTGTTCCTTCAGCACGTGGTTCGGTTACATGGCATTCCCGAGAACATTGTGTCTGACAGAGGAGTCCAGTTTGTTTCCAGATTTTGGAGGACTTTTTGTTCTAAACTTGGTGTTCAATTATCTTTCTCCTCTGCTTTTCATCCTCAGACCAATGGACAAACCGAGAGAACTAACCAGACCTTGGAGACTTATTTGAGATGTTTTGTGTCTGCTGATCAAGATGACTGGGTCTCTGTTTTGCCTTTGGCTGAGTTTGCTCTTAATAATAGGGCTAGCTCTGCCACCTTGATGTCTCCATTTTTCTGCAATTTTGGGTTTCACCCTCGATTTTCTTTGGGACAGGCGGAGGCTTCTGTCTGTCCAGGTGTTGACTCTGTTGTGGAGCGAATGCAGCAGATTTGGGACCAGGTGGTGGAGAGGTTGTCTCTCTCTAGAAATGTACTTGTCTGTTTTCTTTCTTATTAGTTCATTTTATGTTATAAACTTTGTCACTAATGTACTATAGTTACAATTTCATATTGTTTCCTCCTTCACTGCCTTTCCTGCTTTTTCCTTTCCCTTTCCTTCTATCTCCCTCTTTCCCTTCCTTATTCCCTATTGTTTCCCTTCCCGTCCTTGAAAATTTGAATAAAATTATTGGAAAAGAAAGTAGTAGTAGTAATAGAGCAGCAAAATGGAAAGCATGATGGAAATCCTTTATATCTTCACCAAAGCACCGTGGTGCTCCATAATTTCCAGAGTATTTCTTAATATATACAATAAAAAGCATTAGTCCAACATTTAACAAAACACCTATCCCATGCATATGATTGCTATTCTTATGAGTACTACCCCAACATGGCTTCCAGAGTCTTGACAAATGAAATAGAAAGAATAGGTGTCCATTCAAGGAAAATCCTTACTGGTAGTGTACACAACTTTGTTTTTAATATATCCAAATATTATACAATATTTAATAGAAATATTTATTTAGAATAGCGGCCCCATTGTGGAGATGACACTTTACAACATAAGTAGGAAATTCCAGAAAGTCTTTTAACAAATGGAGTATCTACTTCCTTCTGTAAACCTGAGACACAGAAATAAACAATAGATCCATTGCTGTTACCATAGTTGCTGGAAAATCCAGTTTCTGTTTATTACCTTCCTAAACAATATACATTCAACATATTTTCCAGAAACAAGCAAATTACAAAAATTCCGATGTGGTTCGATTTCTTGTGACTTGCTCGTCACAGTAGCAGTACACTTGGGGCACGGCCGGACTGGGATAAAAATACAGCCCTTGCACACAAACCTCAGCAGCCCACAAATAATATTGCTTAACCATTTCTTCAATGAAGGAAAATTAGTTACAACAAATCTACTTGGACATGCCCCTCATCACTCACACCCATGTAAATATGCGAGACCAGCTTAAAAAATCTGAGTCAAAATAAATGTAAATATGCAATATCAGCTTCATAAGTCTGAGCCAACAATGACACCAATAAAAACGTCTATTCATCTTACAAAAAACAAGCCATCACATGACTCTGTTGGCTGAAATATGGAAAAATTATAGCTATTTAAATATGGGATGCAAAAACTAGTTTTTGCAATAGAAGCATATTTTATTGAGTGACAGCAGCCAAACATAAAAATGCTATATTATTATTATTATTTATTATTATAGCGCCATTTATTCCATGGCGCTTTACATGTGAGGTGGGGTATACATAATAAATTCAAGTACAGTAATCTTAAACAATACAAGTCATGACTGGTACAGGAGGAGAGAGGACCCTGCCCGCGAGGGCTCACAATCTACAAGGGATTGGTGAGGATACAGTAGGCGAGGGTAGAGCTGGTCGTGCAGCGGTTTGGTGGATCGGTGGTTAGTACATAAATCTGATATCGCTGTAATCGCACCGACCCGAAGAATAAAGTCTCCATATCACTTATACCGCACGAGGAACGGCAAAAAAAATAAATAAAACCAATTCTTCACCTGCTGTTGATTTTTTCATTCTGCCTCCCAGACATCGCAGTAAGACTCGGCTCACATTTATCCTGCTTACTGCGCTGATCGCTTACACCGGGGATTCCATGTAAATCTCTGAAATATGTGATTAAGACAGAAGATTTCCTATAATGTAGCAGATGGAGCCATTGTGGACGCCATAGAACCTGTGATCCGGCGGTTTCCGTCTTTTTAGGCATGCATAAAAAGCACGGTCAACCACAGTTTTGTGCACTTGAGAAAAGAAGGACACCGCTGAACAGAGGCCAGACAGAGCCCAGAGTAACTCTGCTGCCTCATTATAGTGAATGGATCCCTTGGAGGTTTTATCTGTCACGTCACTCGAAGATTTGGATGGAAACCCCAAAATGCTCAGAGTATAGCACAAGATAAATGTGATCCCAAACGTTATGTAAAATGTTCCGGATAAAAGCTTCAACTCAATCCACAAAAAATGCAAGGCCCCACACAGGTCCATCATCTGTTAACAGAAATATAGCGGGCTTTCACGTTACTGGTAGCACAAAGGCTCTGGAAAAGAGATATGACTCCTAGACCCTCAAAAGAAATTAATCAAATTCTGCACTCCCAAATTCAAATGCCCCCTCCCTCCTTCTAAACCACATTTAGAGCCCACCTGTTAGGCATTTCTGTATTGATGAGAGCCTGCCTAACTTACGGGTGCTTGTCTCCAGAAGCATGAGCTGGGCGTAATGTACTGGTCACTACAGCGTACTGGTCACTACAACAGCAGTTTGCAATTTTCACTCCGCAACATCCACTGACGCTTGTTTCTGGAAAACACCCATGGAGTCAAAATCGTCACTACACTTGTAGCTAAATTCCCAAAGGGGTATAATTTCCAAGACAGGGTCACTTGAAGGGGAAATCTGCTTTTCTAGCTCTTAGGGACTTTGTATATAGAGTCTGCAAACTATTCTTAGAAAAATCTGCACTCCAGGAAGCATATAGCTCTCCGTCTCGCCGTGTGGCTAAACAATACTGTACAGCCACATATGGCTGTACATGTTTAGTGGAAATTGTGGGACAAATATTGGTGCCATTTTTACCTACTTCTTATGTAAAAATGTAAAATCTGGGGCTAAAGCAAAATTTTGCTGGTAAAAATGTAATTATTTTTTCTTCACTGCACAATGGTATAAAAATTCTGTGACACACCTATGGTGTCAATATGATCACTGCACACCTAGATGAATTAGCTGAGAGGTGTAGTTTGTAAACTGGGTTCACTTATGGGGGTGTTCTGCTGTTCCGGCACCTCAGGGGCTCTGCCAATGTGACATGGCACCCTCAAACTAGTGCAGCAAAATCTGCACTGCAGTATGGCACTCCTTCCCGTCTGAACTTTGCACTGTGCCTCAAAAGTATTTTTCGACCACATATGGGGTATCGGTGAACTCAGGAGAAATTGCACAACAAATTTTGGGGTCCTTTTACAGGGTTACAGCCACAGTGTGGAGCCAGAAGACTGCAGAAGGTAATTCCTTATCCTTGTCTATTTTGGTTTATTCCCCTACATCCACTCCGCGATGCATTCCTCTGTTATATGTGAGTGAATATTTTGCATGCCTGGAGTTTTCTGTTAACCCTTGTTTGTGTTGCCTTGTTTGTTGAGTTGGCGTATTATGGTGCACAGCAGCGTACCTCGTCCCTGGGTAGGGGAAGAGAAACAGATGGAGGGCTAAATCTGGAGATAAGGCAAGGGTGGACGCCTCGGCATCTTCACCTTCAGAAGTATCCTGGGGAGTATGGCGAGCTAGGGCGCCCCCTAGCATTAGGGACAGGGAAGGAACCCCTGGTTCCGGGTCACCCGACAGATGTGTCTTGACATTAGCTCTGACTATAACCAGTTTTTCAGATCCATTATAGATTCAATCACTGCTCTAATGGGGCAACAGCAGCAACTCAGTCTGGAAGTAGCGGATTTACGCACAGCAGATTGAAGGTGGTGGGTTTATGCACGGTTGTTTTGCAGCACCCTAATACATCTGGTGTGGAAATCTCATCTTTCAGGCAAAACATAGTGGAGCCCAAGATCGCTTTACCTGAGAGGTTCTCTGGGGGTTGTGACAAGTTTGCTGTGTTCCGGGAGGCCTGTAAACTGTACTTCAGGTTACGTTTGGTTTCCTCAGGTACTGAGGAGAAACATATGGGGAGAGTAATCTCACTCCTCTAGGCAGTCCCCCAAACATGGGCATTTTCCCTCCAGTCTGACTTTGACGCGTCAGACGGTGGAGGGATTTTTTCTGGCACTGGGCCTATTATATGATGACACTGATCATGTCTCCTTTGCTGAGTCGACGCTGCGTCAGCTTCAGCAAGGAGACCAGTCGGCGAAGGAATATTGCTGAGTTTGGAGGCAGGCCACAGACAGACACCAAGTGGAATGACCCTGTACTCCATAGTCAGTTCTGTGAGGGGCTCACAGTAAGGGTGAAGGATGCCTTAGCTCTGTATGAGACTCCTGACTCCCTTGAGGCAGCCATGTCTCTGGTGATTCGGGTTGATCGCCATCTTTGCCAGAGACATAGGGAGTCACCTCTGTGTGCTGGAGGTCTGGGGTCAAGGGAGTTCAGCACTGAGCATACTGAGGAATCCATGCAGGTGGTGCGGCATCTCACTGTAGTAAATTGTTTGTTGTCCGGCGTAAAGAGGGAGTGTGTTTCTACTGTGGTAAAAAGGGCCATTTCGTGGGCACGTGTCTTTCCCGAACACATAGTAAGCAACCGCCGGAAAACTAGATGGCCCAGGTTGCAGGGACTTTAGAAACCTGGGTGTTGTGAATGTTTTGGAAATGAATTCTGAGCAGAAGCTCCCTCTGGTGGTTACAAACAGTACTGAACCATTCAATGAGGATAGGTAATCAGGATTCACAGACTGGTTTGATATAAGGGAGGTTCCCTCCCATCATGGTTGCCGGTGATCAATTGTTCTTGTCTCAATTGGGTTCCTGGTTCACTTGGAAGCTTGCTGAGTCTTGCCTCTTCTTCTGCTTTCAGATAAGATATTTTCTGTTTTTGTTTTTGTGCTTACCATTTGCATATTTCTCTGCATTTCTGTGAGGTTAGCCAGGTTCCCCTCCCCCCCCCGGGGGGCTTGGGCTCCTCTCAGTTCCGCTGGAGCCATTGTTATTTGTTCATTTGCCTTTTCCAGTTTTTTCAGTGGCTGCGGCTTAGTTTTGTTACACCAGAGAACTGATTTAGGTGGTAGAGGTCGTGTGATCTCAGGTGTTTTTGCAATCAGTAGCGTTGGCATTTTTTAGGGTTTTTTTGGATTGCAGTGAGTATCCTTTCTATCCTTTTCTGTCTAGGCAGATTGGGCCCCAGCGTTTACTCATACTATTTTCTGTCTTTGTCTGTATTTCCTCTTGTCTAACCGCCATTACATGTTTGGGGGCTTCCTATGTTCTTTGGGGATCTTCTCCGGGGCAGATGGCTTTCCTCTTTCTATCTTTAGGTGTAGTTAGTCTCTCAGGCTGTGACGAGGCGTCTAGGACCAATGTAGGAACGCTCCATGGCTGCCTTTAGTTGTGGTGGTTAGTCAGGGTACTGCAATCCAATAGATTCCAACCTCTCTGTTGTATTGCCGTTTTTGCCTGCTCTCCTCAGCTACCGAAACATAACAGTATCACCGGCCTAACTGAAAATTGTATGGTACTCACAGAAGGGAAAAATAGTGTGAAAAGAAAAAAGTTGTCAGAGTTGTCAGAGATTTTTTATTTTTTTTCTGTTTCTTGCGTTTTTTCCCTCTTTTTCTCTGGGTGCTGAGGAGGATTTTTTTTTCCTCTCAATGGAACTTGCACAGCTGTCTGGCCGTGTGGATCAGCTTGCCATTGAGGTTCGGAGTATTGCTGTCTATCTTGCTGGGTTGCCGGTTGTGGAACCTAGGATTCCCATGCCAGATTTGTTTTTGGGAGATCGGGCCAAATTTCTGAATTTCAAAAATAACTGTAAGTTGTTTTTTGCCTTAAAACCTAAGTCCTCAGGGAACGCAGCACAGCAGGTTCAAATTGTCATCTCTCTCCTGCGCGGCGATCCTCAGGATTGGGCTTTTTCCCTGACACCTGGGGACCCTGTTTTGAGTGATGTTGATGCATTTTTTCTGGCTCTGGGGTTATTGTACGATGAGCCTAATGTCACTGATCAAGCTGAAAGAACCTTGTTGGCATTAAATCAGGGGCATGAGGATGCTGAGTTGTACTGTCAGAAATTCCGAAAATGGGCAGTCAGAGAATGTAAAAGATGTTATGGTGGGTTTCCCTGCTCCCTCTGGTCTCAATGATTCTATGTCATTGGCGATTCAAATTGACAGACGTTTGCGTGAGTGTAGAGGTATGCGTGGAATAGTGTTGCCTTGTGAGCCAGCTTCTGAACCCATGCAGTGTGATAGAGTGGCTTCTGGGGCACAGCGTCATGAGTTTCGAAAACGCAATGGGTTATTGTCACGGGTGTGTCGCCACGAAGATCGTCACGATTACACAGCCTGACTTCTCGCAGCTGAGTTTTTGGTGCTTTGTATTTTTCAGCAGTGAGGGAGTTAATTCTCTCTCTCTGTGCTAGATGAGGCCCAGCCTCGCCCAGCTGCAGTCAATGCTGCAGAAGTGGGACTCCTTCAAATACCTGCCAGTCTGTTAGGGAAGTTGTCGGTGAAAGCATTCCTTGCAGACAAACAGCGGCTTGTGGTATTTTGGAGTTTGGAGTGAAGTGTACTTTGTGTGGTTTTTTCCCTTCCTCGCTTTATTATTTATCTCCTTACCCATTGGTGTTCCCTCTGTTGTTGTGGGGCGAGTTTTTGTATGCAAGGTGGTTTTTTGGTTTTCCCCTTGTACTGTCTCGTTCGTCAAGTACTGTGTGTTGGCTGATATTATCCTGTCCCCTGTTGTTGTGATCGGGGTCCTTCTCAGGACTAGATTACTGAGGTTCAGGGATCCTCAGGAGATAGTGGTTACGCTGGCGGCCTGGACCTCTGTACCTTTAACAGTACCTCCAGGTAGAGGGATTAGTTAGGGTCCCAGCTTAGGGTCAGCTTAGGCCCCTGACTGTTATGTTACGGTAGCTGAGGAGTGCAGGTAAAAAAGGAAATACACCAGAGCAGTTGGAATCTATGAGATTGCAGTACCCTGACTAACCACCGCAACTAGAGGCAGCCGTGGAGCGTTCCTACGTTGGTCCTAGACGCCTCGTCACAGCCTGAGAAACTAACTACACCTAAAGATAGAAATAGGAAAGCTATCTGCCCCGGAGCAGAACCCCAAAGATAATAGAAAGCCCCCAAACATGTAATGGCGGTTAGACAAGAGGAAATACTGACACAGAAAGAAAATAGTATGAGCAAACGCTGGGGCCCAAACTATCTAAATAGAAAAGGACAGGAAGGGTACTGCAATCTCATAGATTCCAACTACTATGGTGTATTTCCTTTTTTACCTGCACTCCTCAGCTACCGTAACATAACAGTATCACCGGCCACCCTGATGGGAAAATGACTCCCTTATATAAGACCAATCAGTAACACCTGATTCCCAGTCCTCACAATCCTCACTAGTACTGCTTGTAACCACCAGAGGGAGCCTCTGCTCAGAACTCATCTCAAACCCATTCACAACACCTGACCTCCTGTACGCAGAGACTGCGTGACAGTTATGTTTCTATTGTGGTGACGCCTCTCATGCTATTTCTGTCTGCCCTAAGCGGAGAAGACGTTTTGCACGCTCAGTTGTCTTGGGTAGTGTTCAGACTAAATTTCTGTTGACTGTTACCCTGATTTGCTCCCTGTCCACATTTTCTGCTCAGGCTTTTGTTGATTCGGGAGCAGCTATTAACCTGATGGATTTTGATTTTGCCAAACGTTTTGGGTTTCCCTTGATACCCCTACGGAAGTCTATTCCCCTACTGGGGATTGATTCTACCCCTTTGGATGAGAATAAACATCAGTTTTCTACTCAGGTGATAATGAGGGTTGAACCTGATCATCAGGAGAGTTGCAAATTTTTGGTACTGTATAATCTGCATGACATTATTGTACTAGGTTTCCCTTGGTTGCAGTCTCATAATCCTGTTTTGGATTGGAAATCTGTGTCTGCAACCAGTTGGGGCTGCCAATGTGTTAATGCCAACACTCCTGTTTTTTCTGCCTCTCCCCAGTCTCAGGATGTTCCTGACTTTTTGACTGATTTTTCTGATGTGTTTAGCGAAAGTAAATCTGCATCCTTGCCCCCCCCATAGGAGCTATGACTGCGCTATTGAATTAGTGCCTGGTAGTAAATTCCCTAAAGGTCGCCTTTTTAACTTGTCTGTACCTGAACATGATGCTACGCGGTCTTATATCAAGGAGTCATTGGAGAAGGGTCATATCAGACCATCCTCTTCACCCTTGGGTGCCGGTTTTTTCTTTGTGGCCAAAAAGGATGGTTCATTAAGGCCGTGTATTGATTATCATCTCTTGAACAAGATCACTGTGAAATATCAATATCCGTTACCCTTGATTTCTGACCTGTTTTCCAGGGTGAAAAGTGCTACTTGGTTTACCAAGCTTGACCTCAGGGGGGTGTATAACCTTATTCGCATTAAGCATGGGGATGAATGGAAGACGGCGTTTAATACCCCAGAGGGGCGTTTTGAGTACCTAGTGATGCCCTTTGGGCTCACTAATGCTCCTTCCGTCTTCCAATCCTTCATGAATGACATTTTCAGGGATTTTGTGGATAAATTTCTGATTGTTTATTTGGATGATATCTTGATTTTTTCCAATGACTGGGACTCTCATGTGAAACATGTTCGGACTGTGTTCCAGATTTTGAGAGAGAATGCTCTGTATGTGAAGGGATCAAAGTGTCTTTTTGGCGTACAGAGGATCTCATTTCTGGGATTCATTTTGTCTCCATCTGTTATTGAAATGGACCCGGTCAAGGTTCAGGCCATCTGTGATTGGGTCCAACCTACTTCATTAAAGGCTCTTCAGAGATTCTTGGGTTTTGCCAATTTTTATCGTAAATTTATTGGTAATTTCTCTCTGATGTGGTGAATTGGCCTCCTGAGGCAGTCTCTGTGTTTCAGGAACTTAAGCAGAGATTCACTTCTGCTCCTGTTCTACGGCAGCCTGATGTTTCTCTGCCATTTCAGGTGGAGGTTGATGCCGCTGAAATTGAGGCAAGTGCCGTTTTGTCCCAAAGAGATCCAGAGACCTCTAAAAGTAACCCTTGTGCCTTTTTCTCTCGAAAATTTTCTCCAACTGAACGTAATTATGACGTGGGTAATCGGGAGTTATTGGCCATGAAGTGGGCTTTTGAAGAGTGGAGACATTGGCTGGAGGGAGCCAAACATCAGATGGTGGTCCTCACGAACCATAAGAATCTGGTTTATCTGGAATCAGCCAAGCGACTTAATCCTAGACAGGCCAGATGGGCCTTGTTTTTCACACGTTTTAATTTTGTGGTTTCCTTTCTTCCTGGCACTAAGAATGTTAAGGTGGATGCACTCTCGAGGAGTTTCCTTGCGGACTCTCCTGAGTTATCTGATCCTGCTGTTATTTTGAAAGAGGGTGTAGTTCTTTCCGCCATCTCACCCAATTTGAGACTGGCTCTGGAAGGGTGTCAGGAGGATAAACCCGAGCGCTGCCCTATTGGGAAATTGTTTGTCCCAGACCGGTGGAAAAAGAGTGTGATGTCTGAGATTCATTGTTCCGCTTTGGGCGGTCATCCCGGAATTTTTGGTACCAGAGACTTGGTGAGTCGGTCCTTTTGGTGGCCTACTTTGTCTAGTGACGTCAGGGAGTTTGTGCAGTCCTGTGGGACTTGCTCTCGCTCCAAGCCTTGCTCTCGCTCTAGTGGTTTGTTGATGCCATTGCCTGTGCCCAAGAGACCATGGACCCATATCTCTATGGATTTTATTTCCAACCTCCCTGTTTCTCAGAGAATGACCGTTATCTGGGTGATTTGTGATAGGTTTTCCAAGATGATACATCTTGTGCCATTACCTAAGTTGACTTCCTCCTCTGAATTGGTGCCTTTGTTCCTTCAGCACGTGGTTCGGTTACACGGCATTCCTGAGAACATTGTGTCTGACAGAGGAGTCCAGTTTGTTTCCAGATTTTGGAGGACTTTTTGTTCTAAACTTGGTGTTCAATTGTCTTTCTCCTCTGCTTTTCATCCTCAGACCATTTGGCAAACTGAGAGAACAAACCAGACATTGGAGACTTATCTGAGATGCTTTGTGTCTGCTGATCAAGATGACTGGGTCTCATTTTTGCTTTTGGCTGAGTTTGCTCTTAATAATAGGGCAAACTCTGCCACTTTGATGTCTCCATTTTTCTGCAATTTTGGGTTTCACCCTCGATTTTCTTCGGGACAGACGGAGGCTTCTGGGACCAGGTAGTGGAGAGGTTGTCCCTCTCTCAGGAGAAGGCCCAGCGGTTTGCCAACCGGCATAGGACTGATAGTCCTCAGATTAAAGTGGGGGACTTGGTCTGGTTGTCCTCAAGAAATATCCCTATGAGAGTTGCATCTCCTAAGTTTAAGCCTAGGTTCATTGGACCTTATAAGATCATGGAGATTCTTAATCCTGTTTCCTTTCGTTTACTTCTTCCAGGGACATTTAAGATCCATAACGTGTTCCACAAGTCCTTATTGAAGAGGTTTGTAGAGCCAGTGGTTCCTATGGCTGCGCCTCCCGACCCTGTTTTTGTTGAGGGCAATCTGGAGTATGTGGTTGAGAAAATATTGGATTCTCGTTTTTCTAGACGGAAACTCCAGTATTTGGTTAAGTGGAGAGGTTATGGTCAGGAGGACAATTCTTGGGTGTTTGCTTCGGACATCCATGCTAGGAGACTGATCCGTGCCTATCACCGAGCTCATCCTGACCGACCTGGTTGCACAAATGAGGGTTCGGTGACCCCTCCTCAAGGGGGGGCTACTGTTGTGAATGTTTTGGAAATGAATTCTGAGCAGAAGCTCCCTCTGGTGGTTACAAACAGTACTGAACCATTCAATGAGGATTGGCAATCAGGAGTTACAGACTGGTCTGATATAAGGGAGGTTCCCTCCCATCATGGTTGCTGGTGATCAATTGTTCTTGTCTCAACTGTGGTTCCTGGTTCACTTGGAAGCTTGCTGAGTCTTGCCTCTTCTGCTTTCAGATAAGATATTTTCTGTTTTTGTTTTTGTGCTTACCATTTGCATATTTCTCTGCATTTCTGTGAGGTTAGCCAGGTTCCCCCCCGGGGGCTTGGGCTCCTCTCAGTTCCGCTGGAGCCATTGTTATTTGTTCATTTGCCTTTTCCAGTTTTTTCAGTGGCTGCGGCTTAGTTTTGTTACACCAGAGAACTGATTTAGGTGGTAGAGGTCGTGTGATCTCAGGTGTTTTTGCAATCAGTAGCGTGGGCATTTTTTAGGGTTTTTTTTGGATTGCAGTGAGTATCCTTTCTATCCTTTTCTGTCTAGGCAGATTGGGCCCCAGCGTTTGCTCATACTATTTTCTGTCTGTGTCTGTATTTCCTCTTGTCTAACCGCCATTACATGTTTGGGGGCTTCCTATGTTCTTTGGGGATCTGCTCCGGGGCAGATAGCTTTCCTCTTTCTATCTTTAGGTTTAGTTAATCTCTCAGGCTGTGACGAGGCATCTAGGACCAACGTAGGAACGCTCCACGGCTGCCTTTAGTTGTGGAGGTTAGTCAGGGTACTGCAATCCAATAGATTCCAACCTCTCTGGTGTATTGCCGTTTTTGCCTGCTCTCCTCAGCTACCAAAACATAACAGAAAAGGTTCGGGCAGCCTGCCATACGGATAGTGTTCCACTTAAAGGACAGACTGAGAGAGGGGCTTGAACAGAGCTTATAGCAGCAAGTACCTCCGAGAACAGTGCAGTTGGGAGGCTTCCAACCCCACCTGGCTAGGTGGATTCCGAACTGCTTCCAGGCTGCCCGGATCTCCAATACCACCTGCATCTGTGCTCCGGACTGTACCTACAATTAAAGGTAGAGAAACTACAGCCCTTGTGTCCTCCAATCATTCCTTCATCCCAACGTCTACAACCCCTCATAGACTGTCCTGGTAGCGCTGGGGCTCTGCTCCACCTGTGGGGAGCAGAACCATCTCAGCTGCACCACCACCGGTCACAGCGGTCCCACTAAGCAGCGTCGGCCACCTATAGCCAAATACCACAGGTGGCATCACGAACAATCCCTTTGAAACATTCTCTCATCCTTTTTAATTGCACGCCCAGGGCCATGGACTGGGTCACTGCAGCCGTGACCACCCCTTTAAGAGTCATCAGACCTGGCCCAAGTATCCCACGGCCCTAGCGGGTGTCGCACTAGCCAAAGTTTTAACTTTTTCCAGGGCCGGACTTGCCATCTGGCAATTCTGGCAAATGCCAGAAGGACCTGTCTGGTTGTGGGCTGTCTTATCTGCTACATTGTTAACAGAATTAGTGTTCTCAAGACACCCATACTGTTAAGAGTTGTGAGTAAGCACAAAATCGCTGACTCCGTCAATTACTCCAGCAGGCCGCAGGTATCATTAGAAATATTGGTTACAAGTAAATCTTCCTTTCTTCCATCCAGGGTAATATTAGTAATATATCCCTATCTGGTGCTTGGGGAGGAGGACAACATGGGACTGTGTGATTCCAAATGCCAGGGCTGAATTTTAGTCCCAGTCCATACCTGACTTTTTTTTTTTGTATTATGGAACAATCACTTTGCAGAATACCACACATTACTGAGGAAACATAGGGCACCGCCAGAGGAAAACTAGTAGAGTTCAGCGAATTTCTTCGGGTTCCCTCTTATTTGGCAATCTACAGCGCTTACCAAATAAGCTGCAGAGGGAACCCGGATACATGGAGCGCGCCTGCTGATCAGCGCTGCAGTTGCATGTTTATTGGCTGTGGCACTCTATATGCATGTGCTGTAACTGTGACACAGTCGTGACACATGCAGCTGCGGAGTCGATCAGCCGGCGCAATCCAGGAAGCCGAGTTCCCTCTGCAGATTATTCAGTAAGTGCTATAGCTTGCCAAATAAGAGGGAACCCGAACAAATTCGCTCAACTCTAAACACTAGCAATGCTAGACCAATAGTTAGATGGTAAAGCATGATTTTACTGTTTGCTGTCAATATTTGTTCAGTACATGGGCAGTGTAATCAAACGGAGATGACACTTTACTTATAGAAATTCCACAGCGCTGAGGGATTTGTTAGGGCAAAAGAATAAAGAATGCAACATAAAAATAATAGTAAATGCAGTCAGTGCTGGTTTTGTTGCACACAGACATAAGGAAATTGTGGTATAATGATACTGAAAATCTATTGTGAAATCAAAAAGTAGCCTTAGCGAAAAGAGAACTACGGCCAAACCTCCATGCAGGTTATTTTTAACCAGCTATAGAACATCAATCTCTAAAAACACTGCAGAAAGGAAGAGAAAAATGTGGGTATGTTCTAGGTAGACTTCAAATTAAATCTGAAAAAAGTTCTAGGAGTATGAGCTGCTATATAACTGTGCATGGATTTATGCAAGCTCAATTCAGTACATTCTGCAACTAATGTTGCAGATATGAGCACACCAGAGTTCTGACGATTTCTTGTGGGGACTGAAGGATGAACACTGAATAATAAAATACGCAGTTTGGCACAATTTCTGCTTTACAAGCGTGAAGTATCTGAATCTCAAGACAGAGGATGTGCCCTCCATTTAACTCCCAAATGTATAAAATTGTGCTTTCACACTGGCTTCCTTTAGCACTGATGATTTCTTTCTGACACGCACCACACTGAGGTGGTACCAGGGCTATGGGGTACTCGGAGCCGAGCCCAATGATTTCTATGGGAGTTGTCACTGGCAGCGGGACTCGTTCCGTGGCCCTGGCGGTCATGCAATGGGGGATATTTACAGGGGATTATAAGGATAGGTAGTTCGTGACGCCACCTGCGGTGTCTGATCAATTGGACCAGCGCTGCTATAAGGATCTTCGCAGGGGATGTTATGGGGCAGCTGGGTGGTAAGTCTCCCACAGGTGAGACGGGTCCCTGGAAGTCTATGGTGATGATGCAAGTGGTGTAGGTAATAATTCAGTCACACACAATGCAGCTTTTTCATACCTTTTACTTGTAGATGGTTCAGGCAGATCCCGGGGAGCTGGTCGGGGTGGAGAATGCACATTCAGGCAACCGCTGAGCAGGTTAGAGGCCTCCTTTACTTCATATATATCTGAGTCCAAACTTGCATGAAGCGAAGTTAACTCTGTAATCTCCAGCTTTCTCAATAGCTGTCAAGCCCGGCTGACATTGTGGGGGAGCCTTCTATGTCTCTGATTATCAGATGTTGAGAGAACTAAGTCCTTCTTTGCTTGGCCTAGCTAAAAGTCCTTGTTCCCCCTGACTCCGGTTACGTATCAGCGCTTAGGGCTGCCTTCTGCGACCTGCAGTCCAGAAAGCCTCCGGTTTTCTTGTTACTATGCTTGAAACACTAGCAACGCTTCGGACCCCGGTGTCCGGTGATTTAGTGCAGGTAATCCAATACCTGAAGCACTTCTCTCTGTCTTCTCCACTGTGCCCTTCGCCCTGCTTCCCGCTCTTAACATAAGCACTTGTAGCTTTTGATGGTAATGTCAGCTTTCTTCTAGAGCTCACTGAATAGCTCTCAGTCTCCTCCAAGTCCAGACTGGACTGAGACTGAACTACCCTGTACTCAGACAGGAAACAGACTGACTGAACTCTCTGCTGATCTGAGCTCTTCTCAGACAGGAAACAGACTGAACACTGAACAGACTGTGCCCACTCCTCTCCTCCTGCACAGACTGTCTGGAAAGACTGAACTGAACCTAGAATGCTACGTGTCACTACCTCTTATACCCCTAGTGGGTGTGTCTGAAAGTGTGAGTGAAGTGAATGAATATCAAGCGTTGCGGTTACCTTCCTGTGCATTTTACTGGATTATGTGTGCCTGACATAGCTGGGCCACACATCCCCCCTTGGTTAAACACAGCACTCCCGGGCTGTAAAAGAGAAAAAGAAAACATTTTTGTTTCACATATAACATTAACATTTTAACTCATCCCATCCGGGAGGTAAGATTTCTTGAACGTTACAATTTGTACATTAGAAAAAATACAAAAGTATCAAAAGTATCAAACATTCTCATAAATACAAGACAAATTCTTGTGGAGGACCCGCACCAAAAACCTCCCACGTGGGTCCTGGGTGGGCTGCAGGACTTCTGACTGCAGACCTCACTCTAGGCCACACCATACGGGTTTTTCTTCAGAGGTAGATAGCAATGGTTTTGTGTAAAACCAAGATAGTGCACCGTGGTACAAACTATTTACATTAAAGTTTTTGGGCTGGCACAGTCCACAGCCACGCAGTCCATGCATGAGAAAAGACACATATTTATATTTCAAGTATTCACATTAATTTTTCACTTTCACTGTTAACTTTCTAAACTCTTTACCCAGCCGGGCATTCTATTTAAATATGTAAGCTATGTAACATTTTCATACATATCAATAAAAGACAATAAAGTGCAATTCTGCCAAGCTTCTTCCAACTTTTTACATTCCCTCAGGCGCAGTAAACCCCTGTCTGGGTCCTCCTGATTTTCATTTTTCTTTTAAACTTCAATAACGTCTTCCACTCCTGGGGCTGGAACGACGCGGTGTTCTTTTGAACGCATAACAAACAAGTCATGGCCTGCTATCAGCGTTTGAGTGGCCACACTTCTCATTCTAACGGTGGACCCAACGGGTACTTCTTTTCTGTAGGACGCCGATTGCGTCGCTGCAGGGGCCACAGTAACTTGCGATGCAGATTGGGTCACTGATTGCGATGCAGGGGGCGACGTAGGTCGAGATGAGTATGCAGGGGGCGACTCCAATGCACGGTCTGATGCTGTGGGAGCTCGGGACTGGGACGCTCCAGTATTGTATACGTTACCGGCGTCGGGGACGGGGTCTCTGACAATGGAAACATTTAGGGCATACCATCCCTTTAAACCCCAGTGCCGGGTGTAATTAACGATGTCCCCATTTATCAGATCCCTTCCCGGATGACCGATGGGCAGGTGGGATTCCACATCCCGGCAGCTTACAAAGACCACCTGATAGAGGCCCGGTTCCCGAATAAAGCCCCAACCCTTGCGGAGTTGAAATTCGGTGACCAACCCCTGACGCCGCGGTTCCCGTCGGGTACCTTTATCTTGGCGGACGGTTTCTTTATCAGCGAAGAACTTTTCATGCCATTCCTGTCGGTCTCGCTGTATCCTTCTCTCTTCCTCCTGCCGTTGTCTCTCTTTCTCGCAGTGTTGCCAAGCATTTCCGGTTTGGAGGTCGTAAGTCACATCATCCAGACGCTCCATCTCGTCCCAGTCGATTTCCGGCAATGATGGCTGGGACCCCTCCGGTGTCCTCACCGGGGAATCGCCTTCTGCTGCGGCCTCCTGGCCTGGCTGGCACTCCGGAACGGGCAGGGCCTCCTCAGCCTCCTTCTCCTCCACCTCCGCATCGGTGGGACCAGGTACAGCACTTTTGGGGGCAGCCTCCGGTTTCTTTTTAGCCTTCCTCAGCAGGGAACTTGGAAAATCAGGTGACGGCATTATGCTTGTGGGAGAGAGCACTGCGTCCCACTGTCTGGGCACGCCAGCGTCTCTCTGTCTCCTGCAAGTCTGCATGACGCTGGATTAATCTTCTGAGCACCGCATTCTCTTTCTGCAGCTCCAGCATAGCGGGGTCACTGTCCCGATCTGGGGACAGCTCCGGCACAGGCAGTAAATCCTCCGGTAAGCAGGGTTTGTACGCCTCCGCTCCTCCGCACAGATTCTCCTGTCCTTCCGCCATCTCGTCCCAGGCCAGTAGTTTCCATCAGGAACTGTCTGGTCTCTTCCGTGGAGGCGGGATTTGCGTCTCCTCCTCTTTGCATAGAAAATGAAGAGGAGGCGGATTTCCTTAGCAGTGGGGCAGGATCGCACATTATAGTAGCATTTTGAGAGGGCAGCCATAACTTTCGCGCCACAGGGGGGGTACACGCCCACGAATGCACGCCCACCTTCTTCACCAGCGCCTCAGGGCGCCAATATGGCGGTAAAATGGCGGTATTTGGCGCCAAAAGTGACACACAGCAAACAGTCTTTTTCGCATAAAACAGTTCAATAGGCACACAGGACTCACAATTGCAAGCTTCGGATCCTGTTCGTGACGCCAAGTAGATGACGCGCACCACACTTAGGTGGTACCAGAGCTATGGGGTACTCGGAGCCGAGCCCAATGATTTCTATGGGAGTTGTCACTGGCAGCGGGACTCGTTCCGTGGCCCTGGCGGTCATGCAATGGGGGATATTTACAGGGGATTATAAGGATAGGTAGTTCGTGACGCCACCTGCGGTGTCTGATCAATTGGACCAGCGCTGCTATAAGGATCTTCGCAGGGGATGTTATGGGGCAGCTGGGTGGTAAGTCTCCCACAGGTGAGACGGGTCCCTGGAAGTCTATGGTGATGATGCAAGTGGTGTAGGTAATAATTCAGTCACACACAATGCAGCTTCTTTTCATACCTTTTACTTGTAGATGGTTCAGGCAGATCCCGGGGAGCTGGTCGGGGTGGAGAATGCACATTCAGGCAAACGCTGAGCAGGTTAGAAGCCTCCTTTACTTCATATATATCTGAGTCCAAACTTGCATGAAGCGAAGTTAACTCTGTAATCTCCAGCTTTCTCAATAGCTGTCAAGCCCGGCTGACATTGTGGGGGAGCCTTCTATGTCTCTGATTATCAGATGTTGAGAGAACTAAGTCCTTCTTTGCTTGGCCTAGCTAAAAGTCCTTGTTCCCCCTGACTCCGGTTACGTATCAGCGCTTAGGGCTGCCTTCTGCGACCTGTAGTCCAGAAAGCCTCCGGTTTTCTTGTTACTATGCTTGAAACACTAGCAACGCTTCGGACCCCGGTGTCCGGTGATTTAGTGCAGCACTTCTCTCTGTCTTCTCCACTGTGCCCTTCGCCTGCTTCCCGCTCTTAACATAAGCACTTGTAGCTTTTGATGGTAATGTCAGCTTTCTTCTAGAGCTCACTGAATAGCTCTCAGTCTCCTCCAAGTCCAGACTGGACTGAGACTGAACTACCCTGTACTCAGACAGGAAACAGACTGACTGAACTCTCTGCTGATCTGAGCTCTTCTCAGACAGGAAACAGACTGAACACTGAACAGACTGTGCCCACTCCTCTCCTCCTGCACAGACTGTCTGGAAAGACTGAACTGAACCTAGAATGCTACATGTCACTACCTCTTATACCCCTAGTGGGTGTGTCTGAAAGTGTGAGTGAAGTGAATGAATATCAAGCGTTGCGGTTACCTTCCTGTGCATTTTCCTGGATTATGTGTGCCTGATATAGCTGGGCCACACATTTCTGTAAGACCACATTCACACATCAGTATCTAGTCATTATTTTACATAAGTATTTATAAGCCAAAACCAGGAGAAGAACAGTCAGAGGAAAAGTATAATAGAAACACGTCACCACTTCTTTATTTATCACCCACTCCTGGTTTTGGCTTACAATTACTGATGATCAAAATACTGCTGTGTGAACCTGACCTTAGGCTGCATTCACATATTCATTTGCCACATCTGTGTGCTGTCCTTTTTTGTTTGGACAGAACACCGATCCATGGAATTTCATTGATCCATATGGAGCGCCCGCCAGGGCCGGGGGTTACTTGGTACCGGACCTGTTCTTAAGGGGATGTGTCACTGCAGCAGTGACCCGGTCCGTGGCCCTGGGCGTCCAATGAAAATGATGATAAAAGGGGAATAAAGTTTATAAGATATAGATCGTGACACCACCTGTGATATTCGGCAAATAAGGTGTTAGCTGACGCTGCAGATTCAGTCCACTGGGGTAGATGTTGATGCAGCAGAGTTGGTACAGCTCTCCACAGGCAGAGCTATTCCCCAAGGCAGTGATAGTGTAAAATGATGATGATGAATGTTGTAGTGCAGGGCTAAGGTGACGCAGCAAATAAACAGGAGGACACAGCAGTATGCAGTCATCACAGGTTTTACTCACAGTTATGACGTTACAATACCCAGCCGGGGTGCTGTGTCCTCAGGGTCTGTGGTCTAGTCAGCTCTCAGGTAGCTTGGGGTGCATGTTGCCAGGGCTCCCTTAGATGTTATTTTCCTGGCCGTCTCACGACGCTGGCTACCACCTCTCCTGCCCTGCGTCTTCACACACAGTGTCCTGAGCCAGTAGACATGGATCTTGTCGGGCGACGTTGGTCAGACCCCTAGATCCTATATGTCTGCCTTTTCAGCGAATGTGTTGGATGTGGATGGAGCACATGCAGATACTGCAGTCTCCGGTTTTCTAGCTGAGTCCTTAGTTTCTCCACTAGTTTTGGGGCCGGTCCCCTAACTGCGACCTGGTCCACGGTCAGCGTGGATACGGGCCCCAAGGATGGATTCCTTACTATCCGTGCCCCTAGGACCCCTTCTGTCCTCCCGGAAGCTTCCTTCTGTCTCTCCCTCTCAATTCTCTCTTCTGCTTTCTCTTTCACTCCTCCTCTTCTGGTCTCCTAAGACCAACTCACTTCTTCCCTCTTCTTAAGCTCCTCCCCCTATCTCTACCTCCTCCACCCACTCCCCAACACCCTTTCCTACCCAGCCTGGTATGAGGACATCTTCCCAAAGGGTACACTCAGATCCCGACTGAACTGGTGTGTGCTGGGTGTGAGTGTTAGAGTCCTGGGTAGTGCCCCCTCCTTTCCTGAGAGCGGAGCACCACATCCCTGGATGAGGTGCACTACCTCTGTGGCGACTGAACCTTCAGTGGCGCCACACATACACACATCAGTTTTAAAAACAGATCTGTGTATTTGATACTGGAGACTCAGAGCAGGTCATATTCTCATCCATTTTGCAGATTACAATAGGACATTCATGTATAAGAAGATCTGCTTAAAATGGATGACAAACATAAGACAGATTTTGTACTTCAGAATTCCATGCGACTTTCATCGGTTTTTAACAGATCCATTGCTATGAATCAATTGATAAAATAAAGTTCAGACAGTACCTGCTTCAGTGAAAAAAACATAAAAAAACAGATCTAACTAGCCTGACACCTTAGAAAAATGTGTGTTGGATGGATTATACTCACATGATGTGTGAATGCGTCCTTAGTAGACTATGGGCCTCCCATGCTTGTGGAATAACTATCTCTCCCAGTTGTTTTCAACCTGACATTTCTAATTATCTTCCTAGGGGACTGTTGTGAGACATGTTAAACCTAGCGATGGGTACTATTGCAAGTATTTATGTTAATATCGCATTTTATATGACCAGCGTAAGTTTGACAACTAAAAGGATATCTGAGGAAGCAATTTAAAGAAATCAACTGAAATTTAAAAATAGTACAAATTCTTTAATCAATAATCCAAAAATGTTAGGAACCTATTGCAGACTCAGAATTGACAATAATCTGTAATACTGATGTCAAGAGACCAGAAGTAGAGGATTGACCAAAGATAAGCCATGAGACTTCTCCTAATAAAAAACTACTACTTAAATAACCCCTTCTTAAATGCCCGAGTCCTGAGTGAAATATGAAAAGCTTATACTCCACTCCCATGACACGTCAGCTCTGCAGAGAGTCACCGGCTGCTGACAGGCTGCAGCCTTCACTATTTCATCAGAGCAGATGACCGCTTTGTCGTAATGTAAGGGTGTGACAGTGACTGCCCCTGAAGACAACAATCGGGTCATGTGTACAGTGTCATGCGGTTTTATATGTATTGTGATGTACACAATGCGATACCAAAAAATATATAGTAAAATAATAATAAAAAATTATAAATAATATGATTAATATAATAAAAATAATAAATGTATCTATATATTGTTGATATCACCAAACAAAAAGATGGCTGACCACCTGAATATAAGAGCAAAAAATCTTGGGAAATGGCGGGACGGCAAAAAAATGGTGGAATGCAAGAAAATGAAAATGAATAAACTAATTAAAACAATAAAATTATCTAAAATATGAAATACACATAAAATTGGAATAAAAAATAGGCCTTTATTGACACATGGCAAAATACAGATACCACAAAAAATACTGAAAAAATAATACTTGATACAAATAATCACAAATAATAATATATAGATAGACAATGGCACACTCACAATTCAAATGTATAGCCAAATAGACTGAATTGTAGAGGCTAGTAGGTGTAACCAGATGGTAATATACACATATGTTCACATTGGGTTTTTTAAAAAATAAAAAATAAAATTAAGTGCAAGTGAGCAATTGCCCAAAATGTGCACATTAAACCTGAATAAACACAATATGTTTGCAAAAAAATAATAATGAAAAAAAGGTGCAAAACAGGCAAAAATAATGTGCTCAAATAATGAAAAAAATAAGTATCATATGAGAAAACCAAAACAGTGTACTATGTGCACATACTTTGCTAATCACTGAACATATATGTGCAAAACACCACCGCACATAAAAAAGGTGTCCAAATTAATCAAATAACATCAGAGCCCATTGAGAAAAAGTGCAATGTGCATTGTGCTAAAATGTACCTAGTAAAAAAGGATAGATCCTCAATGTATTGTGTGCCAATGATATACCTGGAAGCCAGTAAAATTCTGGAGTGTGCCACAAATCCGTGCCCCTACGCACGTTTCGTAACTTGTTTCCTTCGTCAGGGGGATACAAAAATGAGAAATCATGGGCTTTTTATAGCTGTGTCTGATGAGCTAGTACCGATCCGGCTGTGACATTGGCGCATGCGCAAATGAGGAAAACAGAGGCGGCATCACAGGCAGCGTCACGTGTTGTACACGTCAAGACGCCGCTGCCATGCCAACCATCCGGTCCTGAATCGGGCATGCGCACCAGCACGGATCAGAAATCTAGCAAGGAGAGACATTGGCCAGCTGACGGGAGCTGCAGAGAAAGAAGACACAGCTTCCCGGTGATAATAGCGATCGCCATATCGACCATCAGCCGATAAGGCCAGCGCAACGGTGTATGTGTAAGATCAAATGAGTTTAGGACAAATAATCTCTCCCATCTAAGTTAATTTTTTATGTAAAAAGTGTATAAATGTATAGACACTAAAGGAGGAGTGTGCATCAACACCACTATATCCATATGTAAACACACCACGTATACAACAATTGGCATATAATTAGCAATATAAATCAATATATCAAACAAATTGAGCAGAGTATGCGTTGACAACGGATATATAAACAATACATGTTACATCATATTGCAAAGAATATACATTAAGCAAATCATGAAAAATACAGAGAATTACAAAAAACAAAGAATAAAAAATAAAAACTATATGTGTACATATCAATAAATCAAATCATATTCCATAATAATTCTAATAATCATAATAAAAAATAGATGATAAATAAATAAATAAAACTAATACATATATATATATATATAATAATAATAGAAGGTGATAATAACTGATGAAACATATATCCATTGGAAGATACACACACAAAAGTAAGTATACACATAAACATGAGCGTAGATGCATCAAAAAAAGATAATAATACATATGTGATGTTTTCCTTCAGTATGTCATAATACAAATCAATTCATTAGTAGAAAATTCCCATGAAGACTAAAAAAGAAGAAAAAGAATTAATTAAAACCAATAAAGTCTAAAAATATGAAATTATAATAAAATTATAAAAACGGAACAAAAGATAGACTCTCATTGAGGCCAAGTGGAGATATGGTCCGAAGAGTCCAAATCCACTTGGCCTCAAGTTGAGCAAGACGTTTGCTGACATTTCCTCCCCGGACACCACAATGAAGCAAGTCAATGCCAGAAACCCTGAGTAAAGATGGATCACAATTGTGATGTGCCTTGAAATGCCTCGGCAGTGTCTTCAGGGAGGAAATGTCTTCAATGTCCTCTGCCGCCTTAATCCCCAAAACATGTTCACGTACTCTCACTTTAAGCTGACGGGTAGTGAGACCCACATAGATAAGTGAACAGGGGCAAGTCGCATAGTAGATAACGGCAGAAGAAGTACATGAAATATTATGTTTAATATCAAACGTACGCGATTTGTCTGAGTTAAAAAAGGTACGCGTCTTCATGATGTTGGGACACGCTACACAAGAACCGCAAGGTTTGCACCCTTTTTGTAGCCTGCTAGGAGGAAACATATTTGTTACTTGTTCATTGGTATAATGGCTATGGACCAATTGATCACCTAAATTTGGTGACCTCTTGAAGGCCATCTGAGGTCTGTCACCTACGTACTTGGAAATGACTGGGTCAGACCTCAAGATTGGCCAATATTTCTTGAGTATGGCTCTAAGAAGATCACTTTGGCCATTGAATTGAGTTATATACCGCACGACTTGATTAGATTTAGGTGCAGTTTTACCATACAAAGCTTCATGGCGGGTGATATGTCTGGCTGTATTAAAGGCTCTCTTAATAGACCTGTTACTATATCCCCGTTCCCTAAATCTAGTACCCAAAAGTTCAGCCTGCTTCAAAAAATCCTCCTCCACCGAACAGATGCGTCTTAAACGCAAGAACTGCCCGATGGGGACAGAGCTGATTAAAGCAGGTGGGTGTGAAGAGGTGGCATGAACAAGTGAATTGACTGCTGTCTCCTTCCTGAAAAGACTTGTCTGGAGGCAATCTTGAGAATCCCTCACCACACGAACGTCTAAAAATTCAATAACATCTTTATGATGGTTAAATGTCAACCGCACGTTAATTGAATTGCGGTTGAGGGTGTAAATGAATTCAGATAATGCACTGATGGAATCCTGCCAAATGAAAAAAACATCATCAATGTAGCGTGTCCAAAAGGGGACACGCTCCATTGAACTAAAATTATCAGATAAGAAGAGGTCTCTTTCCCAAAATCCAAGGAACAGGTTGGCATATGATGGGGCAAAAGACGCTCCCATCGCTGTTCCTTGGATTTGAAGGAAAAAGGACCCCTTAAAAAAAAAAAATTGTGTGTCAAAGTAAATTCCAAAAGATTAATAAAAAAAAATAATAAAAGCTCTAGTAAAAGAAGAATACTGCAAAAAATATGTAACGGCCGCGATTCCATCAGAGTGCCTTATACACGTGTAAAGGGATTCTACATCACATGTTACCAGAGTTGAATTTTGGCCAACATGAAGACCATCTATTTTTTTAAGAAAATCATTTTTGTCTTTTGTATATGAGGGCAGGGATAACACAAAAGGTTTTAGGATGGAGTCTATATATTTGTTAACATTTTCCAAAAAATTGCCCCGTCCGGAGACAATGGGTCTCCCCGGCGGAACTTCCTGATTTTTGTGTATCTTGGGTAGCAAATATAGGGTGGGAATAGTGGGTTCTTGAATCAATAAGGCCGTAAATAATTCTTTAGTGATAATGCACACTCCAGAATTTTACTGGCTTCCAGGTATATCATTGGCACATAATACATTGAGGATCTATCCTTTTTTACTAGGTACATTTTAGCACAATGCACACTGCACTTTTTCTCAATGGGCTCTGATGTTATTTGATTAATTTGGACACCTTTTTTATGTGCGGTGGTGTTTTGCACATATATGTTCAGTGATTAGCAAAGTATGTGCACATAGTACACTGTTTTGGTTTTCTCATATGATACTTATTTTTTTCATTTTTTGAGCACATTATTTTTGCCTGTTTTGCACCTTTTTTTTATTATTTTTTTTGCAAACATATTGTGTTTATTCAGGTTTAATGTGCACATTTTGGGCAATTGCTCACTTGCACTTAATTTTATTTATTTTTTTTGAAAAAACCCAATGTGAACATATGTGTATATTACCATCTGGTTACACCTACTAGCCTCTACAATTCAGTCTATTTGGCTATACATTTGAATTGTGAGTGTGCCATTGTCTATCTATATATTATTATTTGTGATTATTTGTATCAAGTATTATTTTTTCAGTATTTTTTGTGGTATCTGTATTCAGCCATGTGTCAATAAAGGCCTATTTTTTATTCCAATTTTATGTGTATTTCATATTTTAGATAATTTTATTGTTTTAATTAGTTTATTCATTTTCATTTTCTTGCATTCCACCATTTTTTTGCCGTCCCGCCATTTCCCAATATTTTTTGCTCATGTATTGTGATGTGTGTAGTGTGAATACTGTCATGCGTTTTTACTGTGCTTTATTGTGTAATATGAAATGTAAAATGTATAGAGTATAATGTAAAGGGAATACCTAGGATGCATAATATACATTATAGAATGGGAATCAGGGGCGTAACTAGGAACGGCAGGGCACCACAGCAAACTTCACAATGGGGCCCCCCCGCGCGCGTTGCCAATCCCGGTCTACCCAAGTTGTGTTAAGAAAGATACCTTTATTATCCAAAATTAGAGGTTTTTGGACTAATGATAGTGATATAACAGAAAAGAACCAAATCCCAGGAAGCAACTGAGGTAGTGACGAAGGTAGGCTTTCTCCAGAGTAAATGTGTGAAGAAACTTGTAATCCAGCCTGCAAATTGCTTTCAAAACAGATGATTTATTCAGTAGAACAACAGTCCGGTATACAGAATAATCTAAGATTGTTCTGTATACCGTACTTTTGTTCTACTGAATAAATCATCCATTTTGAAAGCAATTTATGGGCTAGATTACAAATTTCTTCTTCACAAGAATAATGCAACATAATTACCTTATTCAGCAGTTTCCTGGGGCCCTAGGCCCCTAATAGGGCCTGCAGTTTCCTGGGGCCCAAGGCCCCTAATGGGGCCTGCAGTTTCTTTGGACCTAGGCCCCTAATGGGGCCTGCTGCTTCCTTTGGAACTAGGTGTAATGTATGTAGTACAGTTCATATAGCGTCTTGTGCTTGGGTGCGATGAAAATACATGAGACACAGGTTTGATATAGAAAGTCTTGTATTACTTCATACAAGTTGGCAAAAATAGTCACACAGTTTGCAGACACAGAAGCAGGAGACACAGCAGGCCAGAGTAATCTAAGCTCAGCAATCACTCTCCACAACAGGTTCAGGATCTTCTTCTCTGTTACCGTAAGTCCATGCAAACGTGGGTCTTTCAAAGAGCAGGGTTCAGAGTCCACAAGTGCTTCAGAGTTCCTCAGTAGGAATAGCTGGAGTACAAGGTCCAAGGCTTTAGGAGTCAGGTCACAGGTTCACTGCAGGCTAGATTCTGAAGCACTGATTGCTCAGCTGTGGCTGCTTAAGAAGCAAAAGGAGAGAATCAGGGCGGGAACATGCAAGCTGGAAACTCCATTTTGACTGAGGGCAAGATAGCTGCAGCAAGACAGAAAGTAAAATGGCTGACGAACAAACTGAGTTTCAGGAACATGTACACAGAACCTTACATTACTCCCCCCTTAGGGACAACCTCCGGATGACCTCAGGCCAGGCTTGTGTGGGTACCTCTGATGAAACTGACGGAGCAAGCGAGGAGCATTAACGTTATTGACTGGTTCCCATGAGTTGTCCTCCACTGGGTAGCCCTGCCATTTAATCAGATATTGTAACTGATTTCTATACAACCTGGAATCTAAAATCCTTTCCACCACAAATTCTTCCTGACCATCGACTAGCACTGGGTCAGGGCAAGGAGAAGAACGTCCAGGAAACGTATTGGGTGTCGCAGCCTTTAGTAGGGATACATGAAAGACAGGGTGAATTCTCATAGTTCTGGGCAGTTGAAGACGACAAGCAACGGCACTTATAATTTTACTGATTTTATAGGGTCCAACTGTCATGGGTGCATCGCCACGAAGATCGTCGCGATTGCACATTCTGACTTCTCACAGCTGAGCTTCTGTTTCTTTGTTTTTTGGTGATGTGAGAGTTAATTTTTCCTAGCTCTTTGCTAAGGCTAGGTGCAGCCTCGCCCGGCTGCTTTTGTTTATGTTCTAATTAGTTTCCTTTATATTTCTGCCAGTCTGGGTGTTAGACGCCGGTGAAAGCATTCATGTAGTTCAGCAGACTGGATCGGTTCTGAGAATATTTAAGCTAAGAGTTCATTAGGTGTTTTTACTCTTATAGCTTATAGTTAAATCTCTGAGACCTTAGGTGTTCCTACTGTGTGTGAGTGTTGTATGTAAGACTTTATTTACTTTATTCCTTCTCTTTCTTGTATGTCTTTCTGTTCATTATCCGTTACCTGTTCATTCCCTTTGGTGGTATTCAGGGTCCTTCTTAGGACTAGAATACAGTTGGCAGGGATTGATAGGAGACAGGGTTTACGCTGGTGGCCTGGACCTCTGTACCTTTAACAGTACCTCCAGGTTGAGGGATTAGTTAGGACCCCAGTTCAGGGTCAGCTTAGACCCCGGTCACCCTCTAGCCGGAGACAGCGTATAACGGATTCCGTTTTGACCCAGTGGACATTCTGTCAGGTAAATCCATGTTATAATATATCTATGCGCATGTTATATAGTATGTTGCCCTTTTTGATATAGATTACAGACATCTCTATATATATATCTGCTATACAGCGTGACATTTTCACCGGCCCAAACTAAAGATTCTCCCCAGCTGTCATGGATCCAGTAGCCCAGCTGGCCCGGCAGTTGCAGGGATTGTCCATGGAATTTGCAGACATTAAGTCCAAGGTTTTGTCCCTCCCAGAGCAAGCCAGATCTGAACCTAAGGTTGCTCTCCCGGACAGGTTCACTGGTGGGCGGGACAAATTTTTTACTTTCCGGGAGGCATGTAAATTGTACTTTCGGCTGCGGCCTCGGTCATCTGGGAGTGAAGAGCAGAGGGTGGGAATTGTTATCTCGCTCTTACAAGGGACCCTCAATCTTGGGCGTTCTCTATTCCTCCAGGCTCCCCAGATCTCCAGTCAGTGGATCGATTTTTTACTGCCCTGGGTCTGGTATATGATGATCCGGATCGAGTTTCCCTTGCTGAAACAAAGTTACGTAAAATACGGCAAGGAAATCGTCCAGCGGAGGAATATTCTTCTGAGTTCCGTAGATGGGCAACAGATACTCAGTGGAATGACCCAGCTCTTAGGAGCCAGTTTTGTCAAGGGTTGTCTGACAAATTAAAAGATGTGTTGGCTCAGTATGATTCTCCTCCATCACTGGAGGCTGCTATGGCCCTCGCTATTCGCATTGATAGACGACTTCGGGGAAGACGCGAGGTAACTCCGCCCCCCATGATGACTCCACCTACTACTAAAGTCCCTTATACTGAGGTTCCCCTGGTCTGTTCTGAGGAACCCATGCAGTTGGGAGGGACATCATTTTGTAGGAGGGAATCGGCGGTGCGCCGCAAGACTAGAAGGTGTTTCTTTTGCGGGAGAGAGGGACATTTTGTTGGGGGTTGTCCATCCCGGACCTCTTTGACCCAAGGAGTTAACCTGGGAGTCTGTATTTCGTCCCCAAATCCCTCTCAGTTTATCGTGCCTGCGGAGGTGGTGATTGGTACTAGAACTGAGAGGATTTCTGTTTTTCTTGATAGTGGGTCCGGGGCTAATCTTGTGGACGCTCGGTTTGCCCAGGTGTATGGTATGCAACTGAGTGTATTGGCCAAACCGGTCCCTATACTCTCTATTGATTCTAGACCTCTTGGTCAAGGTAGCTTGGTTCAAGCTGTTCATAACATAGATCTTCGAGTAGGGGCAATACATAAAGAGCAATTGTCTTGTTATGTGTTGGAGGGTCTACCTACTCCTATTGTGTTGGGACTTCCTTGGTTGGCTAAACATAACCCAGTGATTGATTGGCAATCCAGAAAGATTAGCCAGTGGGGTGAATTTTGCAAGAATAACTGCATGAGCACGGTCATCGGTGCGGTTGTACCTAGGACTTTGCCTCCTTTTCTGGAGGACTTTGGGGAGATGTTCTCAGAGGAGGGGTGTAAAGAGTTACCTCCTCATCGCGCATATGACTGCTCAATAAAGTTGCTTCCTGATGCCTTATCTCGTACTTTCCCAGGGACCGGGAGGATGGATGATCCGGTTCCTATTCCTCAGGAGGGAGTTGTAGTGTCAGCTGTATGCTCTGAGCTTGAGGGGGAGGTATTGGGGGCTCAGGGGGACGCCCCTGTGGGACTTCCAGGGAGACTGATAGTTCCAGATCAGTTAAGACTGAAGGTTACGGAGAACCGTTACAAACGGATGGCTGATAGGGGAGAGTTTCTGGTCGAGATCTGAAGGTGAATGATCTGGTGTGGTTGTCTACCAGGAATATTAAACTTAAAGTTTCCTCCTGGAGGTTGGGTCCCAGATTCATCGGGCCGTACAGGATCAGCTCCATAATTAATCCTGTGGCATTTCGTCTGGACCTCCCTCCTACGTTTAAAATTCATAATGTGTTTCACAAGTCATTACTTAAAAAGTATGTGGCACCAGTCATACCGTCACCTCTACCTCCTTCAGTGGTGGTCAATGATAACGTGGACGGACCTTTCACACAACTCACCCGGACAGACCTGGTCATGAGGGTCCGGAGGCCCCTCGTAGAAGGGGGGGTACTGTCATGGGTGCATCGCCACGAAGATCGTCGCGATTGCACATTCTGACTTCTCACAGCTGAGCTTCTGTTTCTTTGTTTTTTGGTGATGTGAGAGTTAATTTTTCCTAGCTCTTTGCTAAGGCTAGGTGCAGCCTCGCCCGGCTGCTTTTGTTTATGTTCTAATTAGTTTCCTTTATATTTCTGCCAGTCTGGGTGTTAGACGCCGGTGAAAGCATTCATGTAGTTCAGCAGACTGGATCGGTTCTGAGAATATTTAAGCTAAGAGTTCATTAGGTGTTTTTACTCTTATAGCTTATAGTTAATCTCTGAGACCTTAGGTGTTCCTACTGTGTGTGAGTGTTGTATGTAAGACTTTATTTACTTTATTCCTTCTCTTTCTTGTATGTCTTTCTGTTCATTATCCGTTACCTGTTCATTCCCTTTGGTGGTATTCAGGGTCCTTCTTAGGACTAGAATACAGTTGGCAGGGATTGATAGGAGACAGGGTTTACGCTGGTGGCCTGGACCTCTGTACCTTTAACAGTACCTCCAGGTTGAGGGATTAGTTAGGACCCCAGTTCAGGGTCAGCTTAGACCCCGGTCACCCTCTAGCCGGAGACAGCGTATAACGGATTCCGTTTTGACCCAGTGGACATTCTGTCAGGTAAATCCATGTTATAATATATCTATGCGCATGTTATATAGTATGTTGCCCTTTTTGATATAGATTACAGACATCTCATATATATATCTGCTATACAGCGTGACACCAATGTACTTATGTCCCAACTTAGATGATGGAATCCTTAACTTAAGATTTCTGGTTGACAGCCAGACCAAGTCTCCTACCTTGAAAGCTGGTGCAGGTTTACGAAATTTATCTGCTGCTTTCTTGTACCTTTCCTGAGCCGATTCCAGATTCTCCTTTAGAAGATCCATATTCTTCTGTAAAGACGTGATTCTTTCAGCCACTGCTGGTAAAGGCGTTTCTATGGGAAATCGTGGTAGAATGTTAGGATGATAACCTAGATTAGAGTAAAAAGGAGACTGCTTAGTGGAGGCACTCTGAGAGTTGTTATACGAGAACTCAGCTAATGGAAGTAGATCCACCCAATCATCCTGTAGGTGGCAGATAAAGCAGCGGAGATACTGCTCCAGGGTTTGATTGGTTCGTTCGGTCTGTCCATTAGTCTGGGGATGAAAAGCAGAAGAAAGGTTTACTTTAATGTCCAATGCTGCACAGAAATTTTGCCAAAACCTAGAAGTGAATTGCACCCCTCGATCCGAAATAACCTCATCCGGTACTCCATGTAAGCAAAACACATCTTTAATCATCAAATCTGATGTCTGTTTTGCAGTGGGTAAGCTGACACAAGGGATAAAATGAGCTGCCTTTGTTAGACGGTCAACCACCACTAGAATGGTGTTCTTCCCTTGAGAGGTTGGTAACTCCACAATGAAGTCCATAGAAATGGATCCCCACGGGCGGGACGAGGTGGGAAGAGGCTGTAACAGACCAGTTGGTGAGGAGCGAGGTGTTTTGCATCTTGCACAGACTTCACATGAAGTGACATAGTTTAAAACATCCTTCCTGCAAGTGGGCCACCAAAAGAAACGAGAGAGAAATTCCTGTGTCTTTAGAATTCCTCTATGCCCAGCTATCTTGGAATCGTGAATGAGTTGCAATACTCTCAATCTGACTGTTTCAGGAATATACAGGCGTTGTCCCTGAATCCACACACCATTCTTAAAGACAAGACTTACGTCCCTTGGGGGTTGTGCCAAAAAGGAATCCGCATGGTATGCTTCCTTGATGTCCTTAAGTAGGTCTTGATTATGAATTACTCCTAGGAATCTAGAGTCAGGAAGAATAGTCTTAGGAGGAGTAATTGGACGTGTCTCTGCTGAGTAATTCCTAGAGAGTGCATCAGCCTTTCCATTGCGCGATCCTGGTCTATAAGAAATGATAAAATTAAATTGGTTTAAGAAAAGATTCCAGCGAGCCTGGCGAGGAGTCAGGCACTTAGCCGACCTGATAAACTCAAGGTTACGATGGTCTGTCAGGACGACTATTTGCTGTGCAGCTCCCTGAAGAAGGTGTCTCCATTCTTTGAAGGCGGCAATAATGGCCAACAACTCTCTATTGCCCACATCGTAGTTCCTCTCAGCCGAAGACAACTGCTGGGAAAAGAAGGCACAGGGATGCAAGACATTCTTCTCACCTGTTCTCTGAGAGAGTATAGCTCCAACGGCACAGTCTGAAGCATCCACCTCTATTATGAAGGCAAGCTCGGGGTTGGGATGTACTAAGATAGGTGCGGTGGTAAATTTATCTTTTAGACGGGAAAATGCTTCCAGGGCTTGGGGAGTCCAGGAGAACCTAGACTCTTTCCGGGTAAGTTGGGTGATAGGTGACACTACCTCAGAGAAATTTCTAATGAAACGTCTATAGAAGTTGGCAAACCCGATGAAGCGCTGTACCTCCTTCACATTTCTAGGACTTGGCCAATCCTTGATGGCTTGGGTTTTGCTTCCATCCATACTAATTCCTTGTGTAGACAGTACATACCCCAGAAATTGAATTTCGGTCCTATGGAATTCACACTTTTCAAGTTTGATGTAAAGATGATTTTGTCTTAGACGTTCCAAGACCATTCTCACATGTCCATGATGTTCCTCTGTGGAGTTAGAAAAAATTAGAATATCATCCAAATAAATTACCACGAATGTATCTAGGAGATCCCTGAAGATGTCATTCACCAAGTGTTGGAAAGTGGCTGGGGCGGTACTCAGACCAAAAGGCATAACTAGATATTCAAAGTGTCCATAGCGTGACCTGAATGCAGTCTTCCATTCATCCCCAGGTCTAATACGGACTAAGTTATAGGCCCCACGAAGATCTAGTTTAGAGAAAATTTTGGCATGTCGCACTCTCTCCAATAACTCAGGGATTAAAGGCAATGGATAACGGTTTCTAATAGTAACCTTATTGAGTTCCCTATAGTCTACGCATGGTCTCAGAGATCCATCTTTCTTCTTTACAAAGAAGATGGGTGCACCTGCAGGAGATGAAGAGGGGCGTATGAAGCCCTTGGCTAGATTTTCGTCTATGTAATCCTTTAAAGCCTTTAGCTCGGGCCCCGCCAGGGGGTAGATCTTACCAAAAGGTATCTCTGCTCCAGGCAATAATTCAATTGGACAATCATATGGACGGTGAGGAGGAAGCTGGTCAGCGTTCTTCTTGTCACATAAATCCACATAGTCCTGGTATACAGCTGGTAGTTCAGGGACTGACATGGTTCCTTTAGGAACAGAGCAAGCTGAAACTTTTGGACTCATCTGTTTCTCTGGAAAGTGTAATTCCTTGGTCTCCCAGTTAATGGTAGGATTCTGAGCCTGCAGCCATGGTAGCCCTAGAATAATGGGAAAGTGGGGAGAAGAGATAAGCATAAAGGACAGTTTCTCTTGATGATCTTTACCCATAAGAACCCTCAAAGGCTCTGTTTCCTGATCCACTGGTCCAGAGGTCAGCAGGGAGCCATCCACAGTTTCCATCTGTACTGGAGTAGCCTTCTTCACTGAACGTATCCCCTGTTTCAGAGCAAAGGAGACATCCATAAAATTTCCACTTGCCCCTGAGTCGATCATAGCAGAGCTAGACACCCAAGCTGAGTCAACCCAGAGTTTGATGGAAAGAAAGCAATGAGAATTGTTTTTCTTACAACTCAGCTGGGACACCGCTGAGGAAACTTGAAAAATGGCAGCGTTTACACAGTCAACGTCCTCAGAGGTAACGGAGTTTAAGTCCGAGAAATCAAGATCTGTTGCTGCAGATCTCTCTGGAGCCTGAGGCTTGGACCTGACAGATCCCCTCTCGCAACACTCACAATGAATGAGTGCTGCAGTAGTCTTACGAGAACGGCTGGGGCAGTTTATAATGAAGTGCCCTGACTTACCACAATAGAAACATAGATTCTCCTTAAAACGATGTTCCTTGCGTGCATCACTAACCCGTCGTTGTAAAGAGTCTACCTGCATGGGTTCAGGTTCAGGTTCCCGTGTAATCCTACTCAAAGGTTCCTTAGCTGGAGAGGAAGGTAGGAAAAGGTTAGTGCGATTGCTTTCGAACCATCTCTCTTGCCTGCGTTCAGTCAGACGAGTATCAATACGGATGCAGTAGTTAATAAAGTCACCTAACGCAGTGGGAGGGTCGGCACGAGCAAGTTCATCCTTAATCAGTGGAGATAACCCCTTTCGAAAAATAGATTTTTTGGCGGAACTGTCCCAGGTGGTATCAAGGGCCCATCTCCTGAAATCCAAGGCATATTCAGCTACCGAGTGCTTACCTTGGCGCAAAGCTAACATGGCTGCTTCAGCTGTTGCACCTCGATTGGGGTCATCAAACACCTGCCCCATGGCTGAAATAAAAGCATCAAGGTGATTCAAACAATCATCCTCAGTCTCAATCAGAGGGTTTGCCCACATCAAAGCCTTGTTGGTAAGCAACATAATTATAGTAAGCACCTTAGATCGTTCAGTGGGAAATTGTGAAGCATGTGCAGAAAAAAAAAGATTGCATTGATTAATAAATCCCCTGAATTTCTCACGTTCACCGCCAAAACGAAAAGGGGGCAACTTGGGAATCCCAGAACTCGGGGCTACGGCAGGAGCCTGGACTCGCTCTTCTAGAACCTCAATCCTGGCTCACAAATCCTGGGCAGTCTGTCCAAACACTTGCAAATTGTGATTAGTGAGGTCCTGTAGGCTTGAAAAACGGGTCTTTATATTCTGCAAATCTGCAAGGATATTATCAGTCACTCCGCAAAGTTCCTTTATGCGGGCCTCCATTTTCCAGATCTTTTAAGACAGGAGTACTGGAAGAAGAGGAGAGGAGAAAAAAAAAAACAATAGTGTTTACCTGTGGTAACACTGCAGAGAGAAAAAAAAAATTAAGGGAACTGCTCACCTGGAATGGTTGTGAGAAGTCACAACCACTATCATCACAGAAAGTTCACCCGGACATCTGATATCCACAGTTACAGCAGACAAAAAAGAGAAGAGAAAAAAAAAAAAAAACAATAGTGTTTACCTGTGGTAACACTGCAGAAAGTACAACCGGACATCCGATATCCACAGTTACAGCAGACACAGCCTTTCCAGACCCAGCAGACACTAACGTTTTGGCTTCAGAATCTTGTAATGTATGTAGTACAGTTCATATAGCGTCTTGTGCTTGGGTGCGATGAAAATACATGAGACACAGGTTTGATATAGAAAGTCTTGTATTACTTCATACAAGTTGGCAAAAATAGTCACACAGTTTGCAGACACAGAAGCAGGAGACACAGCAGGCCAGAGTAATCTAAGCTCAGCAATCACTCTCCACAACAGGTTCAGGATCTTCTTCTCTGTTACCGCAAGTCCATGCAAACGTGGGTCTTTCAAAGAGCAGGGTTCAGAGTCCACAAGTGCTTCAGAGTTCCTCAGTAGGAATAGCTGGAGTACAAGGTCCAAGGCTTTAGGAGTCAGGTCACAGGTTCACTGCAGGCTAGATTCTGAAGCACTGATTGCTCAGCTGTGGCTGCTTAAGAAGCAAAAGGAGAGAATCAGGGCGGGAACATGCAAGCTGGAAACTCCATTTTGACTGAGGGCAAGATAGCTGCAGCAAGACAGAAAGTAAAATGGCTGACGAACAAACTGAGTTTCAGGAACATGTACACAGAACCTTACACTAGGCCCCTAATGGGGCCTGCTGTTTCCTAGGGTCCCATTAGGGGCCTGCTGCTTCCTGGGGCCTCTAATGTGGCCCGCTGTGTCCTGGGGCCCCTGATACACTCACACCTCCCCCCTCCGCTCTCCCCCCTCTCCTCAAGTGCCAGGACGGGAAGCTGCGGCTGCCGCGTCCCTGTAAAAGAGAGTCAGACTCAGCAAGCATACTTACCAATCTGCCAATCCTCAGGTGACTGCGTCCTCCAGCTCCGACGTCCACCACGCCAGCCTTGCATGTGACGTGAGAGCGCGCGCACGCCCCCACGGCACATGACGCGGAAGTGCCGGACTGCTCGGGGCCCGTCCCACCTCCTCTCATAGCGGCGCCAGAGGTGGCGGCGGGCCCCATATCAGACTCACACCACCGGCAGCTTGCATGGGCGTACCCAGGATCAAAACTAGGGGGGAAAGCCAATGTCGCATTTTATACAGGTTACATCAAATACACTGTACATTATACTGCATATTAGGTATGGAGCATTAGAACTGTTGTATATTGTATAATACAGCAGTGTATGCGACACTACGCTGTATATACCATGTATTATACATGGCACACTCACCTCTATACAAAGAATAGGAGGCATTATAACCTGTATATGAAAAGTATAATACAGCAGTGTATATACACTCTATACTCAGATTCTCCCGCCATCAGTCTCACGCTCTTCCTGTCTGCGTCTGCAAACGTCATCCCTGGGATACCTGTTGTGCAGCACCAAGGTTCCGGACACGGAGCGGAGGAGATAACACCATCCGACTCTTCCTATACTTCACCCCCTTACATTCCCTGAAGTATTTTACAGTTGCCTGTCATGAGAGTGCAGTTCTACTTATGTCACAGACAGAGAGAGGAACTTGAACAGAGCTTACAGCAACAAGTACCTCAGAGAATAGCGCTAGAAAGGAGGCCTCACAACTCACCTGAAATAAGGAGATTTCCAAATTGCTTTCAGGCTGACCGACTCCAACACCATCTGTAACCAGTGCCCTGGATGCTCTGCCTGCAGAACTGTGAGTAGAGCTTTGGAAACTGCATCTGACTGTGTCCTCTCAAGTTCTTCCTGCAACACCCACTCAACACTGCTGCTTCCCTTGCTAAATACTACAGCTTTACCATCTACCTTACATTACATCTGCCATGGGACATAGCTCTGTGTAGCCCTGGTGTTAGGCACACGCAGTACCCTGGAGAGTGTGTGGCGAGACAGCAGTTTAATGCTAAATATCCATTCACTCAACATATACTAGACACACCCTTAGGGTAGTGGAGTTTACTCTTGAGGGAGTGGTCAAGGTGTATGTGTTGGAGTGATTTAGTCAGTGTTGGGACTTCAGAGAGAGAGGACGTCTGGAGGGAGGAAGCAGTCCAGATTGCTCTATCACCAGTTCGGAAAGTGGAGTCTAGTATAGGTGGTTTAATTCACCTTAGCCTAGTCAGAGCTGCACCTCATCAGCATACACTGGAAGGAAAGAAGAAGTTTAGTGCAGAAAGTCTTCAGCATCCTGTCTAAAGGACAGTGTAAGGTTCAGAGACGTGCTCCTGCCTATTGATAACTGAGCATCTGTAACTAACTTTGAAGTGAAGGAAAAGAAAGAAGTGACTGCTCGACCCTTGGCTAGTGTGAGTGCTTATGTTACCAGCGTGAACAAGGCGAAAGGCACAGTGGTTTTATTGGAATAGTGCTTACGGATTGAAGAAGTCCTGCACATTGCTACCGGTCACTGGGGACCGAAGGATCACTATTGTTACAAGCATAGTGGTAAGAAAACCAGGAATTTACCGGACCTTAGGTCGCGGCAAACAAGCCCCATATAGTCAGTACGTAACTGGAGTCAGGTGGAATAGGGACTTTGAGTCAAGCGCAGACAAAAGCAAGAACCTAGTTTCATCAATTGGAAGGCTCCTAACACAAAACTGGCTGGGCGGTGCAGCTATGGATTAGCTGAAGTTAATTGAGGGAACTACGCTTCAGGCTGGTTGTACTCATTGTGTGGAAAGTAAAGGAGGCCCCTAACTTGTCCAGCTGCTGTCTCAAGATACACTCTCCTTGGATCAGCCTCCCTGGGACCTGCCTTACCATCTTGCAAGTAAAGGTATGGAAAGACACTGACCGTGTGAGACTGAGTTATTATTGCATGCCTGCACAATCCCTACCTAACTACCGACCTGAGGGAAGAGTCCCACCTGTAGGGGACCCGACATCTAGCTGCATCACCATCCCCTCAGAGATCTACAGCAGCGCTGGTACAAATTACCAGAATACTACAGGTGGCGTCACGAACTGTATATAAATCTATCCCCTGTAAATATATCCCTAACATACGCCAGACCGCCAGGGCCACAGACCGAGCCACAGCTACCTGTGACAAATCCCATAGACTTCTACGGGCTCGGCTCTGAGTACCCCATTGCCCTGGTAACCCACAATTGTGGTGGCGGGTCGACACAAAAACTTGGCATCACGAACAGGATACGAAACTTGCATCATTGTGAGCCCTGTGTGCCTAAGGAATTGTTTTTGTGAAAAAGGACTGTTTGCACTTTTGGCGCCAAAATCGCCATTTTTGTCGCCATATTCGCGCCCTCAGGCGCTGGAGAAGAAGGTGGGCGTACCTTCGTGGGCGTCTACCCCCCTGTGGCGCGAAGAAAATGCCTGCCCTCTCAAAGTGCTATTACAACATGCGGTCCTGCCCTACAGCAAAGGAGGTCCGCCTCCTCTTCACCTTCCCTGCGAGGAGGAGGAGACGCAAACCCCACCTCCACGGAAGAGACCGGATGTCTCTGGAGGAAGAAGAAAGAATCTTCTGGAACATCATGGAGGCAGGACGTGTGCAGCCGAGCTGGGAAGCGGAGGAAGGCAGGCCCCGTGCCTCAGCCAAGCTGCCACCAGCATCGGAGTTATCCGTGGTCCTGCACCTGCAACAGGCGTTGCTAGAGATTCGAGAAGAAAATGCACGCCTGAAGAAGATGGTCCAGCACCAACCTGGATTTGAAGAGATCGAGAGACGCCGGCGTACCCTGGAGCAGCGGAGGCTGTGGGACACGGTGATCTCTCCCCTCAACGACCCCCCACGATTCCAGATACCGAAGAGTCTGCTGCCCAAGGCGAAGGAGCAACCGGAGGCTGCCCCCGAAAGTACCGATCCCGATCCCACCGGTGAAGCGGTGGAAGCGAAGGAGGTTGAGGAGGTACAGCCAGTCCCGGAACGCCCGCCCGGCCAGGAGGCCGCAGCAGATGATCGGTCCCCGGCAGGGACACCGGAGGGGTCCTGTCCGTCACTACCAGATGTGGACTGGGACGAAATGGCGCGCCTGGATGACGTCGCCTATACCGCCCAGTGGGAACAGGAATGGCAGAGTCGTGAGGAGAAGAAGAAACGCCAGCAGGAGGAAGAGCGGGAAACTCAGCGGAACCGTCAGCGACAATATGCAGAGCTGATCGCGGACAAAGAGAGTGTCCGGAGAGATAAAGGTACCCTGAGGGAACCGCGGCGGCAGGGGTGTGTGACTGAGTTCCAGCTCCGGAAGGGCTGGGGCTTTATCCGTGAACCGGGCCTCTACCCAGGGGTCTTTGTCAGCAGGCGTGACGTAGAATCCCACCTGCCGCAAGGCCATCCCGGGAGGGACTTAGCAAATGGAGACATCGTCACATATACGCGGCACTGGGGAATGAAGGGATGGTATGCCCTTAACGTCACCATCGTCCGTGACCCCGTCCCAGACGCAGGTACCGTCACCATGACCGCAGCGTCCCCGTCTCTAGATCAAGCAGTAACCGGCCGTGCCCCAGCATCGCCCCCTGCAAATTCATCGCAACTAGCGACCCAGAGTTCATCGCAAAGGAAAGTCATATCTTCATCGCAACATGCGACCCAGTCTCAATCGCAATCCATGACACGGTCCATATCGTTAACTGTGATTGAAACGCAATCGGTGTCACGTGAAGAGAATGTACCCATTGCGCCCCTAGAGGTTCGCACAAGAACTGTGGCGACCCAGACCCTAATCGCAGCGCATGATTTGCTAGTCCTGGGATCTAGGGCCCATTGCATTGTTCCAGCCCCCGGTGTGGAAAATGTATTGGAAAGTGTATTATTTGAAAATGAATAAATAAGTAAAGAAGAATCGGTGGGATCCATATCGGGTCTACCATAAGTAAAAAGTTTGAAAATGTTTTATAAAGTTTTGCACAAGTGAAGAGTATAGCATATTTATATTTTGCTAACCGTAGAATGCCCGGCTGGGTAACCAGAAAAAGTTTTTGCACTTTAGTATAATAATGTGATATTATATTTATGTCTTTGGTTTTACAATGGACTTGGAGGTTGAGGACTATGCCAACCCAGAACTTACTTGTAAATAGTTGCGCTTCGGTGCCTTATCTTGGTTTTACATAAACCAGTACAACTACCTCTGAAAACAAAACCCGTGTGGTGTGGCACTGAGTGAGGTCTGCAATTGGATGTCCTGCAGCCCACCCAGGACCCACGTTGAAGGTTTGGTGCGGGTCCTTCACAAGTATATTGTATATTTATTGAATGCTATTTAATATTTGTATTTTTCTATAATGTTTGCAACGTTCAAGATTTCCTCACCTCCCGGATGGGACGAACCAATGTTAATTGTTTAATGTTTATTGCATAAACAAAATGTCTCTTTTGTATTTTACAGCCCGGGAGTGCTGTCTTTTACCATGGGGAATGTGTAGCCCTGGTGTTAGGCACACGCAGTACCCTGGAGAGTGTGTGGCGAGACAGCAGTTTAATGCTAAATATCCATTCACTCAACATATACTAGACACACCCTTAGGGTAGTGGAGTTTACTCTTGAGGGAGTGGTCAAGGTGTATGTGTTGGAGTGATTTAGTCAGTGTTGGGACTTCAGAGAGAGAGGACGTCTGGAGGGAGGAAGCAGTCCAGATTGCTCTATCACCAGTTCGGAAAGTGGAGTCTAGTATAGGTGGTTTAATTCACCTTAGCCTAGTCAGAGCTGCACCTCATCAGCATACACTGGAAGGAAAGAAGAAGTTTAGTGCAGAAAGTCTTCAGCATCCTGTCTAAAGGACAGTGTAAGGTTCAGAGACGTGCTCCTGCCTATTGATAACTGAGCATCTGTAACTAACTTTGAAGTGAAGGAAAAGAAAGAAGTGACTGCTCGACCCTTGGCTAGTGTGAGTGCTTATGTTACCAGCGTGGACAAGGCGAAAGGCACAGTGGTTTTATTGGAATAGTGCTTACGGATTGAAGAAGTCCTGCACATTGCTACCGGTCACTGGGGACCGAAGGATCACTATTGTTACAAGCATAGTGGTAAGAAAACCAGGAATTTACCGGACCTTAGGTCGCGGCAAACAAGCCCCATATAGTCAGTACGTAACTGGAGTCAGGTGGAATAGGGACTTTGAGTCAAGCGCAGACAAAAGCAAGAACCTAGTTTCATCAATTGGAAGGCTCCTAACACAAAACTGGCTGGGCGGTGCAGCTATGGATTAGCTGAAGTTAATTGAGGGAACTACGCTTCAGGCTGGTTGTACTCATTGTGTGGAAAGTAAAGGAGGCCCCTAACTTGTCCAGCTGCTGTCTCAAGATACACTCTCCTTGGATCAGCCTCCCTGGGACCTGCCTTACCATCTTGCAAGTAAAGGTATGGAAAGACACTGACCGTGTGAGACTGAGTTATTATTGCATGCCTGCACAATCCCTACCTAACTACCGACCTGAGGGAAGAGTCCCACCTGTAGGGGACCCGACATCTAGCTGCATCACCATCCCCTCAGAGATCTACAGCAGCGCTGGTACAAATTACCAGAATACTACAGGTGGCGTCACGAACTGTATATAAATCTATCCCCTGTAAATATATCCCTAACATACGCCAGACCGCCAGGGCCACAGACCGAGCCACAGCTACCTGTGACAAATCCCATAGACTTCTACGGGCTCGGCTCTGAGTACCCCATTGCCCTGGTAACCCACAATTGTGGTGGCGGGTCGACACAGCTCCACCTGCGGGGAGCTTTACCAACTCTACTGCATCACCACCAGTCCCAGAGGATCTGCACTGCAGCGCTGGTCACCTCTGACCAGAAACCACAGGTGGCGTCACGAATACTTTATTATAAGCTCCAATATCCTTTGTAAATATACCCCTTTTATTGGACGCCCAGGGCCACGGACCGGTCACTGCCGCTGTGACGCTGCCCCTTTAAGAAGCGGCCCGGTACCGAGTACCCCGCTGCCCTGGCGGGCGATCCAGAAGGAAAAGCACGCACTGCAGAAGGAGTTGGTGCCAAATAAGTGCAGCGTGCAGAGTGGTGAGCAGCGCGCTCTGTTTCCCCCAGCTGAGAGTTCTGGGTCTGTGACAGACCGTGCTGCTGCTGTCCAGGATAAGAGCTGTAGTGCTGGGGGGATTAGCTGTGCCAACAGAGTCCTGCCAGCAGTGAAGAGCCGAACCAGCAGAGCAGAGTCATGCCAGCAGAGACGTGCCAGCAGAGCGGAGCTGTGCGGAGCTAAGCTAGGTGCTGTACACTATGAGACAGTGAGTACCGCACACGCGCTGCAAACAGGTGATCGCATCTTGACAGACCCCTTGCATATAGGTCCACTGGAGATGGACAACAGACTCGTTTAAGCATGGGAAATCTTCCTGCCTCTCAGAGACTTCACTGAGACGTCACGAGCCGCAGTTGCCGGTGCCACTGTTGGAACCCCGCCTGTTACAGGCCTCGCCGAGACATCTCATGCCACTGTTGTTGGTGCCACCGTTGGAACCCCAAGGAGCTGTACCCAAGAAGACTACAGACTGATAAGTTTCACCACTTTAGTTGCTATCTTTCGTTCGTCCTTGTCCTACTCTGCCACTCTCCCAGTTCTGCCCCATTCTTTACCCTACAATCCCTGATTCTCTGCATGGAGTACATTCCCTGTTTAATATATACTTTAACTCTTGATCTGTCTCCTGTCTGTGGCGACATCCCACGTTCCTGCGATATCTACACTTAGCATAGTAAGCAGGATGTCTCACAATGGCGCGGAGGTGGCAGATCAAGCAGTTAGAGCGGGCCCTAGATGCAGCATTTCCCTGGGAGCCCAGTTAAACAACATCCCGAAGTTCAATGGGAATAATAATATACTCTGGATTTGGACTGAGCGTGTCAAGGAGATGCTGTGGATGCATCCCATGACTCCAGTCCTTGCAGCAGAAGTGGCCATAATGGCTCTAGATGGGGAGGCCAGGGACTCTGTCATGCTTCGACCCCCCCAGGCAAGAGACACTCTAGATAAGGTCTTACTGACACTTGAGGAGACACACGGGGATCCTACAGACGTAAGAGAATTACGTATGCGTCTGTTCAGGCATCAAAGAGAGGGGGAGATGGTGACACAATTTATGAATGCGCTGCAGGAACTTCATACTGACATTGCTCGCAAAGATGGTATAGGCGTAGGGTCCATTGACGTAGTGCTGCGAGACCAGCTAGTGACGGGCCTATGTGACGTACTGCTCAAGCAGGCTCTGAGGGAGCGCTTGCGAGAGGAACCCAGTATGACTTTCTCTGAAATAGGGGTAGAAGAGCGCATAGGCGGACAGGAGGAGGGGATTGCAGCCTTGACAGGGATGGTCCAGAGTTGCAAAGTACCCAACCCAAACGAAGAAGAGCCAATGTGGTCCCGTGATTTACAGCTGGGAATGCAAGAAGGCATGAAGAAGGTCCTGGCTGCTGCTCTGAAGCCCAGTGCCATGTCCCGAGGTACTTCATGGCGAAGAATAGAAAAAGTTAGGGAGGAGTGTTGTGAACACCTTTAATCTGGCTTCTGAGGTTGGGCTCCCTCTTGTGATTGCTTCTGGTAATGGAGATGCTCTGGCTAACAGAAGTCAATCACCTGACGGGGATGATTGGAGGTCAGGCATTACTGACTGGGGAGATATAAGTGAGCAGCCGTCCCATAGAGGTTGCCAGTGATTTGTTTCTTCCTAGCCTTTTAGAAGTCTGCTTGCTCCCTGCTGTGTCCTACATCTTTCAGATAAGTTATTTTGCTGTTTAAATCTGTGGCTTTTGTTTACCTTTTGCTTTTCTCAGTTTTCTGCCTTGCTGAAGTTAGTTCAGCCAGGCTCCCTGCGGAGACATGTGCTGGACTCTGTGTTCATTTGCCATAGCCTGCTTCAGTCTTTTCTGTGGTTCTAGTTCCCTTTTATTTCAGTATCTGTTGTTTTGCTCCCAGTTACACCAGAGTTCTGATTTAGCGGGGGAGAGGTCGTGTGGCCTCAGGATTTTTGCATATCAGACGTGTTGGAGTTTTTCTTAGGGTTTTTGCTGGATTGCAGACAGTATCATTTTCTGTCCTGTTCTTTCTAGACAGCCTGGGCCCCAGCATTTGCTTACTCTTTTTTCTGTCTGTGTTTGTGCTTCATCTGTCTCACCAACAATATATGTTTGGGGGCTATCTATTCCTTTGGGGCTCTACTCCAGGGCAGTTAGCTTTCCCCTTTCTCTCTTTAGGCTTAGTTAACTCTTTGGCTGCGCCGAGGCATCTAGGGCATTGTAGGTACGTCCCACGGCTAATTCTAGTTGTGTTGTCAGTTTAGGGGTCTGCAATCTGCTAAGTTACTAACCTCTCTGGGTGTCTGGTTGCCATATCCTATTTTTCCTGTTATCCTCCTCGGTTACTGAATCATAACAGGGGAGTTGTGGAGCATCGGAGGTACCCCAATGGTTGTGCCAAAATTTGCTTCCAGGTTGTGGAGTAAAGAGCGTTTACAGATGGGATACGCTTCCCGCAGAGGCTGAATATCCAGAGGAAAGCGTCCACCAGACAGACGTAGACGTGAGAGCTGGGCGCGCAGAAGAGTGGGACACCTGTTCAGAAACTGCCCTACCCGAGAGAAACGGCAAAGATCCGCTCATCCCTCCCAAGGTCCTGCTGATAGGAGAGAGCGTCGCCCCTGGAGTAAGTGGTAAGGCAGGAAGAGAGGAGCCCCACTTAGAGCAAGACAGTACCTCGACGTCAGACGCCGAGAAGAGTTGGAGAAGGTGTCGAACGTCTACGGTGAGTTGTCTGCGCATCTCAGGTGCGTGGAGGTGGTGACTGTTGTCGGTGCCACCGTTGGAACCCCGAGGAGCTGCACCCAAGAAGACTACAGACTGATAAGTTTCACCACTTTAGTTACTAACTTTCGTTTGTCCCTGTCCTACCCTGCCACTCTACCAGTTCAGACCCATTCCTTACCATTAACCTACAATCCCTCATTCCCTGCATGGAGTATATTCCCTTTTTATTAAATACTTTAACTTTTCTGTCTCCTGTCCGTGGTGACATCCTGCGTTCCTGCGATATCTACATGTGTGCGGCTGATCCTGGAGCTGAAGACGTGGAAACAGCGAAAGCCTCGAGCCTGCAATTGAGAGAAATGCATTATACACAGCACAACACATATGGACTGGGACATGATATTTTTGTAATGTGTCAAGATGTCATGGAGCAGCAGCTCGACCACGGCTACCGTGCTGGGCATCTTACAGGAAAATTTATGAGCAGCAGTGGATCAGCATCTGCTGATTGGTTACAGCATTTTTGTGGCAAAAAATGTCACATCATCCACCAGGAACAGCAGTATCAATGTCACTGAAGCTGCATCGTTGTATGAGGAGAGATATGCATAGGTTTTATTTTCTTTGTGACACTAAAATGATTAAGCAGGAGTTAGGTTGTCTTTTATTTGTCTTTTATGTCACAACCCCTTTAATACATTGACACAATATGTTATTTTAGTTAGGGGGGGTGTACATTTTTAGGTACTCAGTAATTATTATTATTATTTATTATTATAGTGCCATTTATTCCATGTACAGTCATGGCCAAAAGTTTTGAGAATGACACAAATATTAATTTTTACAAAGTCTACCGCTTCACTTTTTCTAATGGCAATTTGCATATACTCCAGAATGTTATAAAGAGTGATCAGCTTAACAGCAATTACTTGCAAAGTCAATATTTGGCTAGAAAATGAACTTTATTACCCAAAACACATTTCAACATCATTGCAGCCCTGCCTTAAAAGGACCAGCTAACCTCTTTTCAGTGATTGCTCCATTAACACAGGTGTGGGTGTTGATGAGGACATGGCTGGAGATCAATCTGTCATGATTAAGTAAGAATGACACCACTGGACACTTTAAAAGGAGGCTGGTGCTTGGCATCATTGTTTCTCTTCTGTTAACCATGGTTATCTCTAAAGAAACACGTGCAGTCATCATTGCAATGCACAAAATTGGCCTAACAGGGAAGAGTATCGCAGCTAGAAAGATTGCACCTCAGTCAACAATCTATCGCATCATCAAGAACTTCAAGGAGAGAGGTTCCATTGTTGCCAAAAAGGCTCCAGGGCACCCAAGAAAGACCAGCAAGCGCCAGGACCGTCTCTTAAAAGTTTTTCAGCTGCAGGATCAGGCTACCAGCAGTGCAGAGCTTGCTCAGGAATGGCAACAGGCAGGTGTGAGTGCATCTGCATGCACTGTGAGGCGGAGACTCTTGGAGCAAGGCCTGGTCTCAAGGAGGGCAGCAAAGAAGCCACTTCTCTCCAGAAAAAACATTATGGACAGACTGATATTCTGCAAAAGGTACAGGCAGTGGACTGCTGAGGACTGGGGTAAAGTTTTTTCTCTGATGAATCCCCTTTTCGATTGTTTGGGACATCAGGAAAACGCCTCATTCGGAGAAGACAAGGTGAGCGCTACCACCAGTCTTGTCTCATGCCAACTGTTAAGCATCCTGAAACCATTCATGTGTGGGGTTGCTTCTCAGCCAAGGGAATCAGCTCTCTCACAGTCTTGCCTAAAAACACAGCCATGAATAAAGAATGGTACCAGAATGTCCTCCAAGACCAACTTCTCCCAACCCTCCAAGAGCAGTTTGGCGATCAACAATGCCTTTTCCAGCATGATGGAGCACATTGCCATAAAGCAAAGGTGATAACTAAATGGCTCAGGGAACAAAACATAGAGATTTTGGGTCCATGGCCTGGAAACTCCCCAGATCTTAATCCCATTGAGAACTTGTGGTCAATCATCAAGAGACGGGTGGACAAACAAAAACCTAAAAATTCTGACAAAATGAAAGCATTGATTGTGCAAGAATGGACTGCTATCAGTCAGGATTTGGTTCAGAAGTTGATTGAGAGCATGCCATGGAGAATTGCAGAGGTCCTGAAGAAGAAGGGTCAACACTGCAAATATTGACTTGCTGCATTAACTCATTCTAACTGTCAATATAAGCTTTTGTTACTCATATGTTTGCAATTATATTTCTGTGATAAAAACATCTGTCAAACACACACATAAAAACCAGAGGGCAGCAGATTATGTGAAAATATAATATTTGTGTCATTCTCAAAACTTTTGGCCATGACTGTATACCCCTTTACATGTGAAAAGGGGTATACATAATAAAAAACAAGTATAATAATCTTAAGCAATACAAGTCACGACTGGTACAGGAGAAGAGAGGACCCTGCCTGTTAGAGCTCACAATCCCAAGGGTTGGGTGAAGATACAATAGGTGAGGGCAGAGCTTGTTGTGCAGCGGTTTGGTGGATCAGTGGTTACTGCAGGTTGTAAGCTTGTCGAAAGAAGTAGGTCTTCAGGTTAATTTTGAAGGTTTCCACAGTAGGCGAGAGTCTGATATGTTGGGCTAGAGTAAGGGGGATGCGTGGGAGAAATCTTGTAATGTGATTGTGGGAAGAGGAGATAAGAGGGGAGTAGAGAAGGAGATCTTGTGAGGATCGGAGGTTGCATGCAGGTAAGTACCGGGAGACGAGGTCACAGATGTATGGAGGAGACTGGTTGTGGATGGCTTTGTATGCTATGGTTATGGTTTTGAACCGGAGTCTCTGGGTAATGGGGAGCCAGTGAAGGGATTAACAGAGGAGAGGCAGGGGAATAGCGCGGAGACAGGTGGATTAGTTGGGCAGCAGAGTTGAGGATAGATTGAAGGAGTGCGAGAGTGTTGGGAGGCTACAGAGCAGGAGGTTGCAGTAGTCAAGGTGGGAGAATGATGAGGGCATGCACTACACTGTGTTCCAAATTATTATGCAAAAATTGTTTAGGAGTGATAAGGTAAGAATTTTTTTGTTTGTCAGTTAAACTCATTGATGGTGATGTGTGTCAGGGCTCTTTATATCACTGTAAGCAATTGCAGACACCTGTGCTAATTAGTTTGGCAGGTGTGTCCAATGAAAGGCAAGACTACTTAAGAAGGCTGTCCCACATTATTAAGCAGCCTACTTTTTCTGCCAAAATGGGAAAGAAAAAGGATGTGTCGGCTGCTGAGAAGCAACAAATTGTGCAGTGTTTAGGTCAAGGCATGACTACAATCAACATTGCCAGGACACTTCATCGTGATCATCGCACAATCAAGAAGTATGTAGCTGATTCACAGTACACACGTGTGCGTGCTGATAAGGGAAAATTGAGGACTCTTTCCTACAGGCAATTAAGTCAGGTTAAAAGAGCAGCGGCAAAAAAGCCTTGTCATAGCAGCAGACAAGTTTTTGAAGCTGCTGGTGCCTCCAACGTCCCCCAAACAACAAGATGCAGGGTTCTTCAGAGGTTTGCAGCTGTGCGTAAGTCATCCTGTCGACCTCCTCTATCCACTGCACACAAGCAGAAATGGCTCCAGTGGGCCAAACAATAATGAAGACTGACTTCAAAACTGTTTTGTTCACCGATGAGTGCCGTGCAACGCTCGATGGTCCAGATGGATGGAGTGGAGGATGGCTGGTTGATGGACAACCCATGCAAACACGGCTACGGCGCCAACAAGGAGGAGGTGGAGTAATGTTTGGGGCTGGAATCATGGGGAGAGAGATTGTCGGCCCCTTTAGGATCCCTGAAGGGGTAAAGATGAACTCCATAGTGTATGTTGAGTTTCTCAAACAGCACTTCCTGCCATGGTTCAAGAAGAAGAACCGTGCATTCCGCAGCAAGATCATTTTCATGCATGATAATGCACCGTCTCATGCTGCACATAACACATCTGCATCTCTGGCTGCTATGGGCATAAAAAGGGACAAACTTATGGTGTGGCCCCATGCTCCCCTGACCTCAACCCCATCGAGAACCTCTGGAGCATCATCAAAAGGAGTGTCTATGATGGCGGGAGGCAGTTCACATCTAAGCAACAGCTCTGGGAGGGTATTCTGTCCTCATGCAAAACAATTGAAGCAGAAACCATCCAAAACCTGACAAATTCAATGGAGGAGAGAGTTCAGAAGCTCCTTTCGAACAAGGGGTCCTATGTGCAAATGTAACATCACCTAGAATAAAGTTTTGAGTTGAAAACTGTTTGATTTCAGTTTGTAAGAACCTGCTAATGCTTATCATTTCAAAAATGACCATTTTTTTGTTCTTTATTAAAATGAAAAGGTTGAAAACTCTGCTGTGCATAATAATTTGGAACATGCATTTTGAGTGCAGTTTGAGTGTTTTATTTTTTAAAAAATATACTGTTATCATAGGCAGTTTGTACAAAACCTTTCAGTTGTACTCTAATAGTTATTTGACTGGAAAATTACAATGACTGAAATTCATATAGGTAATTTGGGAAAATCCGAGAAAATATTATTTGCATAATAATTTGGAACACAGTGTAGAGTTTTTGCAGATTCTAGGTTGAGGAATGTACGGATCTGGGAAATATTTTTGAGTTGAAGTCAGCAGAAAGTGGAAAGGGCTTGGATATATGGTTTGAAGGAGACATCAGAAGCAAGGATTACCCCGAGGCAGCGAGCTTGTGGGACTGGTGAGAGTGAGCAGCCATTTACTTTAATGGATACGTCTGTTGTGGGAGTCGAGTGAGATGGCGGAAAGATGATGAATTCTGTTTTGTCCATGCTAAGTTTAAGAAATCTATCGGAGAAGAAGGATGACAGACATTGTGGGATTTTGGTTAGTAGGGAGGTGATATCTGGTCCAGAGAGGTAGATCTGTGTGTCATCAGCATAGAGGTGATACTGCAAGCTTTGAGATTCTATCAGATGTCCCGGCCCGAAGGTGTAAATGGAGAAGAGCAGGGGCCCTAGGACTGAACCTTGTGGGACTCCTACAGATAGGGGGCGAGGTGAGGAGGTGGTGTGTGAGTGGGATACACTAAATGTCCGGTCTGTTAGGTATGACGCAATCCAAGATAGGGCCAAGTCTGTGGTGCCAAGAGATGAGAAGGTCTGTAGTAATAGGGAGTGGTCCTGCTGCGCATGGGACGTAACTGGACGCTCCAATATGACAACGATCCAAAACACAAGGCCAAGTCGACCTGTCATTGGCTACAGCAGAACAAAGTGAAGGTTCTGGAGTGGCCATCTCAGTCTCCTGACCTCAACATCATTGAGCCACTCTGGGGACATCTCAAGCCCGCAGTTCATGCTAAACAGCCCTGGAATTTACAGGAACTGGAGGCTTTTTGCCGAGAAGAGTGGGCAGTTTTACCATATGAGAAAATAAAGCCCCTCATCCACAACTACCATAAAAGACTTCAAGCTGTCATTGATGTTAGAAGGGGCAATACACAGTACTAAGAAATGGGGTATGTGAACTTTTAATCAGGGTATATTTGGATGTTTTAGGCTGTCATTACGATTTAAAAACAGAAAACACTGTAGTTTGACAATAAATAGCTTCATCATCCAACCATAACCATAAAAAAGTCCAAGAGGCAAAAATTTGCCGGGATGTAAACTTTTGAGCACAACTGTAAATGCTTACTTTACGGCGTTGCATGAGCCAGGTGTAAAGAATTCTATTGCTGACTCGCTGTCTCTTTACAGTGGGTGCGTTTTTGGTTGATGGCCCTGGATGCGGAGAATGAGGGGAGTGCCCGGCGGAGCTTTGGAGCGTTGTCTCCGGGCCGCAGAGTCTTTGATTAAGTTCATGGGGGGGTTGGTTGGCGTCTTGTGATGGTCGAAGCAATGTTGAAGATTAGGTGAGAGCTTTGCTGTTACGGTTGAGTCAGGGCTGCATAAGGTTGGTCATCAGCGAAAGTCTCGCGGATTAGCGCGACTTTAGCTTTTGGTTTCAAGCTACGGGGTCAGAGGGACTTGACAAAAGTGTTTTTGGTGAAACAGGCATTAAAAGGGTTTAGATGAGGATATAGTCGAGGTGATTGTAGGCGTCCGGTTTCTTTTAATGTGCTTGAACAGTTAGGTGGGAGATTGGATGATATCTGTAGTTCAGATTTTGAGGCTTGTCTTTTCTGTTTAGCCTTTTCGCTTGCTTTCTTTGGAGCATTAAGGGTGTAAAAGAAGAGGAGGAGGTCTTCTAGCCAAGGATGTGGTGGTCACAACTAAGGCATTGGAGTTTTGGATTAGGCTGTCGAATACTGATCAGGAAGAAAATGGTAAACGGTTAGTGTTAGGAGTGGTGCCGGAATCCATGATGTGTCCAGTACACTGCTTGCAGTCTTTTAATGGTTTTTGGCCTTGTCAGGAGGGGCCATTATTGTGTCATGCGGACGGTTTCTTTTTGTCGAAAATACAGTTTATTACAGTGTTTAGGAAGGATTTGGATTTGTTGGGTCTGGATGCCTCCCGTTTTGCATCTCATTTTTTTTCGGATTGGGGCAGCAACGGAAGCAGCGGTGTGTGGGCTGGGTAGTGCAGTGGATTGGCAGATGGGATTCCAGGAGCTATCGGAGTTACATTAGGCCTCAAGGAGTTGTGGCAGAATTACACAACTAGGGTTTGATTTGTTGTTGAATGGTTATGGAAAGGGAATGTTGTGTAAAACGTGTTTTTTTTAGTGTAGGTTCCAATCCCTTGTTGATTTGGATCCTGGGCCATTCGTACGTCCACTGGGGTGTGCTGCGTGTGGATGTGAGGCGTGAGGGTAGACAGCTCGTTTTTTTCAGGAACGTGGCGGTGATCAGGTGGCTTGGTTTCAGGGGGATGGGTTGGAGCACGGTTTTACAAGAGGTGCATAGCAGTGCCAGGCTTGATAGGCCACTTGATATTTTGGTGTTACATGTTGGGGGTAATGATCTGGGGGGTTCGCCCTTTTCGGGAATTAGTGAAAGACATTAAGCACGACTTCGGTCATGGGTGTCTTTTAGAGGGATGACCGTAGTTTGGTCAGAAATTGTTCCGCGGAAATGCTGGCATAACCCGAGGTCAGTGGAAAAGGTTAATAAGCCCAGAATAAAAGTTAACAGGGCTGTGTCCAGTTTCGTTTGTAGGAATGGGGAAGTTGCTGTTCGTCACTTTGATTTTCCAAAAGGGGACAAAGAATTTTGATTCATGGATGGGGTACATTTGAATGCTGTAGGCAGTGATCTTTAGAGGCTTGTTTTACAGGACGGGATAGAAAGGGTCATAGCATTTCGTTGTAGGGGGGTCTCAGGCATTTAAAGTGGTCAAAGGCCTTTATTGTGGTGGTTGGGGGTTCTTGAAGTTGTTGCTAAATTGATCTGGGGGATCCATTGGAATATGGATTCCTTAACTGGTAATTGTCATGATCCAGACTGATTTTTGAGTTCTATTTTCCCTTTTTCCCGGTCTGGTCATGTCAGGGGTTAACCTTTCTCAGCCTCAGTCTGGATTCAGGTTGGCTATTTATCGCTGCTGCTTATTGCAGGTGATGTCAGTTATAGTTCTTGCCTAGGGCTGCTGTAGCTGACTCTGATTGCTCTGATTTGTCCTGTTGCGTTTGCTGTCAGAACTCGTGTCTCTGTTTTCCCCTATTCCCATCCAGACTCAGTGTTCCCCTTTAGTGTGTTGACTCCCTGGGTTTGACTTGGCTTGTATCCTGACCTGTTTCTGTCTTTTGTCTTATGGCTTATCTGTTCCTGACCGTTACTGATCCTTTGGCTTGTCCCTGACACTGAGTTTGTTTATTCCTTTGGTACTGCGCTATAGTCTAGGATTTGTCCCGGCTTGTTTGACTATTCTGCTGCCACCTGGTGGCAGCATCGCTGCTGCACAACAGGCCTGCTTGGTTTAGGTGCAGTCCTGCTTCCACTCTATTGCCATCTAGTGGAGCCTGCACCAACCTGCACTGCAGCAGCGTGATAGTAATACAATATGGCTTTGGTCTGGTGATTTTTTGGGGATTTATGGCAATGGTTTGTTTGATCCCCAGGGTTTAAGTGGACAATGGAACCCCTTGTTGTGATGCTGCTCCCAAGCCAGTGGGATAATGGCTGGGAGTAGTCTATGGTCTGTTTATTATGTCCACACCAGATTTTGGGAGCTTCAAGGACTCTCCCAGTGTTTTATATATATTATTGTTAAATATTGGTATGTTGTATAAATAAAGGCTGCTGTGGCCGAAATTATCCAAAATTACGGTGTCATTGATTTAATTTTGGGGCCCATAGTTGGGGGGGTTATTGGGTATTTAATTTGGTGGGGTGGGGTAAGGTTATGGGAGGGTTCCCACCGGAAACATCAACAATACCAGTGTCAGGATCTTGAATACGATTAAGATTCCATAGCCTTTCTGAGAGTGTTTGGCCTTTTGATTGATAGACAGTAGTGTGCATTTTAGAGATTCACCAACCTGTTATTTTGGTGAGTGGTAGCATCATGTTGTCTGTTTGGGGAGAAGGGACTGTTGGAGTTTGGTTTATGCTCAATTTGCAACATAAGTGGAAGGTAAGTGCAAGATTGACTGAGTGGTGATAGATTAAGCCCTTTCAGTCGCACCTGAGATGTGTGTAGCTGACAACCTTCTTAACTGGAAATATGATCATTTTTTCTTTTTATCTCAAAATTAGTTTGAATTCTTCAGACAGTGGACTTTTGTGTATGATGGGCACTCATTAAATGTATGTCATCATTTTGTGATGTAGAGTAAAAAATGATATTGTTGCACAGTGTTAGCCAGGAAAAAATATTTTTTTTATTGCAAGCTTTCAGAGTAAAAAGGCTTGATTTGTAAATGTTCCTAATTGTTTTTCTGAAAGCTTGGAAATATATCTATTTTTTAGTTAGCGAATAAAGGTATTGCTCCTAGTATACTCCTAAAATACGTAAAAGTACTAACATTATCATTTTGTGAAAATCTGTTTGTAGGTAAATACTGCCACCTACTGGTGGCTAAAAGTAAAACCTTGCAAAAATGTTTTCATTTCAACTGACATCAGTTTCTGATTTGTGGAGGTCTGACCTCACCTCACCGATCCATGACTTGTTATCCCTATATAATAATAGAGTTGAGCGAAACAGGTCGGTCAGATTCATAAGTCGCCGACTTTCGCCAAAGTCGGGTTTCGCCGAGCGAAACCCGACCATAGCGTGAAGTCAGCCATGCGTTCGGCAAAACAAGCGCCAAAGTCAGTTTTCCCATAATGCTTGCAGGCGCCTTTTTTCATCCAATGAGCAAAAAACGTACACGGTGGGCAACGAGATGATATGTGCAGCGTCCACCACCATCTTAGAGAAGGGCATTGCAGTGATTGGCTTGCTTTGGGGGGCGTCATAGTGTCTATAAAAGCCCTGACCGCCGATCGCCATTTTGCTTCTGCCGATCTTAACAGTAGGGAGAGGTTGCTGACACTGTTTATCAGTAGGAAGAGAGTTAGGGCTGGAAAGAAAAGTACTTCTGTGCTTGTGCTGATAGCAATTGTGCTGTACAGTTAGTGTGCAGTGAAAGGGAAGGATTTTCTTGTGTGCAGCAGCGCTGGTTATTAGGCTGCTGCCAGTGACAGGGGAGGATTTTCTTGTGTGCAGCAGCGTGGTTATTAGGCTGCCTGCCAGTGACAGGGGGATTTTCTTGTGTGCAGCAGCGCTGGTTATTAGGCTGCCTGCTAGCTGTAATGCTGTGTGTACACTGCTGTGCAGACTGCTTTTTACACAGCACTGATACTTTTTTTCTGCACAGTTACCGAGCATTCATTTTTTCCCACACCGTATAGAGCTGTACGCTCCTCACACACTACCGTGTACCGGCTGGTATCACGGACAAATACATGCTGATTATCTGTGTGTGACTCCGGAAATACATACGGTGATTGAAATTTTCCCCTATACTATATACACCTGGTTTCTTCTGATACAGTACCTTTTTTCTGCTTTTTTGTATTCTGGTCAAATCCATACCGAGTGAGCGTCTGTGTGTGACTCCGGAAATATATACGGAGTTTTAAATTTTCCCCTATACTATATACTCCCCTTGAGGAAGCGGTCAGCACGCGAAATGCGCGTCGGGGGCCCACACCATCCGACCCAGGGTCCTTTTCCCCTCTCTGTCATACCTTCGGTAAGCCCATAGCACTTGCTATTCTCATTGCTTTGTTTATCATTTTGCAGTTAACTTTCTGCGACCCCCATTGGGATCGCAATTTAACACATGTTATATTTGGCATCTCTTACTTGGATGTGGAGTCTTTTTCCCATGAGTGATTATACTTTTGGTAAATTTACAGCACTTGCTATCCTTATTGTTTTCTCCATTCCTACTGCAGTGATTCTTGTGACCTCATTGGGATCGCAAATTTATATATGGCGCACTAGGCACTCTAGTTATATATGAAGTTCTATTTTGTGACCACAATAGCAATCTTTGTACTGCAGTGGCCGTCTGCTGTGACTCGCCCGGGAGCGCAAATATTACGTTATATCTATCATCCCGACTACTTGCAGCATATGCCTGTCGCGGTCCATTTATGATTGTAAATGGCATTTAGCAGAACGGTCACTCTGTAAGTTCTCCTACTATCTACTTCAATAGTGATCCTTAATTCTTACTGTGGAATGCGCCCATTGCGATCCAATTGAGATCACAAACAATATACAACTTTTTTCAAAGTTTATGCCTGTTGCGGCCCATGTATGATCGCAGAAAGCACATTGATCAATTTCATAGTAATTGAGACCTCTTTTGCGATCCAATTGGGATCGCCAATACTATATAGTATATTGGTCATTCTAAACTACAAGGCTTGCCACCTTTGATTTGATTAGGTACTAACCCTAGGTATTCTATACACCTTGAACACATGTTCTTGTGATATTTCTATACTGGGATGTCTTTTTGGGGAATTGTTGTGCTCTGGGGATCCTGAGGTTCTTTCCTTGCAACTTGTCTTTTTATGATCATGTTTGTTGTGTATTATTATTATTATGTTACCTTTTGATACTGATCTTTAATAAAAAAGATTTTGATGTATATCACCTAATGACTCTTCTTCCTCCTGTGTTATATAATTATTCTGAGTGGGTGTATCAGTGTGGACATGTTGGTCCACAACTCAGGCATTATTCTAATGTCATTATGGCATTTTCTTGTGTTCACTATATATACCTGGTATCTTCTGATACAGTACCCTTTCTCTGCTTTTTATATTCTGGTCTAATCCATACTGAGCCTGTGAGCATCTGTGTGTGACTCTGGAAATATATACGGAGATTGAAATTTTCCCCTATACCATATACACCTGGTATCTTCTGATACAGTACCGTTTTTCTGCTTTTTATATTCTGGTCTAATCCATACTGAGCCTGTGAGCGTCTGTGTGTGACTCCGGAAATATATACGGAGATTGAAATTTTCCCCTATACTATATACACCTGGTATCTTCTGATACAGTACCCTTTTTCTGCCTTTTATATTCTGGTCTAATCCATACTGAGCCTGTGAGCGTCTGTGTGTGACTTCGGAAATATATACGGAGATTGAAATTTTACCCTATACTATATACACTGTTATCTTCTGATACAGTACTGTTTTTCTGCATTTTATATTCTGGTCTAATCCATACTGAGCCTGTGAGCATCTATGTGTGACTCCGGAAATATATACAGAGATTGAAATTTTCCCCTATACTATATACACCTGGTATCTTCTGATACAGTACCCTTTTTCTGCTTTTTATATTCAGGTCTAATCCATTCTGAACTTGTGAGCATCTGTGTTATGTTTCGGTAGCTGAGGAGTGCAGGTAAAAAAGGAAATACACCAGAGCAGTTGGAATCTATGAGATTGCAGTACCCTGACTAACCACCACAACTAGAGGCAGCCGTGGAGCGTTCCTACGTTGGTCCTAGACGCCTCGTCACAGCCTGAGAAACTAACTACACCTAAAGATAGAAAGAGGAAAGCTATCTGCCCCGGAGCAGATCCCCAAAGAACATAGAAAGCCCCCAAACATGTAATGGCGGTTAGACAAGAGGAAATACTGACAGACAGAAAATAGTATGAGCAAACGTTGGGGCCCAAACTACCTAAATAGAAAAGGATAGGAAGGGCACTTACTGCAATCCCAAAAAACCCTGAAAAGCACCAACTCTACTAATTTCAAAAACACCTGAGATCACACGACCTCTACCACGTAAATTAGTTCTCTGGTGTAACAAAATCAAAACAGCAGCCACTGAAAAAACTGGAAAAAGCAAATGTACAAACATCAGTGGCTGAACTAAACTGAGAGGGCAAAAGCCCCGGAGGGGACCCAGAAGGCCCCCACAAAAGTGCAGGAAAAAATGCAAAAATCAAGCACAAAAACAAAAAGAAGAAAATGTCTTATCTGTTAGCAGGAGATGCAGACACGACAAAGCAGGCTACAAAGGAAACAGGAATCAAGGATTGAGACCAGAACAATTGATCACCGGCAACCCTGATGGGAAGGCGACTCCCTTAAATAAGACCAGTCAGTAACACCTGATTCCCAATCCTCACAATCTTCACTGGACAGTCCAGTACCGCTTGTAACCACCAGAGGGAGCCTCTGCTCAGAACTCATTTTAAGTCCATTCACAACAGTACCCCCCCCTTGAGGAGGGGTCACCGAACCCTCACCTGAGCAACCAGGTCGGTCAGGATGAGTTCTATGATACGCACGGATGAGTCTCCTAGCATGGATGTCCGAAGCAAACACCCAAGAATTGTCTTCCTGACCATAACCTCTCCACTTAACCAAATACTGGAGTTTCCGTCTAGAAAAACGAGAATTCAAAATTTTCTCAACCTCAAACTCCATATTGCCCTCAACCAGAACAGGGTCAGGAGGCAAAGCAGTAGGAACCACTGGCTCAACAAACCTCTTCAACAAGGACTTGTGGAACACATTATGGATCTTAAATGTCCCTGGAAGAAGCAAACGAAAAGAAACAGGATTAAGAATCTCCATGATCTTATAAGGTCCAATGAACCTAGGCTTAAATTTAGGAGATGCCACTCTCATAGGAATATTTTTTGAGGACAACCAGACCAAGTCCCCCACTTTAAACCGAGGACCATCAGTCCTATGCCAGTTAGCAAACACCTGGGCCCTCTCCTGAGAGAGGGACAACCTCTGCACTACCTGGTCCCAAATCTGTTGCATACGCTCCACAACAGAGTCAACACCTGGACAGACAGAAGCCTCCGTCTGTCCTGAAGAAAATCGAGGGTGAAACCCAGAATTACAGAAAAATGGAGACATCAAAGTGGCAGAGCTAGCCCTATTATTAAGAGCAAACTCAGCCAAAGGCAAAAAAGAGACCCAGTCATCCTGATCAGCAGACACAAAGCATCTTAGATAAGTCTCCAATGTCTGATTTGTTCTCTCAGTTTGACCATTGGTCTGAGGATGAAATGCCGAGGAGAAAGACAATTGAACACCAAGTTTAGAACAAAAGGTCCTCCAAAATCTGGAAACAAACTGGACTCCTCTGTCAGACACAATGTTCTCAGGAATGCCGTGCAAACGAACCACGTGCTGAAGGAACAAAGGTACCAATTCAGAGGAGGAAGGCAACTTAGGTAATGGCACAAGATGTATCATCTTGGAAAACCTATCACAAATCACCCAGATGACGGTCATTCTCTGAGAAACAGGGAGGTCGGAAATGAAATCCATAGAGATATGGGTCCATGGTCTCTTGGGCACAGGCAATGGCATCAACAAACCACTAGAGCGGGAGCAAGGCTTGGAGCGAGAGCAAGTCCCGCAGGACTGCACAAATTCCCTGACATCACGAGACAAGGTAGGCCACCAAAAGGACCGACTAACCAAGTCTCTGGTATCAAAAATTCCGGGATGACCGGCCAACGCGGAACAATGAATCTCAGACATCAAACTCTTTTTCCAGTGGTCCGGGACAAACAATTTCCCAACAGGGCAGCGCTCGGGCCTATCCTCCTGACACCCCTCCAGAGCCAGTCTCAAATTGGGCGAGATGGCGGAAAGAACTACACCTTCTTTCAAAATAACAGAAGGATCAGATAACTCAGGAGAGTCCGCAAGGAAACTCCTTGAAAGGGCATCCGCCTTAACATTCTTAGTGCCAGGAAGAAAGGAAACCACAAAATTAAAACGTGTGAAAAACAAGGCCCACCTGCCCTGTCTAGGATTAAGTCGCTTGGCAAATTCCAGATAAACCAGATTCTTATGGTCAGTAAGGACCACCACCTGATGTTTGGCTCCCTCCAGCCAATGTCTCCACTCTTCAAAAGCCCACTTCATGGCCAATAACTCCCGATTACCCACGTCATAATTACGTTCAGTAGGAGAAAATTTTCGAGAGAAAAAGGCACAAGGGTTACATTTAGAGGTCTCTGGATCTCTTTGGGACAAAACGGCACCTGCCCCAATTTCAGAGGCATCAACCTCCACCTGAAATGGCAGAGAAACATCAGGCTGCCGTAGAACAGGAGCAGAAGTGAATCTCTGCTTAAGTTCCTGAAATGCAGAGACTGCCTCAGGAGGCCAATTCACCACATCAGAACCCTTTTTGGTCAAATCAGTTAATGGTTTAACAATAACCGAGAAATTACCAATAAATTTACGATAAAAATTGGCAAAACCCAAAAATCTTTGAAGAGCCTTTAATGAAGTAGGTTGGACCCAATCACAGATGGCCTGAACCTTGACCGGGTCCATTTCAATAACAGATGGGGACAAAATGAATCCCAAAAATGAGATCCTCTGTACGCCAAAAAGACACTTTGATCCCTTCACATACAGAGCATTCTCTCTCAAAATCTGGAATACAGTTCGAACATGTTTCACATGAGAGTCCCAGTCATTGGAAAAAATCAAGATATCATCCAAATAAACAATCAGAAATTTATCCACAAAATCCCTGAAAATGTCATTCATGAAGGACTGGAATACAGAAGGAGCATTAGTGAGCCCAAAGGGCATCACAAGGTACTCAAAATGCCCCTCAGGGGTGTTAAATGCCGTCTTCCATTCATCCCGTGCTTAATGCGAATAAGGTTATATGCCCCCTGAGGTCAAGCTTGGTAAACCAAGTAGCATTTTTCACCCTGGAAAACAGGTCAGAAATCAAGGGTAACGGATATTGATATTTCACAGTAATATTGTTCAAAAGACGATAATCAATACACGGCCTTAATGAACCATCCTTTTTTGCCACAAAGAAAAAACCGGCACCTAAGGGTGAAGAGGATGGTCTGATATGACCTTTCTCCAATGACTCCTTGATATAAGACCGCATAGCGTCATGTTCAGGTACAGACAAGTTAAAAAGGCGACCTTTAGGGAATTTACTACCAGGCACTAATTCAATAGCGCAGTCATAGCTCCTATGGGGAGGCAAGGATGCAGATTTACTTTCGCTAAACACATCAGAAAAATCAATAAAAAAGTCAGGAACATCCTGAGCCTGGGGGGAGGCAGAAAAAACAGGAGTGTTGGTATTAACACATTGGCAGCCCCAACTGGTTACAGACACAGATTTCCAATCCAAAACAGGATTATGAGACTGTAACCAAGGGAAACCCAGCACGATAATGTCATGCAGATTATACAGAACCAAAAATTTGCAGCTCTCCTGATGATCAGGTTCAACCCTCATTATCACCTGAGTAGAGAACTGAGGTTTATTCTCAGCCAAAGGGGTAGAATCGATTCCCAGTAGGGGAATAGACTTCTGTAGGGGTATTAAGGGAAACCCACAACGTTTAGCAAAATCAAAATCCATCAGGTTAATAGCTGCTCCCGAATCAACGAAAGCCTGAGCAGAAAATGAGGACAGAGAGCATATCAGAGTAACAGTTAATAAAAACTTAGTCTGAACACTACCCAAGACAACTGAGCGTGCAAAACGTCTTCCCCGCTTAGGGCAGACTGAAATAGCATGAGAGGCATCACCACAGTAGAAACATAACCCATTGCGCTTTCGAAACTCATGACGCTGTGTCCCAGAAACCACTCTATCACACTGCATGGATTCAGAAGCAGGTTCACAAGGCAACACTATTCCACGCATACTTCTCCGCTCACGCAAACGTCTGTCAATTTGAATCACTAATGGCATAGAATCATTGAGACCAGAGGGGACAGGGAATCCCATCATAATATCCTTTACATTATCTGACAGACCCTTCCGAAAAAGGGCTGCCAAAGCGTCGTCATTCCATTTGGTCAGGACTGCCCACCTACGGAATCTCTGACAGTATAACTCAGCGTCATCAAGCCCCTGATTTAATGCCAACAAGGCTTTTTCAGCTTGATCAGTGACATTAGGCTCATCGTACAATAACCCCAAGGCCTGAAAAAATGCATCAACATCACTCAAAACAGGATCCCCAGGTGTCAGGGAAAAAGCCCAATCCTGAGGATCGCCGCGCAGGAGAGAGATGACAATTTGAACCTGCTGCGCTGCGTTCCCTGAGGACTTAGATTTTAAGGCAAAAAACAATTTACAATTATTTTTAAAATTCAGAAACTTGGCTCGATCCCCCATAAACAAATCTGGCATGGGAATCCTAGGTTCCACAACAGGCAACCTAGCAAGATAGGTAGCAATATTCCGAACCTCAGTGGCAAGCTGATCCACACGGCCAGACAACTGTGCAAACTCCATTGAGAGAAAAAATCCTCCCCAGCACCCAGAGATACAGAGGGAAAAAAAAAATGCAACAAACAGAAAAATATCTCTGACAACTCTGACAACCTTTTTTTTTTCACAATATTTTTCCCTTCTGTGAGTACCATTTAATTTTTTGGGCCGGTGATACTGTTATGTTTCGGTAGCTGAGGAGTGCAGGTAAAAAAGGAAATACACCAGAGCAGTTGGAATCTATGAGATTGCAGTACCCTGACTAACCACCACAACTAGAGGCAGCCGTGGAGCGTTCCTACGTTGGTCCTAGACGCCTCGTCACAGCCTGAGAAACTAACTACACCTAAAGATAGAAAGAGGAAAGCTATCTGCCCCGGAGCAGATCCCCAAAGAACATAGAAAGCCCCCAAACATGTAATGGCGGTTAGACAAGAGGAAATACTGACACAGACAGAAAATAGTATGAGCAAACGTTGGGGCCCAAACTACCTAAATAGAAAAGGATAGGAAGGGCACTTACTGCAATCCCAAAAAACCCTGAAAAGCACCAACTCTACTAATTTCAAAAACACCTGAGATCACACGACCTCTACCACGTAAATTAGTTCTCTGGTGTAACAAAATCAAAACAGCAGCCACTGAAAAAACTGGAAAAAGCAAATGTACAAACATCAGTGGCTGAACTAAACTGAGAGGGCAAAAGCCCCCTGAGGGGACCCAGAAGGCCCCCACAAAGTGCAGGAAAAAATGCAAAAATCAAGCACAAAAACAAAAAGAAGAAAATGTCTTATCTGTTAGCAGGAGATGCAGACACGACAAAGCAGGCTACAAAGGAAACAGGAATCAAGGATTGAGACCAGAACAATTGATCACCGGCAACCCTGATGGGAAGGCGACTCCCTTAAATAAGACCAGTCAGTAACACCTGATTCCCAATCCTCACAATCTTCACTGGACAGTCCAGTACCGCTTGTAACCACCAGAGGGAGCCTCTGCTCAGAACTCATTTCAAGTCCATTCACAACACATCTGTGTGTGACTGCAGAAATATATACGGAGATTGAAATTTTCCCCTATACTATATACACCTGGTATCTTCTGATACAGTACCTTTTTTCTTCTTTTTGCATTCTGGTCAAATCCATACTGAGTGAGCGTCTGTGTGTGACTCCGGAAATATATACGGAGATTTAAAATTACCCCTACACTGTATACAGCTGTACGCTTCTGATACAGTACCGTTTTTCTGCTTTTTATATTCTGGTCTAATCCATACTGAGTTAGCGTCTGTGTGTGACTCCGGAAATATATATGGAGATTTACAATTTCCCCTACACTGTATACAGCTGTACGCTTCTGATACAGTACCCTTTTTCTGCTTTTTACATTCTGGTCTAATCCATACTGAGTTAGCGTCTGTGTGTAACTCCGGAAATATATACAGAGATTTAAAATTCCCCCTACACTGTACGCTTCTGATACAGTACAGTTTTTCTGCTTTTTATATTCTGGTCTAATCCATACTGAGTGAGCATCTGTGTGTGACTCCGGAAATATATACAGAGATTTAAATTTTCCCCTTCACCGTATACAGCTGTACGCTTCTGATACAGTACCATATATCTGCTGGTATTTTTGGAACATTTTCCCAAACATGAGGAAGTATGGTGGAAAAGGCCGCGGACGTGGGCGGGGGGGCCAGCTGGTAATGATGGTGGTGGTGGTGCATCTGCTGGTAGTGCCAGAAGCACAATTGCACCTAAGGCAGGAGGTGTTGAGCCTGCATCATTGTCTGGCTCCAGAAGGCCTGGAAGGCTCCCTTTTCTGGGAGTAGGTAAACCGCTTTTAAAGCCGGAGCATCAGGAACAGGTTTTTGCTTACATTGCCAAAACAGCCTCCAGCTCTATCGCCTCCTCTTCCGAATTTTCAAAAAATGCAAGCACTGAGTAGTCAGTGCAGGCTCCTGGTCAGGAACAACACCTTTCCTTGTGTCCTTCACCCCCACCAAAAGTGAAGGATGTGGCAGGCCACACTTCAGATTACTCCATGGAGCTCTTTTCACATACCATGCCTTGGTTATCAAGCCAAATCCTGAATTCCCCAGTCCAAGATGAATCTGACATGGAGTGCACTGAGGCACAGCCACTGCTATATGATTCTGCTTGTACATTCACCCAGAGCACTACATTGCCCTCGCAGTCTACTGAGCCAGAATCTGACCCTGATGAAACTCAGGTGCCTCTTCCCGCATACAATACCACCTTACACGGTGACACAGAGAAAGGTGCAGATGAAATTGAAGAGGAGGTGATGGATGAGCCAGTTGTTGACCCAGATTGGCATCCATTGGGGGAAGAGGGTGCCGCTGGCAATAGCTCAGAAGAGGAGGAGGATCCGCAGCAGGCATCGACATCGCAGCTGCGGTTATCTGGCAGGCCCGTAGCAGTCCAAAAACGTGTTAAAAAAACAAAAAGAGTTGCAGGACAGCTTGGCCAGACGGTCAAATTAGCACAGCGTGCAAGCCCTGAAAATTTATCCCATAGTAGGAAGAGTGCAGTGTGGCACTTTTTTGACCAAAATCCTATTGATGAGGCAAAGGTTATCTGTAAGAAGTGCGGAAGGACCTTTAGCCGAGGGAAAAATCTCCGAAATTTGAATACCAGTTGCATGCTTAGACATTTAAACACCATGCACTTGCAAGCGTGGACGGACTACAAAACCTCAGGTAGCACATGTGCACTTGCTCCGACTGAAGGTAGCCAGCAATGCTACATGGCTTCCCCCACTGTAAGCCCACCGGTTAGCACACCACCAGCAAGAAATGTTGAGGTGTCGTCGCAAGGCCAAAGCAGGCAGGGAATCACAATGTTTTTGCAACGAAAGACTGAATCTAGGCCATCACTACCACCATCATCAACATCACCAACACCCTCTCAGTCCGCTATGTCCACCGCTCGTTCCCCCATATGCAGTTCTCAAGTCCAGCTCACCCTAGCAGACACTCTGAGTAGGACAAGAAAGTACTCATCCTCTCATCCGCGTACACTGGCTTTGAATGCCTACATTGCCAAACTGATCTCATTAGAGATGATACCCTTCCATTTGGTTGAAAGCGCAGCGTTCCGAAAGCTCATGGCCTACGCTGTCCCACGCTATGACCTACCCAGTCAGTACTTATTTTCTAGAAAAGCTATCCTTGCCCTCCACCTGCATGTAAAAGACCGCATTGTCCATGCACTCAAACAATCAGTGGGTGGAAGGGTGCACCTCACAACAGATGCATGGGTAGGTAGGCATGGCCAGGGCCGTTACGTGTCCATCACTGCGCACTGTGTTAATGTGGTGGATGCAGGGTCCACAGGGGACAGCGGCGGTGTGACAGTGCTGCCTAGCCTACGGTATAGGCAACAGTTGGCTGTAGGCGTTCGACCCTCCTCCTCCTCCAGAAGCGAAAGCTCGTCGACAGAGCGCAGTCGCACGAGCACTCCATCTGCAGCTGCCAGTGTTGCACACGAGGTGTCCCACTATCGAACAGCTAGTGATAAGCGTCAGCAGGCTGTTTTAAATATGATGTCTTTGGGCGACAACAGACACACCGCGAAGGTACTGGACGACTACTTGCAGCGAGAAACTGAGTCATGCTGGGCAGTCTACATCTTGAGCCAGGCAAGGTAGTCAGTGATAACGGCCGTATTTTGTGGCAGCCATAGCCCTGGCAAAACTCAGACACATACCTTGCCTGGCTCACACCTTGAACCTGGTGGTACAGTGCTTCATAAATAATTATCCGGAGTTAACAGCCCTGCTCCATTAGGTGCGAAGACTGTGCTCGAACATCGACTCCAGTCGTATGCAGAGGCTGCAGCGATCGCTCCACCTCCCCAAGCACCGCCTAATCATAGAAGTTGCAACAAGTTGGAACTCCACCATGCACATGGTTGAGAGGCTGTGCGAACAGAGGCAGGCTGTAATGCATTTGTGGGAGGATACACGGGCAGGCAGATTGAGGGCAGACATGGTGTTATCGGGTGTGCAGTGGTCAAAGCTGAAAGACCTCTGTAAAGTCCTTCAGAGGAATGCACATGGCTGGTAAGCGCAGACGACACCATCATAAGCATGAGCATCCCACTTATGCGTCTGCTCATGCAAACTTTAATGCACATTAAGGATCAGGTATCTGCAGCGGAGGAGGAAGAGGAGGAGGAGGGAAGCCTTGATGACAGCTATTGTCTGCTCAGGGAACTGTCCTGGACGAGGTGGAGGAAGAAGAGGAGGAGGAGGATGAGGGGGATAATTATTTTGGGCAGGAGGATGCTTCTCAGGGGGCAAGAGAAAATGTTGGCTTGCCTTGGTCAGGTACAGGGTTTGTGCATGACTGGAGGGATGTGGATTTGCCAGAAAGTGCTCCTCCACCCACCACTGGCAGTGCATCATTGACACCTGGAACATTGGCCCACATGTGTGATTATGTCTTGCGGATCCTAAAATGGGACCACCGCATTGCCAAAATTATGAAGGATGACGACTACTGGTTGGCCAGCATCCTCGATCCACACTATGAAGGCAAATTACAGAACATCATGCCACAGGAGAACCTAGAGCTAATATTTACGAACAAACAAGCAACTCTGGTAAACCGTTTGTTAGAGGCATTCCCAGCACACAGCAGCGGTGCAGGTTCTACCACGAGCCATACTGGGCAACATGGAAGAGGTGTTTGTGGTGCACACAGCCGAAGTGGCGTTGGAGACAGGGGTTTCATGACCATGTTGTGGACTGATTTCTCGAGTACTGTTCACACGACTCTTAATACTGAATCGATTGCAACAGACAGGAGACAGCAGTTGTCAACTATGGTTCAAAATTACCTCTCCTCCCCTATTGATGTTCTCCCTCACAGTTCATTCCCCTTTAACTACTTGGCCTGTAAACTGGACACCTGGCCTGAATTGGCACAATATGCCTTACAGGAGCTCGCTTGCCCTGCTGGTAGTGTGCTATCAGAAAGAGTCTTCAATGCTGCTGGATCAATCCTGACAGAAGGACCCGGCTGTCGACCAAAAATGTTGGTGATCTCACCTTCATTAAAATGAACCATGCCTGGATTTCAAAGGATTTTGTACCACCTTCCCCTGATGACACATAGGTTTCCAGCAAAATGGCTCGCTTTGTCCTCCTCTTCCTCCAATTCCTCCATTTGCAACTGCTGAACATCCAGCCTACACCTCAACATAGGCCGGCGTCAGCACCTGGCGCACCCAGGCAAGTGCCCTGGCCCTGAGCAGGTGGGGGGGCCCACTCGCTGTCAGAGACACCGGCATACTATGAGGGGCCCTGTACCAGTGCCGGCACCCACAAATGGGCTCTCCCTGCTTGCTCAGGGCCCCAGCACTTGCAATCCTTACCTCTCCCTGCTCCACCGCTGTGACGTCTTCCGCGTTTCCTGACAGTGACATTCAGGCCGCCGCCGGCCGGCGCATGCGCAGTGCGCCCTCTAGTGTAAATTTTTTTTATTTTGATCACTGTGATAAACTCTCATAGTGATCAAAATACAAAAAATGTAAATAAACGCCCCCTTTATCACCCCCATAGGTAGGGACAAAAAATAAAATAATTTTTTTTTCTATTAGGGTTAGAATTACAGTTAGGGTTAGGTTAGGGTTAGGGTTAGCCTTAGGGTTAAGGTTAGCCTTAGGGTTAGGGTTAGCCTTAGGTTAGGGTTAGGGTTAGCCTTAGGGTTAGGGTTAGCATTAGGGTTAGAGTTAGCATTAGGATTATGCTGGATTTATACTGCATTATGGCAGTCCGTTAGACGGACTGCGTTACACCGCGGTATAACGTGGTGTAACGCAGTCCGTTAACGCTACCATTCACCCCCATTTGCGGGCGCATCGCAACGCATGCCGTAAAGCGGCATGCATTCGCGATGTGCCGTCATTCAGTGACGGAGCCTCGGACGCGGGCTGCAGCATCTGGGCTCCGTCACCGCTAGCACAGATGAATCATCTGCTGATTCCTCTGCGCTAGCGGGTATAGCATAACGCGATCTGTTATACTATACCGGTACCAGCCCGTCAATGCTATGTGTTGAACGGGCTGGTAAAACGTAATGTGAACCTAGCCTTAGGGTTAGGTTAGGGTTAGGACTAGGGTTAGCATTAGGGTTAGGGTTATAATTAGGGTTAGGCTGGATTCATATCGCGTTATGGCAGTCCATTAGACGGACTGCGTTACACCACGGTATAACGCGGTGTAACTCAGTCCGTTAACGCTGCCATTCACCCCCATTTTCGGGCACATCGCGACGCATGCTGTAAAGCGGCATGCGTTCGCGACGTGCCGTCATTCAGTGATGGAGCCTCGGACGCGGCCTGCAGCGTCTGGGCTCTGTCACCGCTAGCACAGATGAATCATCTGCTGATTCCTCTGCGCTAGCGGGTATAGCATAACGCAATCGCATTATACTATACCGTTACCAGCCCGTCAGCGCTATGTGTTGAACGGGCTGGTAAAACGTAATGTGAACCTAGCCTTTAGCATTAGGGTTAGAATTAGGGTTAGAATTAGGGTTACGGTTAGAATTAGGGTTAGGGTTGGAATTTGGGTTAGGGTTGGAATTAGGGTTATGGTTAGAATTAGGGTTGGAATTAGAGTTAGGGTTGGGGTTAGGCTTGTGGTTAGGGTTATGGTTAGGGTTGGGGTTATGGTTAGGGGTGTGTTGGGGTTAGGGTTATGGTTAGGGTTTGGATTAGGGTTAGGGGTGTGTAGGGGTTAGGGTTGTGGTTAGGGGTGTGTTGGGGTTAGGGTTGGAGTTAAAATTGAGGGGTTTCCACTATTTAGGCACATCAGGGGGTCTTCAAACGCGACATGGCGCCACCATTGATTCCTGCAAATTTTGTGTTCAAAAAGTCAAACAGTGCTCCCTTTATTCCGAGCCCCGACGTGTGCCCAAACAGTGGTTTTACCCCCACATATGGGGTATCAGCGAACTCAGGAAAAATTGCACAACAACTTTGGGGGGGTATAATTTCTCCTTTTACCCTAGGGAAAAACAATTGGGGACTAAAAGATCATGTTTGTGGAAAAAAATGAGTTTTTATTTTCACGGCTCTGCGTTATAAACTTCTGTGAAGAACTTGGAGATTCAAAGTGCTCACCACACATCTAGAGGAGTTCTTTGGGGGATCTAGTTTCCAAAATGGGGTCAATTGGGGGGGTTTCTACTGTTTAGGCACATCATGGGCTCTGCAAACGTAAAATGACGCCTGCAGACCATTCTATCAAGTCGGTATTACAAAACGTCACTACTTCCTTTCCGAGCCCCCACGTGTGCCTAAACAGTGGTTCCCCTGCACATATGGAGTACCAGCATACTCAGGACAAACAGGACAACAACTTTTGGGGTCCAATTTTTCCTGTTACCCCTGTGAAAATAAAAAATTGTACGCTATAAAATCATTTTTTGAGGGAAAAAAATGATTTTTTTATTTTCATGGCTCTGGGTTATAAACTTCTGTGAAGCACTTGGGGGTTCAAAGTGCTCACTACACATCTAGATAAGTTCCTTGGGTGGTCTAGTTTCCAAAATGGGGTCACTTGGGGGAGTTTATACTGTTTAGGCACATCAGGGGCTCTGCAAATGTAACATGACGCCCACAGACCATTCCATCAAGTCGGCATTTCAAAACGTCACTACTTCCCTTCCGAGCCCTGACGTGTGCCCAAATATATACATATGCATATGGGGTACCAGCGTACTCAGGAAAAACTGGACAACAACCTTTGGGGTCCAATTTCTCCTGTAACCATTGCGAAAATAAAAAATAGGGGGCTAAAAAATCATTTTTTGAGAAAAAAAAATGATTTTTTATTTTCACGGCTCTGCTTTATAAACTTCTGTGAAGCACCTGGGGGTTCAAAGTGCTCACTGTGCATCTAGATAAATTCCTTAGGGGGTCTAGTTTCCAAAATGGGGTCATTTGTGGGGGAGCTCCAAAGTTTAGGCACACGGGGCTCTCCAAACACGACATGGTGTCCGCTAACGATTGGAGCTAATTTTCCATTAAAAAAGTCAAATGGCGCTCCTTCCCTTCTGAGCCCTGCCGTGTGCCCAAACAGTGGTTCCCCCCCACATATGAGGCACCAGTGTACTCAGGAAAAACTTTTGGAGTCTAATTTATCCTGTTACCCTTGGGAAAATAAAAAATAGCGGGCTAAAAAATGATTTTTGAGGAACAAAAATGATTTTGTTATTTTCACTGCTCTGCGTTTATAAACTTCTGTGAAGCACTTGGGGGTTCAAAGTGCTCACTACACATCTAAACAAGCTCCTTGGGGGTCTAGTTTCCAAAATGGGGTCACTTGTGGGTGGTTTCTACTGTTTAGGCACATCAGGAGCTCTGCAAACGCAACATGACGCCCGAAGAACATTCCATCAAGTCTGCATTCCAAAATGGCGCTCCTTCCCCTCTCAGCTCTCCCATGCGCCAAAACAGTGGTTCCCCCCACATATGGGGTATTGGTATACTCAGGACAAATTGCACAACAACTTTTTGTGGTCCAATTTTTCCTGCTGTTACCCTTGTGAAAATAAAAATAGCGGACTAAAAAATCATTTTTGAGGAAAAAAATGATTTTTTTATTTTCACTGCTTTGCGTTATAAACTTCTGTGAAGCACTTGGGGGTTCAGAGTGCTCACAACACATCTAGATAAGTTCCATAAGGGGTCTAGTTTCCAAAATGGTGTCACTTGTGGTTGTTTTTCACTGTTTAGGCACACAGGGGCTCTCCAAACGCGTCATGGTGTCCGCTAACGATTGGAGCTAATTTTCCATTCAAAAAGTCAAATGGTGCTCCTTCCTTCTGGGCCCTGCTGTGCGCCGAAGCAGTGGTTTATGACCACATATGAGGTATGTGTGTACTCAGGATAAATTGCCCAACAAATTTTAGGATCCATTTTATCCTGTTGCCCATGTGAAAATGAAAAAAATGAGGCTAAAAGAAATTTTCGGTGAAAAAAAAGTACTTTCTTTTATTTATGGATCAATTTGTGAAGCACCTGGGGGTTCAAAGTGCTCACTATGCATCTAGATACGTTCCTTGGGGGGTCTAGTTTCCAAAATGGGGTCACTTGTGGGGGAGTGTTGTGAATGGGTTTGAGATGAGTTCTGAGCAGAGGCTCCCTCTGGTGGTTACAAGCGGTACTAGTGAGGATTGGGAATCAGGTGTTACTGATTGGTCTTATTTAAGGGAATCATTTTCCCATCAGGGTTGCCGGTGATCAATTGTTCTGGTCTGAATCCTTCTTTCCAGTTTCCCTTGTAGCCTGCTGTGTCGTGTCTGCATCTCCTGCTATCAGATAAGACAATTTCTTATTTTGTGTTTTTGCTATATTTTTGCATTTTGTCCTGCACTTCTGTGGGGGCCTTCTGGGTCCCCTCCGGGGGCTTTTTGCCCTCTCAGTTTAGTCCAGCCACTGTGTTTTGTACTTTTGCTTTTTGCAGTTTTTTCAGTGGCTGCTGTTTTTGTTACACCAGAGAACTAATTTAGGTGGTAGAGGTCGTGTGATCTCAGGTGATTTTGAAATTAGTATGTTGGTGTTTTTCAGGGTTTTCTGGGATTGCAGTAAGTGCCCTTCCTGTCCTTTTCTATTTAGATAGTTTGGGCCCCAGCGTTTGCTCATACTATTTTCTTTCTGTGTCAGTATTTCCTCTTGTCTAACCGCCATTATATGTTTGGGGGCTTTCTATTATCTTTGGGGTTCTGCTCCGGGGCAGATAGCTTTCCTATTTCTATCTTTAGGTGTAGTTAGTTTCTCAGGCTGTGACGAGGCGTCTAGGACCATCGTAGGAACGCTCCACGGCTGCCTCTAGTTGTGGTGGTTAGTCAGGGTACTGCAATCTCATAGATTCCAACTGCTCTGGTGTATTGCCTTTTTTACCTGCACTCCTCAGCTACCGTAACATAACAGTAACAGTATCACCGGCCATAAAAATTGTATGGTACTCACAGAAGGGAAAAAAAAAAATTTTTTGAAGGAAGAAAAGTTGTCAGAGATATTTTTCTGTTTGTTGCATTTTTTTTTTTTTTTTTTCCCTCTGTATCTCTGGGTGCTGGGGAGGATCTTTTCTCCCAATGGAGTTTGCACAGTTGTCTGGCCGTGTGGATCAGCTTGCCACTGAGGTTCAGAGTATTGCTGCATATCTTGCTAGGTTGCCTGTTGTGGAACCTAGGATCCCCATGCCAGATTTGTTTTCAGGGGATCGAGCTAAGTTTCAGAATTTCAAAAATAATTGTAAATTGTTTCTTGCCTTAAAATCTAAGTCCTCAGGAAACGCAGCGCAGCAGGTTCAAATTGTCATCTCTCTCCTGCGCGGCGATCCTCAGGATTGGGCTTTTTCCCTGACACCTGGGGATCCTGTTTTGAGTGATGTTGATGTATTTTTTCAGGCTTTGGGGTTATTGTACGATGAGCCTAATATCACTGATCAAGCTGAAAAAGCCTTGTTGGCATTAAATCAGGGGCTTGATGACGCTGAGTTATACTGTCAGAGATTCCGTAGGTGGGCAGTCCTGACCAAATGGAATGACGACGCTTTGGCGGCCCTTTTCCGGAAGGGTCTGTCGGATAATGTAAAGGATGTTATGGTGGGATTCCCTGTCCCCTCTGGTCTCAATGATTCTATGTCATTAGCGATTCAAATTGACAGACGTTTGCGTGAGCGGAGAAGTATGCGTGGAGTGGTGTTGCCTTGTGAGCCAGCTGCTGAGCCCATGCAGTGTGATGGAGTGGTGTCTGGGGCACAGCGTCATGAGTTTCGAAAGCGCAATGGGTTATGTTTCTACTGTGGTGATGCCTCTCATGCTATTTCAGTCTGCCCTAAGCGGGGAAGACGTTTTGCACGCTCAGTTGTCTTGGGTAGTGTTCAGACTAAGTTTTTATTAACTGTCACTCTGATATGCTCTCTGTCCTCATTTTCTGCTCAGGCTTTCGTTGATTCTGGAGCAGCTATTAACCTGATGGATTATGATTTTGCTAAACGTTGTGGATTTCCCTTGATACCCCTACAGAAGTCTATTCCCCTACTGGGGATCGATTCTACCCCTTTGGCTGAGAATAAACCCCAGTTTTCTACTCAGGTGATAATGAGGGTTGAACCTGATCACCAGGAGTGCTGCAAATTTTTGGTTCTATATAATCTGCATGACATTATCGTGCTGGGTTTCCCTTGGTTACAGTCTCATAATCCTGTTTTGGATTGGAAATCTGTGTCTGTAACCAGTTGGGGCTGCCAATGTGTTAATACCAACACTCCTGTTTTTTCTGCCTCCCCCCAGGCTGAGGATGTTCCTGACTTTTTGTTTGATTTTTCTGATGTGTTTAGCGAAAGTAAATCTGCATCCTTACCTCCCCATAGGAGCTATGACTGCGCTATTGAATTAGTGCCAGGTAGTAAATTCCCTAAGGGTCGCCTCTTTAACTTGTCTATACCTGAACATGACGCTATGCGGTCTTATATCAAGGAATCATTGGAGAAGGGTCATATCAGACCATCCTCTTCACCCTTAGGTGCCGGTTTTTTCTTTGTGGCCAAAAAAGATGGTTCATTAAGGCCGTGTATTGATTATCGTCTCTTGAACAATATTACTGTGAAATATCAATACCCGTTACCCTTGATTTCTGACCTGTTTTCCAGGGTGAAAAAACGCTACTTGGTTTACCAAGCTTGACCTCAGGGGGGCGTATAACCTTATTCGCATTAAGCACGGGGATGAATGGAAGACGGCATTTAACACCCCTGAAGGGCATTTTGAGTACCTTGTGATGCCCTTTGGGCTCACTAATGCTCCTTCCGTCTTCCAGTCCTTCATGAATGACATTTTCAGGGATTTTGTGGACAAGTTTCTGATTGTTTATTTGGATGATATCTTGATTTTTTCTAATGACTGGGACTCTCATGTGAAACATGTTCGAACTGTATTCCAGATTTTGAGAGAGAATGCTCTGTATGTGAAGGGATCAAAGTGTCTTTTTGGCGTACAGAAGATCTCATTTCTGGGATTCATTTTGTCCCCATCTGTTATTGAAATGGACCCGGTCAAGGTTCAGGCCATCTGTGATTGGGTCCAACCTACTTCATTAAAGGCTCTTCAGAGATTTTTGGGTTTTGCCAATTTTTATCGTAAATTTATTGGTAATTTCTCTGTTATTGTTAAACCATTAACTGATTTGACCAGAAAGGGTTCTGATGTGGTGAATTGGCCTCCTGAGGCAGTCTCTGCGTTTCAGGAACTTAAGCAGAGATTCACTTCTGCTCCTGTTCTACGGCAGCCTGATGTTTCTCTGCCATTTCAGGTGGAGGTTGATGCCTCTGAAATTGGGGCAGGTGCCGTTTTGTCCCAAAAAGATCCAGAGACCTCTAAAAGTAACCCTTGTGCCTTTTTCTCTCGAAAATTTTCTCCTACTGAACGTAATTATGACGTGGGTAATCGGGAGTTATTGGCCATGAAGTGGGCTTTTGAAGAGTGGAGACATTGGCAGGAGGGAGCCAAACATCAGGTGGTGGTCCTTACGGACCATAAGAATCTGGTCTATCTGGAATCTGCCAAGCGACTCAATCCTAGACAGGCCAGGTGGGCCTTGTTTTTCACACGTTTTAATTTTGTGGTTTCCTTTCTTCCTGGCACTAAGAATGTTAAGGCGGATGCCCTCTCGAGGAGTTTCCTTGCGGACTCTCCTGAGCTATCTGATCCCTCTGTTATTTTGAAGGAGGGTGTAGTTCTTTCCGCCATCTCGCCTAATTTGAGACTTGCTCTGGAGGGGTGTCAGGAGGATAGGCCCGAGCGCTGCCCTGTTGGAAAATTGTTTGTCCCGGACCAATGGAAAAAGAGTGTGATGTCTGAGATTCATTGTTCCGCATTGGCTGGGCATCCCGGAATTTTTGGTACCAGAGACTTGGTTAGTCGGTCCTTTTGGTGGCCTACCTTGTCTCGCGATGTCAGGGAATTTGTGCAGTCCTGCGAGACTTGCTCTCGCTCCAAGCCTTGCTCTCGCTCTAGTGGTTTGTTGATGCCATTGCCTGTGCCCAAGAGACCATGGACCCATATCTCTATGGATTTCATTTCCGATCTTCCTGTTTCTCAGAGAATGACCACCATCTGGGTAATTTGTGATAGGTTTTCCAAAATGATACATCTTGTGCCATTACCTAAGTTGCCTTCCTCCTCTGAATTGGTGCCGTTGTTCCTTCAGCACGTGGTTCGTTTACACGGCATTCCTGAGAACATTGTGTCTGACAGAGGAGTCCAGTTTGTTTCCAGATTTTGGAGGACTTTTTGTTCTAAACTGGGTGTTCAATTGTCTTTCTCCTCGGCATTTCATCCTCAGACCAATGGTCAAACTGAGAGAACAAACCACACATTGGAGACTTATCTAAGATGCTTTGTGTCTGCTGATCAGGATGACTGGGTCTCTTTTTTGCCTTTGGCTGAGTTTGCTCTTAATAATAGGGCTAGCTCTGCCACTTTGATGTCTCCGTTTTTCTGTAATTCTGGGTTTCACCCTCGATTTTCTTCAGGACAGACGGAGGCTTCTGTCTGTCCAGGTGTTGACTCTGTTGTTGAGCGTATGCAGCAGATTTGGGACCAGGTAGTGGAGAGGTTGTCCCTCTCTCAGGAGAAGGCCCAGCGGTTTGCTAACCGGCATAGGACTGATGGTCCTCGGTTTAAAGTGGGGGACTTGGTCTGGTTGTCCTCAAAGAATATTCCTATGAGAGTAGCATCTCCTAAATTTAAGCCTAGGTTCATTGGACCTTATAAGATCATGGAGATTATTAATCCTGTTTCTTTTCGTTTGCTTCTTCCAGGGACATTTAAGATCCATAACGTGTTCCACAAGTCCTTGTTGAAGAGGTTTGTTGAGCCAGTGGTTCCTGCTGCTGTGCCTCCTGACCCTGTTTTGGTTGAGGGCAATCTGGAGTATGTGGTTGAGAAAATATTGGATTCTCGTTTTTCTAGACGAAGACTCCAGTATTTGGTTAAATGGAGAGGTTATGGTCAGGAAGATAATTCTTGGGTGTTTGCTTCGGACATCCATGCTAGGAGACTTATCCGTGCGTATCATAGAACTCATCCTGACCGACCTGGTTGCTCAAATGAGGGTTCGGTGACCCCTCCTCAAGGGGGGGGTACTGTTGTGAATGGGTTTGAGATGAGTTCTGAGCAGAGGCTCCCTCTGGTGGTTACAAGCGGTACTAGTGAGGATTGGGAATCAGGTGTTACTGATTGGTCTTATTTAAGGGAATCATTTTCCCATCAGGGTTGCCGGTGATCAATTGTTCTGGTCTGAATCCTTCTTTCCAGTTTCCCTTGTAGCCTGCTGTGTCGTGTCTGCATCTCCTGCTATCAGATAAGACAATTTCTTATTTTGTGTTTTTGCTATATTTTTGCATTTTGTCCTGCACTTCTGTGGGGGCCTTCTGGGTCCCCTCCGGGGGCTTTTTGCCCTCTCAGTTTAGTCCAGCCACTGTGTTTTGTACTTTTGCTTTTTGCAGTTTTTTCAGTGGCTGCTGTTTTTGTTACACCAGAGAACTAATTTAGGTGGTAGAGGTCGTGTGATCTCAGGTGATTTTGAAATTAGTATGTTGGTGTTTTTCAGGGTTTTCTGGGATTGCAGTAAGTACCCTTCCTGTCCTTTTCTATTTAGATAGTTTGGGCCCCAGCGTTTGCTCATACTATTTTCTTTCTGTGTCAGTATTTCCTCTTGTCTAACCGCCATTATATGTTTGGGGGCTTTCTATTATCTTTGGGGTTCTGCTCCGGGGCAGATAGCTTTCCTATTTCTATCTTTAGGTGTAGTTAGTTTCTCAGGCTGTGACGAGGCGTCTAGGACCATCGTAGGAACGCTCCACGGCTGCCTCTAGTTGTGGTGGTTAGTCAGGGTACTGCAATCTCATAGATTCCAACTGCTCTGGTGTATTGCCTTTTTTACCTGCACTCCTCAGCTACCGTAACATAACAGTAACAGGGGAGCTCCAATGTTTAGGCACACAGGGACTCTCCAAATGCGACATGGCAACCGCTAAATATTCCAGCATATTTTCCATTAAAAAAGTCAAATGGCGCTCCTTCCCTTCTGAGCCCTGCCGTGCGCCCAAACAGTGGTTTATGACAACATATGAGGTATTGGTATACTCAGGAGAAATTGCCCAACAAATTTTAGGATCCATTTTATCCTGTTGCCCATGTGAAAATGAAAAAACTGAGGCTAAAAGAAAATTTTTGTGAAAAAAAGTACTTTCTTTTTTTACGGATCAATTTGTGAAGCAAAATGATTTTTTATTTTCACGGCTCTGCTTTATAAACTTCTGTGAAGCACCTGGGGGTTCAAAGTGCTCACTATGCATCTAGATAAGTTCCTTGGGGGGTCTAGTTTCCAAAATGGGGTCACTTGTGGGGGAGCTCCAATGTTTAGGCACACAGGGACTCTCCAAATGCGACATGGCAACCGCTAAATATTCCAGCATATTTTCCATTCAAAAAGTCAAATGGTGCTCCTTCCTTTCTGAGCCATGCCGTGTGCCCAAACAATGGTTTATGACCACATATGAGGTATCGGTGTACTCAGGAGAAATTGCCCAACAAATTTTATGATCCATTTTATCCTGTTGCCCATGCAAAAATGAAAAAATTGATGCTAAAAGAAAATTTTTGTTGGAAAAATTAAAATGTCCATTTTTTCCTTCCACGTTGCTTTAGTTCCTGTGAAGCACCTGAAGGGTTAATAATCTTCTTGAATGTAGTTTTGAGTAGCTTGAGGGGTGCAGTTTTTATAATGTTGTCATATTTGGGTATTTTCTGCCATATAGACCCCTCAAAGTGACTTCAAATGTGAGGTGGTCCGTAAAAAAAATGGCTTTGTAAATTTAGTTGTAAAAATGAGAAATCGCTGGTCAACTTTTAACCCTTATAACTTCCTAACAAAAAAAAAATTTGTTTCCAAAATTGTGCTGATGTAAAGTAGACATGTGGAAAATGTTATTTATTAACTATTTTGTGTCACATAACTCTTTGGTTTAACAGAATAAAAATTCAAAATTTGAAAATTCGAAATTTTCAAAATTTTCGACAAATTTCCATTTTTTTCACAAATAAACTCAAAAATTATCGACCTAAATTTACCACTATCATGAAGCCCAATATGTCACGAAAAAACAATCTCAGAATCGCTAGGATCCGTTGAAGCGTTGCTGAGTTATTTCCTCATAAAGGGACAATGGTCAGAATTGCAAAAAATGGCAAGGTCTTTAAGGTCAAAATAGGCTGGGTCATGAAAGGGTTAAGGGAATAAAAATTCAGTTTGAAAATTGCAAAATTTTCAAAATTTTCGCCATATTTGCATTTTTTTTCAAAAAATAAACGCAATATATATATAGAAATTTTTTTACCACTAACGTGAAGTACAATATGTCATGAGAAAACAGTCTCAGAATCGCGAAGATCCGTTGAAGCGTTCCAGAGTTATAAAGAGACAGTGGTCAAAATTGTAAAAATTGGCCCGGTCATTAACGTGCAAACCACCCTTGGGGGTGAAGGGGTTAAGTAATTAGAATTGATGTCGGCATTGAAATGGACACTATAGGTGTGTTTACTGTCCTCCACTCCCTGCCGACTTTTCTTCCCTATTGACTTGCATTGGGATCGGTTCGAGTTTTAGTCGGACCTTCGACTTTTCCCGATTTTTTGCGAAAGTCGGGTGGTCCGAAACCCGACTCGACCCTCCGGGAGGCAAAGTCGCTCATCTCTATATAATAATAATAGTAATCTTTATTTTTTTATAGAGCTAACATATTCCGCAGCGCTTTACAGTTTGCACACATTATCGTCGCTGTCCCTGATGGAGCTCACAATCTAGATTCCCTATCAGTATGTTTTTGGAGTGTGGGAGGAAACCCATGCAAACACAGGGAGAACATACAAACTCCTTGCAGATGTTGTCTTTGGTGGGATTTGAACCCAGAACTCCAGCGATGCAAGGCTGCTGTGCTATCCACTAAGCCACTGTCCTGCCCCTATAGATCACTTGTTATCCCTATAGATCACTTGTTATCCCTATAGATCACTTGTTATCCCTATACATCACTTGTTATCTTTATGCATCACTTGTTATACTTATACATTGTAGAGGTTTGTACTCACTCAGCTGCAGTTGAGGTAGGCACAGGAAGTGGTATTGCTGAAATGTCCAGGCAAGTTTATTTAAACTGCATAAACTGCTCAGGATAGCAAAAAAAACAACAGCCTTTTCTGGGACACAGAGAAAACATAAAGTAAAAAGTCCATACAACATATAGTGGGTTCGCCCGCTCAGGGTAGTGTCCGGTTCTTTAGGCCTTAGCATAGACCAACACACAGGAGATCCACACATCTCCAGCTCCAGACCCTGAATGAGACACTCAGCCTCCATTTTATCTCCCAAACCACGCTCTTGTGGTTGGGATATGTGAGCAGTCATTCCCACCCATCACTTATGACTGCTCGTAAATATGGCCCTAGAATGGCCTAATAACTCTCTCAGCACTACACGTGCTGGAGCATGCTTCCGAACTCACATCACCGCAGCTAATAACCGCGATGAGACATATCTCCCTCAAGGACCTGTCCAGCGGCCATCTTACATACCCCCTCCCTCTGCCCAAAGCCATGGGGCTTGGCACCGTCTGCCATCAAACAGTGGACTCTCAACAGAGCGTCAGTATTGTCATGAAATTTCCCTGGCCTATGCTCCACATGGAAGTTAAAATCCTGAAGTGGTAGGAACCACCTGTTCACTCGGGCATTATTTCCCTTCTTCTCCCTCATCCACTTCAGTGGGGCATAGTCTGACACTAGTCTGAATTTCCTGCCTAAGAGGTAGTACATTAGAGTGTCCAAAGCCCATTTGATGGCCAAATATTCCTTCTCCACTATGGAGTAATTGTTCCAGCAGGATGGGAACTTCCGACTCAGATACATTTTGGGGTGCTTTTCCCCGTTCACCTCTTGTTATAAGACAGCGCCCAGCTCGACATCTGACGCGTCCATTTGGACCACAAACTCTTTGGAGAAATCCGGTGCCACCAGCACCGGCTGTTTACACAAGGCTAGCTTCAGTTCCTTGAAAGCCGTCTCAGCTTCTGGGGGCCACTTAGCCATAGCCGACTTGGTCCCTTTAAGGAGGTCCATCAGAGAGCGGCTATCATGGCGAAGTTTGGAATAAACTGGCAATATTTTCCCACAATGCCCAGGAATGCTCTGACCTGCTTCTTTGAGAGTGGTTGTGGCCAACCCTGGATCACCTCAACTTTATTTATCTGGGGCTTTATTTAGCCCCTGCCTACAACATAGCCCACGTATTTTGCTTCCTCCATTCCCAAGGCACATTTCTTCGGGTTAATGAAAAACCCCGCCTTTCGTAGAGCATCAAGTATCGCCTGGAACTTGCTCAGATGGCTCCCCCAATCCTGGCTGAAGATCACAATGTCGGCCAGGTAGGCCACTGCGTACCTCTTGTGAAGAGCTAAGATCCAGTCCATGGCTCTCTGAAATGTGGCCGGAGCGCCTTGTAATCCAAATGGCCTTTTAGTGCACTGGAAGCATCCATCCAGCGTTGAAAAGCGTTGAAAAGGCAGTCTTCTCCTTGGCGTCTTGGGACATGGGAATTTGCCAATACCCTTTTGTGATATCAAGGGTAGTAATGTACTGAGCCTGCCCTATCCTCTCAATTAATTCATTACACAGGGCATTGGGTATGCATCGAACTTAGAGACCTCATTAAGTTTCCTATAGTCATTACAAAACCGCCATTCTCCATTTGGTTTCAGTACTAAGACTATTGGACTGGACCAGCCACTCTTGGACTCTTCAATGACTCCCAGGCTCAGCATCAGCTTTACCTCTTTCGAGATCACCTCTGCACAGGCTTTGGGAATCCTATATGGCTTTTAGTTGATCTGGACATGAGGCTCCGTCAGAACCTCATGCTCAATGACCTTTTTACAACCTGGCAGCTCTGAAAACAGGTCTCTGTTCCGCAGTAGCAACTCTTGGCACTGTTGCTTTTGAGCACGTGACAGCATCTCTGGCACCTTAAGTTTTTCCACATCATCTTCAGGCTTGGCCACGAAACACAGAGCTTCCACTGGCTCACTATCATGGCTTAATCAGGTTGACGTGGTATATCTGGTAGGGCTTCCTTCTCCCTGGTTGGTGAACTTTATAGTTGACATCCCCCAACCTTTTCAACAATTTCGTAGGGGCCCTGACATTTGACCAGGAATTTTCTCTCCACGGTATGTACCAGCCAGCATTAATACTCGATCCCCAGGGTCGAAGTGTCTCACCCTCGCCGACCTATTGTACAACCCCGACTGCGCATATTGTGGTTTGAGAAGGTGTCTTCTCACAATGGGCATCACCTTGGCAATCCTCTCCTGCATCTGGGCCACATGCTTGATTACACTTTGGTAGGTGTAGACTCCGCCTCCCATGTTTCTTTTGCTACGTTGAGGAGCCCATGGTGGTGTTAACCATACAAAAGTTCAAAAGGGGAGAACCTAGTAGAGGCCTGTGGAACTTCTCTGATGGAGAATAGAAGGTATGGTAGTAGACAGTCCCAGTCCTGGATGTCCTTCTCTACGACCTTCTTTAACATGGCTTTCAAGGTTTTATTGAACCTTTCTACCAAGCCATCTGTCTGTGGATGGTAGTGTCACGATCTCCACTCTGTTTCTGTCTTTTTGTTACTTTGTGTTGGGGCTGTCTGTCTGGGTCTGTGTGCTGCAATCACCTGTGCTCATTTTCCTTAATTAGTCTACTACTTAAGCATGCTATCTCCTCCACCCAGTGTCAATCGTACATTTGCTGCTGCCGGTGTAAGACTAATCCCTCTGTGCTCTGTGCCTGACCCAGCTACACTTGATTCTCTCCCAGACCTAGACCCTTTGCTTGACCTGACTTCTCTTATGCCTGCTCCCTGTAAACTGTCTTGCCTTTCTGGCTTTCCTGACCTTGGCTCGTGATTTGGATTTCGTCTATGACCTCGGATTGTTTGACCTCCCGTTACTTATTCTGTAAGCAATATATATTTTTTACTATCTGTTATTGTAGTCTTGCTCTCCACTTCTGGGACTAATATTTACTACAGTGACTCGCGTCACATTACGATTGACCATTAATTTTTTTCTTGTTTCCCACCTATGGATCCATTACGTACTTTATGTGACCAGGTGGTGAAACTGACTCAGTTAGTCCAGGATTTGGTTTTACGCGGCAAAAACGCTTATAAAAACGCTAAAAAAACACATCCCATGCAATCCTATGAGATTACGCAATTGCTGTGCCCATCCTGTATATTTTTCGGGAGCGTAATAGCATCACCTAAAAATAAGCAGCATGTTCATTATTTTTGCGTAATCGCGGCTATTACGCCGCCATATGATTGCATTGAAACGCTCACTTTATGCATGTGGCTATGCCCACCATGCGTCAAGTGAGCGCTTCGTGTGCGGTTTGTAACCAGGGACTGGAGGAGAGGAGACTCTCCTCCAGGCCCTGGGTACCATATTCCTGTAAAAAATAGAATGAAAATAAAAAATATGGATATACTTACACTCTGTCGGCCCCCGGAGTCCTCCCACTCCTCAGCGGCGCTGGCGGCAAGTTCCGTTCTCAGGGATGCATTGCGCGAATCATCCCAGATGACGTAGCAGTGGCATGACCACTACATCATCATAGGTCATTCGCACAACGCATCACTGGGAACGGAACTTGTATTCATATTTTTTTTATTATTATTTTTAACATTCATCAGTTGTAAAAAGTTGGTCACGCTTGTGAAGCACTATGCTTGACAAGTGTGACCAACCTGTAGAAAAGGCAAGTCGACAGCACTCTCAGGAAGAGGGGCGCACGTACCAGGTCCAAGGAACCAACTTGGAAAAGACGTATCAAAACAGGAAGAACAGCGCTCCATCCAGGTGAGTATTGTAGAAAAAAGCTTTATTTCAGGCCATCACAAAAACACAACGTTTCGACCTAAGGCGGTCTTTTTCAAGTCTTTTTGAAAAAGACCGCCTTAGGTCGAAACGTTGTGTTTTTGTGATGGCCTGAAATAAAGTGTGACCAACCTGTCAATCACTTTTCCAAGTGATGCTTCAAATCGCTTGGAAAAGCGTGAGCATTCTGCAAGCTAAAAACGCTTGCAAAAAGCTTGTGTTTTCGGGATAACGCATGCGAATTACGCATGCGTTATACCCGCGGCGCGGAGTAGCGCAAAATGCTCCATACAATTACGGAGCATTCCTGCAACGTGGGCACATAGACTTACTAACCCTCAGAATCTCTCTCCTCAGACCGCTGTTATGACTTCTGAACCATCTAACATATTTTTGAGCCCCCCTGAACCTGTTATAGCACTCCCTGACAAATTTTCAGGAGAAAAAAATCAGTTCAGAACATTTAATGAAAGTTGTAAATTATTGTTTACCTTGCGTCCCCGGTCATCAGGGAATGAGTCACAGCAGGTGGGAATTATAATGTCACTTTTGCGGGGGGGATTCTCAGACCTGGGCATTTTCTTTATGGACGCCTTTTTTGACGCTTTAGGACAGATCTATGATGAACCTTACAGGGTCAAGGTGGCAGAGACAAGGATCATGAACCTGACACAAGGGGAACCGCACAGCTGAAGACTATTATACTGAGTTTCATCAGTGGTCTTCTGAGGTCATGTGGAATGACGCAGCTCACAGATGCCAATTCCTCAGGGGTCTTTTCGGAGTCTCTAAAGGATGCTCTGGCTCTACATGCTCCACCTAGTTGTTTGGTGGAGGCCATGACTCAGGCTATCCGTATGGATCCGAGGATGCGGGAGAGACGCAAGGTGCAACAAGAGGTTCCATTTTGTCCAACTGGTCTGGTTCGTTCACCTGAGGTGGAACCTATGGAGGTTGGTGCTGCCAGCTCAAGGATTAAAGAGAGCATACTCCATCGGGAACTTGGACTTTGTCTCTATTGTGGCCAAGCTGGACATTTCTTAAAGGATTGTTTGGCACGACTTGCAGCAAACAAGCCGTCGGGAAATGCTTAAGTCTGGGTGATTGCAGACGAGGTCACTCAGACTTACAGGTACCCTTTTACTCCTCTGATAAAGTGTTGTTGAATGCTGAACTTCTTTTTCAAGATCAGTGTCTGTTCACATTTGCATTTATTGACTGTGGATCTGCTGATAATTTAATTGATGTGGGAATTCTGAAGTTAGGATTAGGGACAGTTTAGCTAGAAAGCCCTATTCAAATCGTGGCCATTGATAAAACACCGTTGCTCAAAAATCTGGTTCGGTTAGTTACGGTGGAGTTCACACTCAAGGTGGGGTCTCTTCATACGGAACTTATCTCCTGTTATGTTTTGGAAAATTTACCTGCTGGAATTGTGTTGGGTATTCCTTGGTTGCGTATGCATAATCCGATTATTGACTGGTATCGGAGAGATATTGTCAAATGGAGTCCTTATTGTATTGAAAAATGTCTTAAACCTGTACATGTTTGCTCCGTTAGTCTGGAGGGTCTTCCGGATTACATGAAAGACTTCGGAGATGTTTTTTCAGAAAAAAAAGTCTGAGATATTACCTCCTCACCGCCCCTATGACTGTGCCATTAATCTCATTCCTAATGTCAAATTACCCAAGGCTCACTTGTATAGCTTGTCTGGCCTTGAGCGGTCAGCCATGAAAGTACAGCATGCTGGCTGGCCGGGGAATTGGCTCCTTTGCCAATTCTGGAAAGACCATGGACTCATTTGTCCATGGATTTCATTTCAGATTTACCACGATCTGAGGGGATGACTGCTATTTGGGTGGTAGTTGATCGCTTCAGCAAATGAGTTCACTTCATCCCATTATCTGGGTTACCTAATGCTGAAACTCTCTCCAAAGTGTTTATTATTCATGTGGTACGATTGCATGGGATTCCTCTAAATATTGTATTTGATAGGGGTGTACAAATCGTCTCTAGATTTTGGAGGGCTTTCTGCGGAAAACTGGGGATTGATTTGTCCTTTCCCTCTGCTTATCACCCTGAGAATAATGGTCAGACAGAGAGGACAAATCAGTCTTTAGAGCAAATTTTAAGATGTTTTGTCACCGATCAGCAGGAGAATTGGTCATCTTTTCTTCCTCTGGCTGAGTTTGCCTTTAACAGTCGGATTAATCAGTCCATGGGTACCTCGCTGTTTTTCTGTAATTATGGTTTCATCCTCATCTTAGTGAGCTCTCCAGGATAAGTTCTGGGTGTCCTGGGATGGATGTCACCATTCAAGAGCTGGGGATATCTGGAGGAGGGTTAAAAAGAACATTGGGGTGGCTCAGCATCGGCAGAAGAGGAAGACCGATAGGAGGCGCTCGACAGGGGTCGCCTTCAAAGTGGGAGATAAGGTATGGCTATCCTCTAAGAATATTAAATTGAAGGTGCCCTGGGTCCTAGATTCATTGGTCTGTATGAAATTCTGGAGGTGATCAATCCAGTTGCCTTCCGATTAAAGCTCCCTCGGTCTTCCCGTATTCCTAATGTGTTTCACAAGTCGTTGTTGAAGGAATTTATTACCCCTGTTCTGTCTTTTCCCCCCCCCGCCTCCTCCGGTGTCTATTGAGGGAAGCTTAGAATATGAGGTACAAAGGATCATTGATTCTCGAATGGTCAAGAATTCCCTTCAATAACTGCTACATTGGAAGGGGTATGGACCTGTTTGGTCCATCAGGATCTCTTTAGGCAACCCTGTTCTAAAGAAGATATTGACCAACACTCTGGAGCGATACACTTGGCGGAGGAGTTACATAGTGGAATGGCCTCTGGGTATCGCGTAGCATAGTCCAGTACCACCAAGATATACAGATGCCTTCTGGCGGACTTGACCTGGGGTCCCACTAGATAAATGGCTATGCGATCAAATGGCACGTCAATAATGGGTAACGGCACTAAGGGGCTACAAAAGTGGGCCACTGGGGAAGTCAGTTGGCAGGGTGGACAGGACCTACAGAAATTAACAATATCACGGTGATAACCGAGCTGGTAGAACCTCTGGAAGATCTGTTCCTGGTTTTTTTGTACGCCCAGGTGACCACCTAACATATGTGTATGGGCCATGTCTAATACCCTGTGTCTGTACAGCCCTGGCACTAGTAACTGCTCAATTACCTCCCATCTCAGCTTGGTGACCCGATATATCAAATCCCCATTCATGGCAAAATATGGGTATCGGGTGTCAGCCCCCGGCTCTTGAGCAACACCATTAAGTACTGTCACATTATCAAATGCCCCTTTTAGAGTTAAATCCCTGAGTTGGGCGATTCCAAAGTTTACCGTGGACACCTCCAGTTCAGGGATGTTGTCCTCTGAGGAAGCTGCCTCATCCTTATCGCCAACAAGCACACAAAACAGAAACCTGTCAACTGCGGCCTGTGACAGCTTTCTTTAGGAGCAACCTGGCTGTGGCATGGACAACCAGATGTCCTCCCTTTCCCCCAACAAATCCCAAAATAATGCAAAGTGTTGCCCTATAATAATAGGGTGCAATAGGTCCTTGACTATGCACATCTCATGGGACTCGGTGCCACAGTTTGTGTTTATGACCACTTGGGCCACAGGGTAGTCCTTAGCATCTCCATGGATACAGCGGACACCCACCCTCATTTCAGGAATCAGCCAATGGGGAATTGTGTTCCTCACTAGGATTACCAAACTCCCCAAGTCCAACAGACCAGTCATTTATACCCCGTTCACTGTTAGGGGGAATGCCAGCGGTCTCTCACCTGGTTGAGGTACAGCATTGCAGGCGGGACATGCAAAATATGAGCAGCGCCGTCCTATGCTGCAGTCCATTGGCTCGGTGGTCATGGGGCAACTGGCGGCAATGTGACCTGGGGTATGACACTTCCAATAAATTACACTATTGGATGGGGCCTTGACAATAACACAGATGCCTTCTGGCCTCTTGGACGTCCCCCAGATATGGCTCTAGCTCCCCTCTTTTCTGTGTCAGCCCCCTTTTGAGAACCCCAGTATGGGGATGCTACGACCTCTTGCTTCCCCAGGGAACTCTCGACCGTCTGGTACCTCTCCACCAGGCTCAATAGGTCATAGGCATTACGGGGATCTCCCTGAGCAACCCAGGATTGCACCAGCCTTGGTATGGAGTGTATTAACCTGTCCATGACAACCCTCTCCACCATCTGTGCTAGGGAGGAAGATTCAGGTTGCAACCATTTTTGGACCAGGTGTAGGAGGTCAAACATTTGGGACTGGGGAGGTTTGTCAATGCAATAGGCCCACTGGTGCACCCGTTGCGCCCTGACACTCAGAGTCACTCCTAAAGGTGCCAAGATCTTAGCTTTTAACTTGGCATACTCTTTAACATCCTGCAAGGCCAGGTCAAAATAGGCCTTCAGTGGTTCACCTGTTAAATATGGCGCAAGAACCTCCGCCCACTGCTCCGGAGGCAATTTCTCTTGCTCTGCCACCCTCTCGAAAATCATCAGGAATGCCTCAACGTCATCCCCTGGGGTCATATTTTGCAATGCTTTTCTTACCATCTTCCTCACGTGAGAGTTATCACCTGGATTTGGGGTTGGGGCGGTTGCTCTGCCACGGTTCGGCTCAGCTTGAGGTTCCATCTGCTGCCTTTGCTGCTGCTGCTGTTGATGCTGCTGCTGCCATATCTGTTGCTGTTGGAGATTAGCCTGCAACAATTACTTTATTAATTCCTCCATGTTGTCAGTTTTCGCTCCTGCAGTTGCTTTTACCCAGGATATGTGGTATCTGTGCAGCAGTCACACTGCCCCTTGGGATTCGAGCTCGTGCTTCTAGCACCAATTGTAGACGTTTGTACTCACTCAGCTGTGGTTGAGGTAGGCTTAGGAAGTGGTATTGCTGAAATGTCCAAGCAAGTTTATTTAACCCCTTAATTACCATCAATACATCTTTTAACTGACCTGAGAGAATAGCATCCCCATACAGGTGACAATCCAGCAGCTGTTGGCTGTACACTATAGCTGACAACTTGCTGTATCAGCCACGATCAGTGTTGACACCATCCATATCTGTTTAACCCCTTAGATGCTGCTGTCAATAATGACTATATTATATAAATGGTTAACAGAGTGTTGCATTTCCCTCTTTATCCCCATTGGCACCCTGAGATCATGATTGTGTGGTCCTGATGTTTGCCATGGCAATTCACGAGCAAATAACGGCCTTAGGCTGGTTTCACATTTGCGTATCTGTGTGCAGCGTTTGATCCGCATAGTTCCGCATGAATCACGCGTACATATCTTTAACATGGTGTACGCAGGGACATGCGTTTGCATGCTGTGATGAAGGAACAGCCACCATCTTGGGTATGGGGCATAATGCTCGCCTCATGTCTGAGCTTGGCCTGTCCTAGGTAGTCATTTTGTCTGAGTTCACAGAGCCACAGGCAGCTAACTGCTCCTAACCCCCATGACCTGTAGGCATATTGAAGAAAACAGGGTTTAGTGCTCCACTGTTGAATAACAAGGTCTTTAGTATGCTAAGTAGATCAGGCCAAAACAGGACTTCAAAGCTGGAGTCAGGAGCCACGCCAGCATGAGGCCTGGAGATGCCTGGGGGCTTCAATTAGATTATACCTGTCAGCTAGACACAGAAAACACATCCATTGTCTCTCCCAGCCACTACGACTCCGTTTTAGGATTATGAATTATGAGCACGCCTTTCGAGGTACAGACTCATAAAAAATATCTGCGTGATCCTGCAGACCTCGCGCATCTGACAGTGCGACTCCCGAGACAGTGATGGCTCAGGATCTGAGATATAGAGATTGGGTCACTGTGGAGGGCCAATCGGGCCATGTTTGATCTCCACGCGTCAGGCAAAACAAACTGCATTCACTGGTACCTCTTGTGTCCTGATCCGATCATCCTGGAGAAAGTTAACCCCTTTCTTAGATATTGGGAATAAATTCTGCAGGAAGCTGAAGGGTGGAGATTATTAGCCCACCCTCTGACACCCAGGGGAGGGACCTAGCAGGTTTAAGAACTGTGAGCGGATGGCAGATTCTCTCTATTCTCACAGAGGAACAAGACGATGATGATCTAAGAAGAACAGGGGACAGATCTGCGAAGGGAGCAGCGGCACACGTTTTGGGGACTGTCCGGCAACCAAGATTCTTACCTGTGGATCGCAGAGCTCCCGGTGTCCACATGCAACCTACAGCCTGGTAACATTGACCTCTAGCTTAATACCTCTAAGCCTTGTACCATTATTGTTATATTTTACTCTGACTGCAAATCCACTGTAATTCCGTTGTATAGCTTACTGTATATTTCTGTAATTTTCTAGTGCGCCCTTAAGGCAATTAAACCATAAAATTAATTTTGAGCTGATGCTTTTACTCTGATCACGAATCTTAGAATACCCAGTGGGTAACAGGACATCCATTCCGGGGGCCATTTGCTCTAGGTGCAGTTCCCTTACTGACCTGAGAGATAAAGGGGCGCCGGAGAGCTGTGACTGTGTAGTTACGTCACATTGGTGACATGGAAGGAACCGGGTTTCCTTCACACATGCGTTTGTGTACACATGCGGTGCTTCGCGATGTGCAGCGGTGTCTGGAGAATGCAACATGTTGCATTTTTTGAAGAGTCAAAAATCCGTCAAATATGCGCAGTCATGCGCATGCGGATGAGTGTGTCAAAGCAACGCATTACTGTCTATGTGAACGTATTGGTACGCAAGGACATGCGCATGGATGTGTTCGATGCGCATGCGGACTTCAGACTGCGCATGTCCTGGAACTTATTACAGCACCTGGAAATATCGAACGCATGTGCATAAATAATGTAAACGCATGCCAAAACGCATGCACACACAGCGGGGGGTTTTTGGCGTCATTTGTGAGCTGATGTGGATAAAAAACACTGCATTAGCATGCGTTTTGGCATGCGTTTGCATATGCAGATGATATGCTGCGCACATATGCGTAAATGTGAACTTAGCCTTAGAGCCTGCCGGCTACAGTCGCCTGTTCAAAAGTCAGCGATATTTAGATGATAAAAATACACTTTTTCATTCCTATCATGCCACTTTGTATTAATTCCTGAAAAGCACCTGAAGGGTTAATAAATTACCTGACAGCAGTTTTCAATATGTCGGGGAGGGGCTGTTTTTAAAATGGTATCACTTTGGGGGGTTTTCCAATATATAAGACCCTTAAAGTCACTTCAAACATGGATAGCTCCCTAAAAAAAATAATTTTGTAAATTTCAATGACAAAAAGGAAAAATTGCTGCTACGTTTTTAAACCTCCTAAAATGCTGACAAAATAAAATAAAATTTTACAAATGGTGCTGATGTAAAGCAGACATGTGGGGAGTGTTAGTTATTAATGTTTTTCCATGGTATGACCGTCTCGATTAAAGGGATAATCATTCAAAGGGCTCATACCCACTAGTGGGAAAAAAATCGGTCCGTTTTCTGGACGGAAGAAACGGTACGATTCTAGTAAAATGTCATGCGATTTGCATGCGATTTTAAATCGCACCATGCGTTTTCCATGCGTTTTCCATCAGTTTTCCATCAGTTTTCCATCTGTATGCAATGCGATTTTAACATGAAGTTTTACATAGAGCAGTTATCTCTATGTAAAAAGTCATGTAAAAATCACATTGTAAAAAAAAAATGTACACAAAAAGCAAATAATTATATATATATTGTAACATTTCCAGGGGATATAGCTCTAGGATCGCTGTCTGGGTAGACAGAGTGACACGAAAACAGTTCATTCAGACAGCAGTTCTGGTGTAAAACTGGCCGCAACCAGCTTTATTAAAGTCCACAGCAAACAGATAAAAATAAAGCATAAACAGAAAACCTAGGCTTGTCTAGCCACTAATTACACATAGATCGATTTTCCCTGTCTCTCCGGGTCCAGACTCTACCAGTCTGTGCCCAAAACAACACATATGATATATGTTACCAGTATGGAGTTTCACAGATACTCCTCCTTGTGTCTGAAGGCCCCTTCAGCGTCCAGACTTGAGAGAGATCCACTCCTATTCAGCCGCTATTCACACGGATTCTCACTGAGACTACTCCTGTGTCCGCGGTACTTCCTGCACCCAGACTGAGATAGCTCACACTCCTGGAGACACCTTCTGTACCTGGACCCCTTGTCCAGATTAAGCGTGCTCCCACTCCTGGAGACTGCCTCTTGTGCCGGGACACCTTCCTGTGTCCAGACTAAGCTAGCTCTACTCTTGGAGACTGCTTCTTGTGCCGGGACACCTTCCTGTGTCCAGGCTAAGCTAGTTCTCTGACTTGGAGACTGTTTCTTGTGCCGGGACACCTTCCTGTGTCCAGACTAAACTCAGCTCCCTGATTGTGTCTGCAGACACCTACCTCTGGTCTCCTAATTATCACCTGAGTGGCCACAGGTTTGAGCTGCAAGCGTGTACTTGAATGGATGGTGTAATGACCTTTCTCTACCACTAGGTTAACAAAGCCACACATTTCCCTTATACCTAGGTGAAATGTACACCCCATTCAACACATATTCCTTCACTGTCTCACATATCCCCTCCCTCTTCTCCAGACCGGAGGGCTGGTCATCCAGACCGGAGGGCTGGTCAACAATCCCAACGAGACAGTGAACTCCGGACACTGCATCAGCACTATACACAGGTAGGTCAGGGACACTTGGTTCCCGAGAACCACCATCCTCGTCTCCCAACATCACCTGCAAAGGAATTTCATCTTTATCACGGTCATCACCATTATCAGTATCATCACTATTATGATTAGCATCATCATCATTATCATCATCATTATGATCATCATCATCATTATCATCATCATCATTATCATGATCATCACATAAGTTTAAGCTTGTGGGGTTGAACACATAATATATCCAATCACCTCAACCCACAGTTCACACAGAGACTATGTACTTGTCCCTTGCTCTGTTCATCCCCGGAATATTAGTCAATGACATTCATTCATTCCTTAGGGACCTACCGTCTGTCATTGTCACAGACTTCGTCCAGTCACATTTCTGGGACGTAACCTTGTCAGGTCTCCCCTTCGCTCCCAGTGGTCAATCGTAACCTTGTCAGGTCTTGCCTGGGTATCTAAGGTCCGGTTAGACTCTGTACTGTCCTGTACTCTATCGGGTCGTCTGTATGGGCCTCTCAAACCTGAGTTACTGGAGGTCTCACTACCTCTAAACCCACGCCCACTACCCTCAGGACATCTTGTAAGGTCCCTAACTTCAGCCGTAGCTGTTCTGTTATTTAGGGGGCCCTTTCTCTGTCGGGTCTCACTATTCTTAGACGGCTGCCATCTTCTGCTGCTCAGATGATGCTGTCTATCTACTCGCTGTCTAGCGAGATTCAATTGTTCTACCTCTTGCAGGTAGGTCACACGGTACGCCACCAGCATGCGCACATATTCCAGACTTTCTTCCGTTCCTATAGCGTAGAATGCCACCATGCCGTCTTCATCTGGTATCCAGTCCCGACGATCACGTGGACTGCTTACTTTCACCACACCAGACTTCTTCACCATTATCTGCATGGCTCGGCCATTTCTCCCAATCAGCTTTCTCACCAGAACATGAGGCACCCGGATGACCTCTTCCTGTAGACTGTGAGCTTTTCTCATAAGCTTTAGTTGTCTAACGGTTTGTTCTGTCTTCAACCGGAGAAACCGCTTTGTGCGAATACATCACCAGTGCATGTCACTTAGGATTGCCACCCTCTTCACTGTAACTTCGGTCGTGGACAAGACCACCAGCTGTTTAGCTCCTGAAGTCGAGTACACCTTACAGGCTCCCACGGCCTTCCTAAACGCTTCATGCACAGACTCACGGGTGCATTCTTCTCTCAAGTCCTCGGGTACATCTACGAGGCACTTGTACCGACACGTTTCTGTCTCACCAGTGGTTTCCAGACGATCAATCAGCTCAGGGTTCAGGGACAACTGACTTTCAGCTTCTTCCCCCTTTACATTTCTTCTGAGCTGACTCACAGCTACAATTTCGTGAATTTCCGTCCGGACCACTTCCATTTCACATTTATCTTCCGTTACCACACTCTTAGCTCTCCTCAGGTCTATCTTCTCCTGGCCAAAGGGAGCAAGTGCAACGTGTTTGCCCTTTTCTTTCTCCAAGGAGGCCTTGTTCACCGAGTGACACTGTATCAGGCGACTTTTCAGCCCGAGAACTTCTTCCTCTAGTTCCGCCATTCGCCTCTCAGCTGCCCGTCTCTGAAGCTTCTCTTGCGTCCACTGGGCTTGTAACCACTCCTTGAGCTCCTTGATCTCGGCTCCGACATCCACCGAATCATCCGAACTCACATCACTCGAGGAAGTATCTGCTTTACACCTCCCATCTCCAGTGGCCAACTCCTGGCCCTGGTCTGTAGCTTCTCTGATGGACTCCTCCATCTTTTCCCGCTCAGCTTCCATTTGGCTGAGCTTTTCCTTAAGGCGCATCTCCACCTTCTGGAGAGTATCACAGGACATCTGTAGCTCCTTCACCTGAGCTTCCAGACCTAGGGTCTTTCTGCGCAGATCACCATTTTCATCACGGGTGTCCTGCAGAGTGGTCTCAACCACCTGGCGCATTTGCTCTGCATCCATCTTCTCCTCTTCTAGTTTTTCTTTGACCCTGAGGAGATCCCCATAATCTCTCTTAATCTGTTGCAGTTCCCTACTGCGTTCAGCACACTCCTTCTTGGAGTCACACAGCTCCTGGTTGAGCTGTTCGCGCAGTCGTTCTAGGATTTGTTCACTTCCAGAAACTCCATCCTGCAGCGCCTCCTTCTCACGCTTCAACTGCAAAACCTCTTCCTTGATTTTGCGGCGGTCCTCTTTAATGGCAAAGAACATATTCTGCCACAGGATAACTTCCTCGTTGCTTCCTTCTAGGACTCGCTGGTCTGAGGACACGTCCTCCAGGTTTTCACATAATTGCAGCATGTCACTCTGATACTGCAGCCGAATAGGTTCCAGCTCTTGGCCATGACTGGCCCCCTCCTTTTCTACCTCTAAAGGAGAATCCACACTTGAAGCATAGGTAGACAGTACTACATTCTCTTCATTTTCATTTTCAGCGAGTACTACCGGAACAACCTTTTTGTGGCCCTTGCGCCGTCTACGACGAGAGGAGGACTCTCTTCCCTCGTCTAGCCTCTCCTGACTGAACTCACTTTTTACTTTCATAGTGTCCCAGTCAGCTACGGGGTCTGTGTCACTCCCCATGGTGTTGTGGACTAACAGGTCACCTCCCACTTTGACGTCACCCCCTTCTACTGGAGCTACCCCGTTATCAACGGTCACATTGTCATTTTTAGGAGGTACCAACCCACCACCAGTAACAATTTTCATTTTTCCACACTCTACACTCTTGTGAAAATCCGCCCCTTTTTTAGACTCCGCCCCCTTTTTAACAACCACACCGGCAGGGTAATTTTTACACAAAAAATCAGCAGTAGTCTTAGGACTCAGTTCACAACATCTCTTACCACCTCCCCGGGCACTCTGTGACAACACTGGCACCCCCGGAGAGTCCATAGAATGGTCCACTGCCGCCATTCCATACGGTGCCCACAGCTCCCGCACCATGTCCAGTTGCATGTCCAGTAGACATTTCTCAAATATGCGGTCCGACTTGTCAGACCCATTCGCTGCTCCGTTCACAGCCATCGCGGAGCACTGTTCACACCAGAACTTCACCGCTTTCCCTTGAAAAAATCTTTGTGGCCCCGCCGAGCCACAGCAAAACTGGATTTGAGTGCGACGACAATCTTCACAACCCCGCCGAGTTGCAGCAAGATGCCTTCGTGACCCCACTGAGTCACAGCAAGATGCCTTCGTGACCCCACTGAGTCACAGCAAGATGCTTGTATCCACACTCGTTGTCCATGCTGTCAGACTTCTCTGTCTCAACAACGGCAGTCTTCACTCAAGACATACACACTCCACAGCCTTTTCCACAGAAAACTTCAGCTCTGCTGTGCAGACACTTTTTTTTTTTTTTCTTTGCAAAGTCTATTAGGGCTCCTGTCTCTTTAAGACTGCTCCAAACAGACGTTTCTGCTGACACACTTTTTTTTTTTTCTCTGCTGCTATTTCAACAGACTTCACCTTTATTGCTGTCTCTCGCCACTGTGCTACATGCACACTCCAGCACTAACTGTATCAGCCACTGCGCTGCCCGCATTCTCCACCAATTGTAACATTTCCAGGGGATATAGCTCTAGGATCGCTGTCTGGGTAGACAGAGTGACACGAAAACAGTTCATTCAGACAGCAGTTCTGGTGTAAAACTGGCCGCAACCAGCTTTATTAAAGTCCACAGCAAACAGATAAAAATAAAGCATAAACAGAAAACCTAGGCTTGTCTAGCCACTAATTACACATAGATCGATTTTCCCTGTCTCTCCGGGTCCAGACTCTACCAGTCTGTGCCCAAAACAACACATATGATATATGTTACCAGTATGGAGTTTCACAGATACTCCTCCTTGTGTCTGAAGGCCCCTTCAGCGTCCAGACTTGAGAGAGATCCACTCCTATTCAGCCGCTATTCGCACGGATTCTCACTGAGACTACTCCTGTGTCCGCGGTACTTCCTGCACCCAGACTGAGATAGCTCACACTCCTGGAGACACCTTCTGTACCTGGACCCCTTGTCCAGATTAAGCGTGCTCCCACTCCTGGAGACTGCCTCTTGTGCCAGGACACCTTCCTGTGTCCAGACTAAGCTACCTCTACTCTTGGAGACTGCTTCTTGTGCCGGGACACCTTCCTGTGTCCAGGCTAAGCTAGTTCTCTGACTTGGAGACTGTTTCTTGTGCCGGGACACCTTCCTGTGTCCAGACTAAACTCAGCTCCCTGATTGTGTCTGCAGACACCTACTTCTGGTCTCCTAATTATCACCTGAGTGGCCACAGGTTTGAGCTGCAAGCGTGTACTTGAATGGATGGTGTAATGACCTTTCTCTACCACTAGGTTAACAAAGCCACACATTTCCCTTATACCTAGGTGAAATGTACACCCCATTCAACACATATTCCTTCACTGTCTCACAATATATAAATAATTATATATATATAATATATATATAGGTCATACACTTCTACATAGTATAATAGCCGCTAATTCATCCCCGGCTATACTGTAAAATCACACTGACAGCTTTAATAAAGAATAGAAACAATACATATACACACATAGAATACATATATATATATATATATAAATATATATATATATGTGTCATTGTGACATATATATATATATAAATATATTTATAGTTCATACACTTCTACATACTGTAATAGCCGCTAATTCAATTGCCGGCTTTTGTGAAATCACAGAAGCCGACATGAAATGATACATTGTTTACACAAAGTTAACCATGTCATTTCATGTATTTTGATATATGGTTTTAACTTACAATTACATAAGTGTATGTGTGCAAAATTTCAGACATGTAGGGGTTAATTAAAGGTGTAAATTCGTTGAAAAAAATGCGTGGGCTCCCGCTGTATTTTCTCCACCAGACAGACAAAGCCAGCGAGTGGGGGCAGATAATAATAGCCTAGGGAGGGTACATTTTTTTGTGTCCCCCCTGGCTACTAACATCTGCCCCCAGACACCCCAGAAAGGGCAAATCTCTAATTAGATTAGCCCTTTCTGGCACTTTGCCTGTCTATTCCCATTGCCCTGTAGCGGTGGCGAATGGGTTAATAAGGGGTTAAAGCCACCTTGCAATTGAAAGGTGACTTTAAGCCAGGTTAATAATTGAGAGCTGTCAATTAGACAACTATCAATTATTAATCCTATTGAAGTAAATAAAAAAAACACACACACACTTTAAGAATAAATAATTTTAATGAAATAAATACACATTTTTTTGACCATCTTTTATTTAACTCTTAACCCCTTACTGCCATCGGACGTACTATCCCGTCCATGGTACCTGGGCCCGTATGACCGGGGACGGGATAGTACGTCATAGGCGATCAGCTGCGCTCCTGCGGGGAGCGCAGCTAATCGCCGCCGGGTGTCAGCTGATTATCACAGCTGACACCCATGACTGTGTGTCAGGAGCGGTCACGGACCGCTCCCGGAACATTAACCCCTTGCACACCGCGATCAAACATGATCGCGGTGTACTGGGGCACAGGGGAGGATCGCGCAGGGTGGGGGCTCCCTGCGCGCCCCCCTGAGACCCTCAGAGCAGCGCGATGTGATCGCTCTGTTCTGAGGGCTTCCTCCCTCCCAGCACCCGGATCCAAGATGGCGCCGGGGTCCTGGAGGGAGGCGGCTACCTCAGTGCCTGCCGAGAGCAGGCACTGAGAAGCCTGCATCTATGCCTGTGCGATCGCTGGTGTGACAGAGTGCTGTGCACACTGTCACACCAGCGATCTGATAAAATACAGTGATGTCCCACCCTGGGACAAAGTAAAAAAGTTAAAAAAGTAAAAATAAACATGTGTAAAAAAAAAATCCAAAATAATAAAAAAAAAAAAAATATTCCCCAATAAATTCACTTCTTCCTGTAAATAAAAAAAAAAAAAACAATAAAAGTACACATATTTGGTATCGCCGCGTCCGTAACGACCCCCCCTATAAAATTGTCCCACTAGTTAACCCCTTTAGTGAACTCCTTAAAAAAAAAAAAAAAAAAACGAAGCAAAAAATCAATGCTTTATCATCATACCGCCGAACAAAAAGTGGAATAACACGCGATCAAAAAGACCGATATAAAAAAACATGGTACCGCTGAAAACGTCATCTTGTCCCGCAAAAAACGAGCCGTCATAAAGCATCATCAGCGAAAAAATAAAAAAGTTATAGCTCGCAGAATAAAGCGATGCAAAAATAATTATTTTTTATATAAAATTGTTTTTATTCTATAAAAGCGCCAAAACATGAAAAAATGATATAAATGAGGTATCGCCATAATCGTACTGACCCGAAGAATAAAACTGCTTTATCAATTTTACCACACGCGGAACGGTATAAACGCCTCCCCCAAAAGAAATTCATGAATTGCTGATTTTTGTTCATTCTAACCTCCCAAAAATCGAAATAAAAAGCGATCAAAAAACGTCACGTGCTCAAAAATGGTACCAATAAAAACGTCAACTCGTCCCGCAAAAAATAAGACCTCACATGACTCTGTGGGCCAAAATATGCAAAAATTATAGCTCTCAAAATGTGATGATGCAAAAACTATTTTTGCAATAAAAAGCGTCTTTTAGGTGACAGCTGCCAATCATAAAAACCCGCTATAAATAGTAAATCAAACCCCCCTTTATCACCCCCTTAGTTAGGGAAAAATAATAAAATTAAAAAAAAGTATTTATTTCCATTTTCCCATTAGGGTTAGGGTTAGGGTTGCGGCTAAAGTTAGGGTTAGGGTTGGCGCTAAAGTTAGGATTAGGGTTAGGGTTGGGATTAGGGGTGTGTTAGGGTTAGGTTTGTGGTTAGGGCTGGGACTAGGGTTAGGGGTGTGTTGGGGATAGGGTTGGAGTTAGAATTGGGGGGTTTCAGCTGTTTAGGCACATCAGGGGCTCTCCAAATGTGACATGGCGTCTGATCTCAATTCCAGCCAATTCTGCGTTGAAAAAGTCAAACGGTGCTCCTTCACTTCTCAGCTCTGCCATGCATCCAAACAGTAGTTTATCCCCACATATGGGTATCAGCGTACTCTGGACCCCAAGAGTTATTGTGCAATTTGTCCTATTTCTTCTGCTACCCTTGGGAAAATAAAAAACTGGGGGCGAAAATATAATTTTTGTACAAAAAAAATATTTTTTTGTTTTTACGGCTGTACATTATAAACTTCTGTGAAGCACTTGGGGCTTCATAGCGCTCACCACACATCTAGGTAAGTTCCTTGTGGGGTCTATTTTCCAAAATGGGGTCACTTGTTGGGGATTTCCACTGTTTAGGCGTATCAGGGGCTCTCCAAATGCGACATGACGCCCCCAGACCATTCCATCAAAGTCTGCAATCCAAAACGTCACTACTTCCCTTCCGAGCCCCAACGTGTACCCATAAAGTAGTTTTCTCCCACATATTGGATATCAGCGTACTCAGGACAAATTGGACAACAACTTTTGGGGTCCAATTTCTCCTGTTACCCTTGTAAAAATAAAATATTGGGGCAAAAAAATCATTTTTGCAAAAAAAAAAAAAGATTTTTTATTTTTACGGCTGTGCGTTATAAACTTCTGTGAAGCACTTCGGGGTTCAAAGTGCTCACCACACATCTAGACAAGTTCCTTGTGGGGTCTATTTTCCAAAATGGGGTCACTTGTGGGGGGTTTCCACTGTTTAGGCGCATCAGGGGCTCTCCAAATGCGACATGACGCCCCAGACCATTCCATCAAAGTCTGCAATCCAAAACGTCACTACTTCCCTTCCGAGCCCTGATGTGCGCCCATACAGTAGTTTTCTCCCACATATTGGGTATCAGCGTACTCAGGACAAATTGGACAACAACTTTTGGGGTCCAATTTCTCCTGTTACCCTTGTGAAAATAAAATATTGGGGGCAAAAAAAATCATTTTTGTAAAAAAAAAAAGATTTTTTATTTTTACGGCTGTACGTTATAAACTTCTGTGAAGCACTTCGGGGTTCAAAGTGCTCACCACACATCTAGATAAGTTCCTTGTGGGGTCTATTTGCCAAAATGGGGTAACTTGTGGGGGGTTTCCACTGTATAGGTGCATCAGGGGCTCTCCAAATGTGACATGACGCCCCCAGACCATTCCATCAAAGTCTGCAATCCAAAACGTCACTACTTCCCTTCCGAGCCCTGACGTGCGCCCATACAGTAGTTTTTTTCCAGCCAATTTTGGTTGGAAAAAGTCAAATGGTGCTCCTTCCATTCCGAGCTCTGCCGTGCGCCCAAACAGTGGTTCCCACCCACATATGGGGTATCAGCGTACTCAGGACAAATTGGACAACAACTTATGTGGTCCAATTTTCCTGTTACCCTTGAGAAAATAAAAAAATTAGTGACTAAAAGATAATTTTTGTGGGAAAAAAATAGGATTTTTTATTTTCATGCCCGGGCATTATAAACTTGTGTGAAGCACTTGGGGGTTCAAAGTGCTCACCAAAGATCTAGATAAGTTCCTTAGGGGGTATAGTTTCCAAAATGGGGTCACTTGTGGGGGGTTTCCACTGTTTAGGCTCATCTGGGGCACTGCAAACGGAACATGACCCCCATCAACGTCTGCATTCCAAAACGTTACTACTTCCTTTCCAAGCCCTGCCGTGCACCCAAACAGTTCCCCCCCCCACATATGGGGTATCAGCGTACTCAGGACAAATTGGACAACAACTTTTGGGGTCCAATTTCCTTGGGAAAATTCAAAAATTTGGGACTAAAAAATCATTTTTGTGGAAAATTGTTTTTTTTTTTTTCACACCCAGGCATTATAAGCTTTTGTGAAACACTTGGGAGTTCAAAGTGCTCACAACAGATCTAGATAAGTACCTTAGGGGGTCTAGTTTCCAAAATGGTGTCACTTGTGGGGGTTTCCACTGTTTAGGCGCATCAGGGGCTCTCCAAACACGACATGGCGTCCAATCTCAATTCCAGCCAATTTTAGTTTGAAAAAGTCAAACGGCGCTCCTTCCCTTACGAGCTCTGCCGTGTGCCCAAACAGTGGTTTTCCCCCACATATTGGGTATTGGCGTACTCAGAAGAAATTGCATAACAACCTTATCTGTCCATTTTCTCCTTTTACCCTTGTGAAAATAAAAAAAAAGTTTGTAAAAGATCATTTTTGTGGCTAAAAAGTTAAATATTAATTTTTTCCTTCCACTTTGCTTTAGTTCCTGTGAAGCACCTGAAGGGTTAATAATCTTCTTGAATGTGGTTTTGAGTACCTTGAGGGGTGCAGTTTTTAGAATGGTGTCACTTTTGGGTATTTTCTGCCATATAGACCCCTCAAAGTGACTTCAAATGAGAGGTGGTCCCTAAAAAAAATGGCTTTGTAAATTTTGTTGTAAAAATGAGAAATCGCTGGTCAACTTTTAACCCTTATAACTTCCTAACAAAAAAAAATTTTGGTTCCAAAATTGTGCTGATGTAAAGTAGACATGTGGGAAATGTTATTTCTTAACTATTTTATGTGACATATTTCTCTGTTTTAAGGGAATAAAAATTCAAAGTTTGAAAATTGCAAAATTTTAAAAATTTTCGCCATATTTGCGTTTTTTTTCAAAAATAAACGCAAGTTATATCGAAGAAATTTTACTTCTAACGTGAAGTACAATATGTCACGAGAAAACAATCTCAGAATCGCGAAGATCCGTTGAAGCGTTCCAGAGTTATAACCTCATAAAGAGACAGTGGTCAGAATTGTAAAAATTGGCCCGTCATTAACGTGCAAACCACCCTTGGGGGTGAAGGGGTTAATCCCTGCGAAGCCCTTGATCTCCTATAATAAAGAAAAAATAATAAAACAACATTATTCTTACCTATCCGGCGATCTGTCACGTCCCACGCTGTAATCCTTCATAAAGGGTTAACTAGCTTTCAGCCAAACAGCGCAAGTAATGCTGCCTGCTCAGCTGAAAGCTCCTGAATGAATGAGCTTATCTCCTGCCGACAGGAGAGGATGTGATTAATGAATGAAGCTTAATTGATTGCGTCCCACTTTCACTTTAGGTCAGGTCTGGGAATAAATCAATTAAGCTTCATTCATTAATCACTTCCTCTCCTTTCGCCGGGAGAGGAACTTATTCATTCGGGGGTAACAGCTCAGCAGGCAGCATTAGCTCCCTGCTAGCTGTAACCTGTTAACCCTTTCTGATGGATTACAGCGTGGGACCTGACTGTGCATCGGATAGGTAAGAACAATTTTGCTTTTTTATTTTATTTTTATTACAGGAAATGGTTTTAGCAGGAAAATAAAATATGGTCAAAAACTGTTTGATTATTTCATTAAACTTCTTTTTTATTAAAGTGTGTGTGTGTTTGATTTTTCTTTCATACAATAGGATTAATAATTGATAGTTGTCTAATTGACAGCTCTCAATTATTAACCTGGCTTAAAGTCACCTTTCAATTGCAAGGTGGCTTTAACCCCTTATTAACCCATTCGCCACCGCTACAGGGCAATGGGAATAGACAGGCAAAGTGCCAGAAAGGGCTAATCTAATTAGAGATTTACCCTTTCTGTGGTGTCTGGGGGCAGATGTTAGTAGCCAGGGGGGGCACAAAAAATGTACCCTCCCTAGGCTATTATTATCTGCCCCCACTCGCTGGCTTTGTGTCACGCTGTAAAGCAGATATATATATGTGATGTCAGTAATCTATATCAAAAGGGCAACATACTATATAACATGCGCATAGATATATGATAACATAGATTTACCTGACAGAATGTCCAGTGGGTCAAAACGGAATCCGTTATACGCTGTCTCCGGCTAGAGGGTGACCGGGGTCTAAGCTGACCCTAAACTGGGGTCCTAACTAATCCCTCCACCTGGAGGTACTGTTAAAGGTACAGAGGTCCAGGCCACCAGCGTAAACCCTGTCTCCTATCAATCCCTGCCAACTGTATTCTAGTCCTAAGAAGGACCCTGAATACCACCAAAGGGAATGAACAGGTAACGGTTAATGAACAGAAAGACATACAAGAAAGACAAGAAATAAAGTAAATAAAGTCTTACATACAACACTCACACACAGTAGGAACACCTAAGGTCTCAGAGATAAACTATAAGCTATAAGAGTAAAAACAACTAAGGAGCTCTTAGCTTAAGTATTCTCAGAACCGCTTCAGTCTGCTAGACTACATGAATGCTTTCACCGGCGTCTAACACCCAGACTGGCAGGAATATAAAGGAAACTAATTAGAACATAATCAAAAGCAGCCGGGCGAGGCTGGACCTAGTCTTAGCAAAGAGCTAGGTAAAATTAACTCTCTCATTACCAAACACAAAGAAACAGCAGCTCAGCTGTGAGAAGTCAGAATGTGCAATCGCGACGATCTTCGTGGCGATGCACCCATGACAGTACCCCCCCTTCTACGAGGGGCCTCCGGACCCTCATGACCAGGTCTGTCCGGGTAAGTTGTGTGAAAGGTCCGAACCAATCGATCTGCGTTAGCATCAGACGCAGGGACCCACGTTCTCTCCTCAGGACCATACCCCCTCCAAAGAACTAAGTACTGAGGGGATCGGCGACTGAGACGTGAGTCAATGATTTTCGACCCATGAAATTCCACGTTATCATTGACTACCACTGAAGGAGGAGATAGAGGTGACGGTATGACTGGTGCCACATACTTTTTAAGTAATGACTTGTGAAACACATTATGATTTTTAAACGTAGGAGGGAGGTCCAGACGAAATGCCACAGGATTAATTATGGAACTGATCCTGTACGGCCCAATGAATCTGGGACCCAACCTCCAGGAGGGAACTTTAAGTTTTATATTCCTGGTAGACAACCACACCAGATCGTTCACCTTCAGATCTCGACCAGAAACTCTCCCCCTATCAGCCATCCGTTTGTAATGGTTCTCCGTAACCTTCAGTCTTAACCGATCTGGAACTATCAGTCTCCCTGGAAGTCCCACAGGGGCGTCCCCCTGAGCCCCCAATACCTCCCCCTCAAGCTCAGAGCATACAGCTGACACTACAACTCCCTCCTGAGGAATAGGAACCGGATCATCCATCCTCCCGGTCCCTGGGAAAGTACGAGATAAGGCATCAGGAAGCAACTTTATTGAGCAGTCATATGCGCGATGAGGAGGTAACTCTTTACACCCCTCCTCTGAGAACATCTCCCCAAAGTCCTCCAGAAAAGGAGGCAAAGTCCTAGGCACAACCGCACCGATGACCGTGCTCATGCAGTTATTCTTGCAAAATTCACCCCACTGGCTTATCTTTCTGGATTGCCAATCAATCACTGGGTTATGTTTAGCCAACCAAGGAAGTCCCAACACAATAGGAGTAGGTAGACCCTCCAACACATAACAAGACAATTGCTCTTTATGTATTGCCCCTACTCGAAGATCTATGTTATGAACAGCTTGTACCAAGCTACCTTGACCAAGAGGTCTAGAATCAATAGAGAGTATAGGGACCGGTTTGGCCAATACACTCAGTTGCATACCATGCACCTGGGCAAACCGAGCGTCCACCAGATTAGCCCCGGACCCACTATCAAGAAAAACAGAAATCCTCTCAGTTCTAGTACCAATCACCACCTCCGCAGGCACGAGAAACTGAGAGGGATTTGGGGACGAAATACACACACCCAGGTTAACTCCTTGGCTCAAAGAGGTCCGGGTTGGACACCCCCCAACAAAATGTCCCTCTCTCCCGCAAAAGAAACACCTTCTAGTCTTGCGGCGCACCGCCGATTCCCTCCTACAAAATGATGTCCCTCCCAACTGCATGGGTTCCTCAGAACAGACCAGGGGAACCTCAGTAAAAGGGACTTTAGTAGTAGGTGGAATCATCACGGGGGCGGAGTTACCTCGCGTCTTCCCGAAGTCGTCTATCAATGCGAATAGCGAGGGCCATAGCAGCCTCCAGTGATGGAGGAGAATCATACTGAGCCAACACATCTTTTAATTTGTCAGACAACCCTTGACAAAACTGGCTCCTAAGAGCTGGGTCATTCCACTGAGTATCTGTTGCCCATCTACGGAACTCAGAAGAATATTCCTCCGCTGGACGATTTCCTTGCCGTATTTTACGTAACCTTGTTTCAGCAAGGGAGACTCGATCCGGATCATCATATACCAGACCCAGAGCAGTAAAAAATCGATCCACTGACTGGAGATCTGGGGAGCCTGGAGGAATAGAGAACGCCCAAGATTGAGGGTCCCCTTGTAAGAGCGATATAACAATTCCCACCCTCTGTTCTTCACTCCCAGATGACCTAGGCCGCAGCCGAAAGTACAATTTACATGCCTCCCGGAAAGTAAAAAATTTGTCCCGCCCACCAGTGAACCTATCCGGGAGAGCAACCTTAGGTTCAGATCTGGTTTGCTCCGGGGGGACAAAACCTTGGACTTAATGTCTGCAAATTCCATGGACAACCCCTGCAACTGCCGGGCCAGCTGGGCTACTGGATCCATGACAGCTGGGGAGAATCTTTAGTTGGGCCGGTGAAAATGTCACGCTGTAAAGCAGATATATATATGTGATGTCAGTAATCTATATCAAAAGGGCAACATACTATATAACATGCGCATAGATATATGATAACATAGATTTACCTGACAGAATGTCCAGTGGGTCAAAACGGAATCCGTTATACGCTGTCTCCGGCTAGAGGGTGACCGGGGTCTAAGCTGACCCTAAACTGGGGTCCTAACTAATCCCTCCACCTGGAGGTACTGTTAAAGGTACAGAGGTCCAGGCCACCAGCGTAAACCCTGTCTCCTATCAATCCCTGCCAACTGTATTCTAGTCCTAAGAAGGACCCTGAATACCACCAAAGGGAATGAACAGGTAACGGTTAATGAACAGAAAGACATACAAGAAAGACAAGAAATAAAGTAAATAAAGTCTTACATACAACACACACACACAGTAGGAACACCTAAGGTCTCAGAGATAAACTATAAGCTATAAGAGTAAAAACAACTAAGGAGCTCTTAGCTTAAGTATTCTCAGAACCGCTTCAGTCTGCTAGACTACATGAATGCTTTCACCGGCGTCTAACACCCAGACTGGCAGGAATATAAAGGAAACTAATTAGAACATAATCAAAAGCAGCCGGGCGAGGCTGGACCTAGTCTTAGCAAAGAGCTAGGTAAAATTAACTCTCTCATTACCAAACACAAAGAAACAGCAGCTCAGCTGTGAGAAGTCAGAATGTGCAATCGCGACGATCTTCGTGGCGATGCACCCATGACACTTTGTCTGTCTAGTGGAGAAAATACAGCGGGAGCCCACACATTTTTTTTCAACAAATTTACACCTTTAATTAACCCCTACATGTCTGCAATTTTGCACACATACACTTATGTAATTGTAAGTTAAAACCATATATCAAAATACATGAAATTACATGGTTAACTGTGTGTAAACAATGTATCATTTCATGTCGGCTTCTGTGATTTCAGAAAAGTCGGCAATTGAATTAGCGGCTATTTACAGTATGTAGAAGTGTATGAACTATAAATATATATATATATATACTGTATGTGTCACAATGACATGTGTATATATATATATGTATTCTATGTGTATGTATCTAGTGTTTTGTGAGCTGTCAGTGTGATTTTACAGTAGCCGGGGATGAATTGCCGGCTTTTCAAAGGAGACTGGTGCGTATAAATAGGACAGCACTCGCATGGTGTGAGTGCTGTGCAATGATTTCTCGCACCCATTGACTTGCATTGGCGATTATCATGCCAAAATCGCATCAAATCGCAGCATGTTGCGATTTTTTTCTCACACCAATTTCGGCTGAGAAAAAAATTGCAAATGAGATGTCACCTATTGAATAACATTGGTCAGATTTGAATCCGATTTTTTTTTCGGCTGAATATCATCCATTTTCGGCGCAAGTGAGTATGAGCCCAAAGTTTGAAAATTGCTAGTTTTTTTACATTTTTGTCAAATTTCTGATATTTTTTATAAATAAACACAACATATTAACCTAAATTTACCTTTATCATAAAGTATAATGTGTCACGAAAAAACTGTCTCAAAATCACTGGAATTTGTTGAAGCGTTCCAGAGTTATTAACACATAACGTGACACTGGTCAGATTTTTAAAATTTGGTTCTGTCACTAAGGGGTTAAACTGCATAAACCGCTCAGGATAGCAAAATAAAAGAACAGCCATTTCCAGCACAAAGTGAAAACATAAAGTAAAAAGTCCATTTGGACTTCACCCGCTCAGGATAGTGTCCGGCTCTTTAGATCTTTGCACAGACCAACACACAGGAGATCCACACATCTCCAGCTCCAGACCCTGAATGAGACACTCGGCCTCCATTTTATCTGCCAAACCACGCCCCTGGGGTTGAGATATGTGAGCATTCATTCCCACCCATCTCTTATGACTGCTCATAAAACCCGGCACTGGAATGGCCTAAAAACTCTCTCAGCACTATATGTGCTTGAGCATGCTTCCGAGCTCACATCACCACAGCTAATAACCACGATGACACATATCTCGCCTCAAGGACTCGTCCGGCAGCCATCTTACAACATATACATTACTTGATATCCCTATAAATTACTTGTTATCCCTATACATCACTTGTTATCCCTATACATTACATGTTATCCCTATACATCACTTCATATCCCTATGCATTACTTGTTTCCCTATACATTACTTGTTATCCTTATACATCACTTGTTATCCCTATACATCACTTTCGTATCCCTATCAATTAGTTGTTTCCCTATACATTACTTGTTATCCTTATACATCGCCTTTTATCCATATACATCACTTGTTATCCCTATACATTACTTTTCTATCCCTATACATTACTTGTTATCCCTATACATCACTTATTATCCCTATACATCACTTGTTATCCCTATACATTACTTGTTTCCCTATACATTGGTGTTCCTGACCACACAGCTATGCAATGAATTGTAGCTAGCCACATTGACAATGCTCAGTCTAAATTGTCCAATCAGTGCTGCCAGTATCAGAATGAGTATAGGCAGTTTCATGTCAGTAAGAATGGTAATACCTATTTGTCTATTAATTCAGAAACTTTCACAACCATCCATTTTTCCATACAATGTATTGGAAAATAGGAAATCAATTACAAGTCGGATGAAATGGTGATTTTTTTTATGTGTTACATATGGCTTTTGTACTGTATATGTGTAATACATACTGACATGTGTATATGTGTGTTATATACCGATGGGTGAGTATATGTCTATTATATATTAATGTCGTGTATGTATGTGTGTTGTATGATTTTATATATATCTATATAGATCTATATAGATATATATACAATTTTATATACAATAAAATATATACAATTTTCATAAGACAAAAAAACCTGACTGGCACATCTAGACTATTGCGAATAGGTGCAAACGATGGTTGGTGGGCAAATAATATTTGGCCAAATGTTATACTAAGCGTCTCAAATTTTTCCTTGTGCTCCAAAGCTGTATTGCTATTCAAAATTTCACGTATTCCATATTGTCATGCTTTAGTATATTAGAGTGCAGCCTTTTTTCGTATGTTGTACAATTTCATAGTCATGAAAATACAGAAAAATCTTTAAATGAGATGTGTCTAAACTTTTGGTCTGTACTGTAGATATATAGATATATATAGATAAATATATGCAGCTGCTTCTCACAAAATTAGAATATCATCAAAAAGTTAATTTATTTCAGTTAATCAATACAAAAAGTGAAACTCATATATAGTCATTACAGAGTGATTTATTTCAAGTGTTTATTTCTGTTAATGTTGATGATTGCTTACAGCCAATGAAAACGAAAAAGTCATTATCTCAGTAAATTAGAATTCTTTATAACACCAGCTTGAAAAATTATTTTAAAATCCGAAATGTTGACCTACTGAAAGGAATATTCTTTAAATGCACTCAATACCTGGTTGGGGCACTTTTTACATCAATTACTGCATCAATGCAGTTTGGCATGGAGGCGATCAGCCTGTGGAACTGCTGAGGTTTTATGGAAGCCCAGGTTGCTTTGATAGCAGCCTTCAGCTCATCTGCATTGTTGGGTCTTATGTCTCTCATCTTCCTCTTGACATTACCCCATAGATTGTCTATGGCGTTAAGGTCAGGCGAGTTTGCTGGCCAATCAAGCACAGAGAAACTGTTGTTTTTAAACCAGGTAATGGTACGTTACAGTGTGTACAAGTGCCACACTGCTGGAGAATTAAATTTCCATCTCCAAAAAGCTTGTCGGCAGAGGGAAGGATGAAATGCTCTAAAATTTCCTGGTAGACAGATGCGCTGACTTTGGTCTTGATAAAACACAGTGGACCTTCACCAGAAGATGACATGGCTCACCAAACCATCACTGATTGTGGAAACTTCAGACTAGACCTCAAGCAGCTTGGATTGTGTGCCTCTCTACTCTTTCTCCAGACTCTGGTACCTTGATTTCCAAATGAAATGCAACATTTACTTTCATCTGAAAACACCTTGGACCACTGAGCAACAGTCCAGTTCTTTTTCTCCTTGGCCCAGGTAAGACGCTTCTGGCGTTGTCTATTGGTCATGAGTGGCTTGACACAAGGAAAGCAACACTTGTACCCATTACCCTGGATACGTCTGTGTGTGGTGACTCTTGAAACAATGACTCTAGCAGCAGTCCACTCCTTGTGAATCTCCCCAAAATTTTTGAATGGCCTTTTCTTAACAATCCTTTCAACCCTGCGGTTATCCCGGTTGCTTTTGCACCTTTTTCAACCACACTTTTTCCTTCCACTCAATTTTCCATTAATATGCTTGGATACAGCACTCTGTGAACAGCCAGCTTCTTTAGCAATGACCTTTTGTGGCTTACCCTCCTTGTGGAGTGTGTCAATGACTGCCATCTGGGCATCTGTCAAGTCAGCAGTCTTCCCCATGATTGTGGAGCCTACAGAAACAGACCAAGGGACCTTTTTAAATGCTTAGGAAGCCTTTGCATGTGTTTTTTGTTAATTATTCCAATTTACTGAGATAATGACTTTTGGGTTTTCATTGGCTGTAAGCCATAATCATCAAGATAAACAGAAATAAACACTTGAAATAGGTTACTCTGTTTGTAATGACTCTATATGAGTTTCACTTTTTGTATTGAAGAACTGAAATAAATTAACTTTTTGATGCTATTCTAATTTTGTGAGAGGCACCTGTGTGTGTGTGTGTGTGTATATATATATATATATATATATATATATACAGTACAGACCAAAAGTTTGGACATACCTTCTCATTCAAAGATTTTTCTGTATTTTCATGACTATGAAAATTGTAGAAACACACTGAAAGCATCAAAACTATGAATTAACAAATGTGGAATTATACATTACACTTTACAAAAAAGTGTGAAACAACTAAAAATATGTCTTATATTCTAGATTCTTCAAAGTAGCCACCTTTTGCTTTGATTACTGCTTTGCACGCAGAAAAGGTGAACAGATGGACTCTACATGCCTGGTTCCCACCGTGAAGCATGGAGGAGGTGGTGTGATGGTGTGGAGGTGCTTTGCTGGTGACACTGTTGGGGATTTATTCAAATTTGAAGCGATGAGCGATCCAGCTCACCCCAAACAATCTCGATTGGGTTCAGGTTTGGTGACTGTGGAGGCCAGGTCATCTGACGAAGCATCACAACACTCTCCTTCTTGGTCAAATAGCCCTTACACAGCCTGGAGTTGTGTTTGGGGTCATTGTCCTGTTGAAAAATAAATGATGGTCCAACTAAACACAAACCGGATGGAATAGCATGCTGCTGCAAAATGCTGTGGTAGCCATGCTGGTTCAATATGCCTTCAATTTTGAATAAATCCCCAACAGTGTCACCAGCAAAGCACCCTCACATCATCACACCTCCTCCTCCATGCTTCACGGTGGGAACCAGGCATGTAGAGTCCATCCGTTCACCTTTTCTGCATACAAAGCAGTAATCAAAGCAAAAGGTGGTTACTTTGAAGAATCTAGAATAGAAGACATATTTTCAGTTGTTTCACACTTTTTTGTAAAGTGTAATGTATAATTCCACATGTGTTAATTCATAATTTTGATGCCTTCAGTGTGATTCTACAATTTTCATAGCCATGAAAATACAGAAAAATCATTGAATGAGAAGTTGTGTCCAAACTTTTGGTCTGTACTGTATATATATATATTATATATATATATATTGTGAGACAGTGAGAGTATGGGTGTTGAATGGGGTGTACATTTCACCTAGATACTGTGCTGACTGGTATAAGGGAAATGTATGGCTTTGTAAACCTAGTGGTAGAGAAAGGTCACTACACCTTACATTCATTACACACTTGCAGCTCAGGCCTGAAACCATTCAGCTGTTAATTAGGAGACCAGAAGTAGGTGTCTGCGAACACAGTCAGAGAGCTCGCTTAGTCTGGACACAGGAGGGGTCCAGGCACAGAAGGTGTCTCCAGGAGTATGAGCTGTCTCAGTCTGGGTGCTCGATGTACCCGGACACAGGAGTAGTCTCTGTGAGAATCCATGCGGATAGCTGCTGAATAGGAGGGGAGCTCTCTCAAGTCTGGACGTTGAAGGTGCCTTCAGACACAAGGAGGAGACTCTGTGAACCTACATGCTGGTAAATGCTGAACATATGTGTTGTTTTGGCCCCGGCTGTTAGAGTCGGGACCCGGGTAGATAGGGAAATCTATCTAAGTGTAGTAAGTGGCTGGACAAGCCCAGGTCTTCTGTTTATGATTTGTTTTATGTCTTGTTTGCTTGTGACTTTAAATAAAACTGGTTGCGGCCAGTTGCACCAGTACTGCTGTGAATGAACTGTTTTCCGTGCCACTCTGTCTACCCAGACGGCGATCCCAGAGCTATATCCCCTGAAAAGCTTACAATTGGCGGAGAATGCTGGGGCAGCACAGTGGCTGATACAATTGGTGCTGGAATGTGCGTGCAGCACAGTGGCGAGAGACAGCAATAAAGGTGAAGTCTGTTGAAGCAGCAGCAGAGAAAAAAAAAAAAAAAAGTGTGTCAGCAAAAACGTCTGATTGGAGCAGTCTTAAAGAGACAGTAGCCCTAATCGACTTTGCAAAGAAAAAAAAAAAAAAAGTGTGTCAATAAAGGAGAAACGTCTGTTGGAGCAGTCTTAAAGAGACAGTGGCCCTAATAGAGTTTGCAGAGAAAAAAAAAAAAAAGTGTCTGCACAGCAAGGCTGAATTTTCTGTGGAAAAGACTGTGGAGTGTGTATGTCTTGAGTGAAGACTGCCGTTGTTGAGACAGAGAAGTCTGACAGCATGGATGACAGCATGGAGGCGCTGTTTGAACAAATGGGCAAGTTAATGTGCAACATAAGACTGCCGTGGTTGAGACAGATAAGTCCGGCAGTATGGAGGAGCTCGTTGAGTACCTGGTACAGGCCCAGCAGAGCATGCAACTGCAGTGCCAGCAGCAGCAGCAGGAGAATAACCGGTTGTTGGAGCAGATTGCAGCTCTCAGCACCTCGTCCCAGAGTAATGTTGTGAAGGCACCTGCGTTGTCCGCTGTAAAGAAGGCGGTAAGACGGTCCCTGAAAAATATGACACCTCGTGATGATGTGGAGGTATATCTCACTAGGTTTGAGGGACTGGCAGAGAAGGAGAATCTGCCCCTATCTGAATGGGCCATGATGGTCGCACCCTATCTGATTGGAGAACCCCAAAGGGCCTATGCTGACCTGAGCGAGCAGGACAGCCAAGACTATGCCAAGCTGAAAGCGGAGATTCTTACCCGGCTGGGTGTTACGGTGACAGCCCGTGCCAGGGGAGTTCATGACTGGAGATGCAGTTGGGAGTCTGCAGTCAGCAAACCTGATTATGGAGTTGAAAAGGTGATAGTGAACCGCTACACCCGAGCATGTCCTCCTGAGGTACAGCCAGAGGTCGGACAAGGAGACCACCAGGACGCCAATCGTCTGGTCAGCCTGATGGAGAAGGCCTTCGCCAGTAAAGACTGTCTCCGTGACCAGCCGTCTGAGAGGTCGTCACTTCAGAGTTCCCGGACGCTGAACTCTCGCGGTAAGAGCGTTCCAGCTGTTGGGGACATGGGGTATGCTGATAAGCGGGTTCGGGCCCGAGGGGACATGTGGGTGGAAAAGTGTGATGGACAGGGTTGGAGATGTCGTGAAATTGCAGCCAACTGTCCAATAGAGGGGGAGCCTATGTATTGTGATGTTGGCAGATCCCTCTCTCTCTGCGCAGAACCTGTGTGTGTGTCCACCTCAGCCGAAGAGACTGGACCACAGGTGTCCCCGGTGGTTGTAAATGACTGCCCAGCAAGGCCCTCTTGGACTCAGAGAGTCCAGTGACTTTCGTGCGTGACAGCCTGATTGATAGGGACTTCATCCCTGATAAGCACCTGAGTGTGGTGTGCATCCATGGAGACACCAAAGTCTACCCAGAGACTGTTGTGGACTTGGTCCCCAAACTCGGGGAGGTTTCATATGAAGTGGGGGTAGTGAAGAACCTGGTGCAACCCGTTATATTGGGTAATGACTTTCCCCGATCTAAGGATCTCTGGGGGAAAAATGTTTCTGATGGACAGTGTAATGAAGCTCCTATTGAGGGTGCGCAGTCCCGAGGGGCGGAACACAATGCTAGTGGGCCGTTAAACTTATATGATAATGATGATGATGATGATGATAATGATAATGATAATGATGATGATGATGATGATGATGATCATGATGATGATGATGATGATCATGATAATGATGATTACCATGATAATGATGCTGATGCTGATAATGATAATGATGATGATACTGATCATAATCATGATAATGATATTGATAATAATGATGACTGTGATAGTGATGAAATTCCTTTGCAGGTGATGTTGGGAGACGAGGATGGTGGTTCTCGGGAACCGAGTGTCCCTGACTTACCTGTGTCCTGTGACAATTTTGGGAGTGAGCAGTGGCGAGACCCCTCTCTTAAAACGGCCCAGGAAAATATAAATGTTCTAAATGAGGTTTCCCAAGAGCCTGGCTCTGAGGAGAGGTTTCCTATGTTGCCATAAACACTAACCTGTTGTATAGGGACACTGAAGTCCAGGGAGAGGTCGTGAGCCAGCTCCTAGTACCTGAGCTATATAGAAGTATAGTGCTGGGGTTGTCACATAGTCACATACTTGAGGGACCAGATGGTGAAGTTAATGTTGTGGATGACATGTTAACTAAGGTTCCAGATCAGGATGTGAATGAGAATGAATTGTATACCCTGAAAGTGAGCAGGATGAGAATGAGAATGAATTGTATAACCCTGAAAGTGAGCCGGATGTGGCTGAGAAAAAGGGGTCAGACAGGGATAGTGGTAGTGATAGTGAATCATCTGATGACCATAAAGCAACCAGTGCAAATGAGGAAGGCATAGTAGCAGAGGAGGTTGAGAGTCCTGAGAAGAAAGCTGATGCTGACCTTACAGCCGGACAGAAGATGGCATCTGAAGATGTTTTACAGTTGGCCGGTTCCCTGGCGAAGACTAAGGTGAAAGGAGGAGAGCTGAGCTTTAAAGGCAGGACTCTGAAACTGAACACAACACAAGTGGATGCTGTTGAAGATGAGAAGTTATCAATGTATGGTATGGAGCTGCATCATGCCCAGGACTCTGAAGGTAATGCTGCAGAGGTGGAAAAAGCCATGGAAGTGGTGGTCACCAAGCCAGATGCCTCATCAGAAGCTGAGGTCTCAAGTGAAGCTGTGAGGAACAAGACTGAAGATATGGGGACTGACTCTGTCCAGGAATCTGTTTCTGCCGAAGACAGCGGCGTGGACAGGTTATGGTCCGGATCAGTAGCTGCAACTGGTGAAGCTCAGGCTGGAAGTTCGGCGCCGGAGCCCCAGCAGTGTTCCCGAGTGATACCAAGGATCTGGATAAATCACAAGATGAGATTTTGAGACATCAGGCTGGCATTGGTGAGCTCAAGGCACTTTCATGGAGTCTACATCGGAGCCACGTCCCAACAAATGGGAAAAGCGGTGTGTCACTCCGTTGCCGCTGCAGACACACGGGAGCTCAGATGGGATGCAGAACGTGGTGGAAGAGAAGAATCCGGCGGGTTCTGAGTATACAGATGCAGCTATTAAGGAGAACTTGAAAGCTGGAATAAATGGAGATATTGGAGACCATAATGATGTGAATGAAGAAGCAGAATTTAAGACTAACGGTAGGGCTTCTGAGCATGTCCTACCAGAAGAGCCTGAAGAAGGGGCTGAAGACATAAAGGACGTCCAACAGGTACAAGATGAATTGATTACTTCTCAGAAAAAACTCCAAACTGTGATGAAGGAGCGTGATGAGAGCCATGAGCATCTTCTGGAGAAGCTCAATGAAGTAAAGAAGGTTCAAGGGGAACTGGAGAAAAGTGAAAAACCCCCTATACCTTCTGTGATAGTTGGTGACACATGGTCAGTGCACCAGGGACAGGAGGTACGTGAGTTTCTGAGGAAGAGTCAGCAGAAGTGTTCTGATGTGCCGGGTCGTACTTCTCTGGCCAGGCACTATATCGAAACTGAGCCCGGCCCTAAGGTCAAGATGAAACCGTGCAGGATACCCGAGGCCCGCAGAGAGCATAGGCCTGGGAGGGTACAGGGTAGTGCGGATGCTTCAGATGAAGAGAAAGCTGATGTTGGCTATGGCTCAGGTGAAGATACAGATGACAGTAGTGAAGATGAAGCTGATGAGGGCCATGACTGGTCCAGAGTTCACTATCTCTTTTGGATTGTTGACCAGCCCTCCAGTCTGGATGACCAGCCCTCCGGTCTGGAGAAGAGGGGGGGGATATGTGAGACAGTGAGAGTATGGGTGTTGAATGGGGTGTACATTTCACCTAGATACTGTGCTGACTGGTATAAGGGAAATGTATGGCTTTGTAAACCTAGTGGTAGAGAAAGGTCACTACACCTTACATTCATTACACACTTGCAGCTCAGGCCTGAAACCATTCAGCTGTTAATTAGAAGACCAGAAGTAGGTGTCTGCGAACACAGTCAGAGAGCTCGCTTAGTCTGGACACAGGAGGGGTCCAGGCACAGAAGGTGTCTCCAGGAGTATGAGCTGTCTCAGTCTGGGTGCTCGATGTACCCCGGACACAGGAGTAGTCTCTGTGAGAATCCATGCGGATAGCTGCTGAATAGGAGGGGAGCTCTCTCAAGTCTGGACGTTGAAGGTGCCTTCAGACACAAGGAGGAGACTCTGTGAACCTACATGCTGGTAAATGCTGAACATATGTGTTGTTTTGGCCCGGCTGTTAGAGTCGGGACCCGGATAGATAGGGAAATCTATCTAAGTGTAGTAAGTGGCTGGACAAGCCCAGGTCTTCTGTTTATGATTTGTTTTATGTCTTGTTTGCTTGTGACTTTAAATAAAACTGGTTGCGGCCAGTTGCACCAGTACTGCTGTGAATGAACTGTTTCCGTGCCACTCTGTCTACCCAGACGGCGATCCCAGAGCTATATCCCCTGAAAAGCTTACAATAATATATATATATATAACAGTATATAATGTGTGTGTGATACACTGGTGTGTATATGTCTATTATATACTGATGTGTGTGTATATATAGTTGAAACCAGAAGTTTACACACACTATATAAATAGAAAGGTATACATGTTTTACTCAATAGCTGTCATGAAATCAGAAACAATCTTAGCCATTTTAGGTCAATTAGAATTACCATAATTATTAATATTTGCCATTTGCCAGAATAATGAGAGTGAGAGAGAAAGTTTTAAGGCATTTTTATTACTTACTGCAAAGTCAAAAGTTTACATACATTTTATTAGTATACAGTACTATTGCCTTTAAACTGAATGACTTGGGTCAAACGTTTAGGATATCCTTCCACAAGCTTCTTACAATAGTTGGTCAGAATTTGGGCCCATTCCTCCTGACAAAACTGGTGGAACTATCCTGTCAGGTTTGCGCCTTCTCAATTAATTTCAGCTTTGTAAATGTCCATTTGAATTAACATGGCTTTGTTATCCTTAAACAGTTGACATTTGGTATCTTGAGGTCATTTGAGCCAATTTTGGCAGTAGCTTTGGTCCATTAAACAATCGCCGATACGCCTTTAACCCCTTAACACACGCCGTTAACCTTAACGGCGGTGGATAAAAGGTATAATCACGCGAGGCGATTTTCCGGGCTGGTGGGGTAGCGCAGACCCCAGAGGACATGATCGGGTCGGTTTTAAAACCGACCCGATGTTGCGATCGCCGTTATTGACCCTATAACGGCAATCGCAACAAAAAAAAAATAAAATCTGATGTGCCATTTAATTTCTCTGTCCTCTGATGTCATCGGACATCAGAGGACAGAGAAAAGGGGTCCCCGATCCCCCCCTTGTGGCCCCCAATGTGCCCCTTGTGGCCCCCGGGCCCACCTGCCTCCTCCGGTGGGCGCCGCCATCTTGAATATGCTCAGTGCGCCCGCCGCGATCTGCAGGGGGGGGCAATTTTCTATGGGGTCTCGGCTGCCCAGGGTAGCCGAGACCCCAGAGAACATGATCCGGGTCGGTATTTACTGTCCCCGATGTCGAGATCGCCGTTATACCGAGTATAACGGCAACCGCAAAAAAAAAATGATTTCTCTCCCCTCTGATGTGATCGCACATCAGAGGGGAGAGAATTAGGGTCCCCAGCACCTCCGATGCCCCCCCTATACCTCCCGGTGTCCTCCGTCCTCCGGCAGATCCCAGGCTCCCGGCGTCTTCTTCCTGTAAAAAAAAAAATGGCGGGCGCAGTGCGCCTGCCGAATCTGCCTAGCGGTAGATTCAAAAAATGTTCATTAATTCTCCTAAAAGTACATTTTGATCACTGTGATAAACTATCACAGTGATCAAAATAAGAAAAACAGTACATAACCCCCCCTTTATCACCACCTTAGTTAGGGACATATAATAAAATATAGAAATTATATTTATTTTAATTTTTCCGTTAAGGTTAGGGTTAGGGCTAGGGTTAGGGTTAGGGTTAGGCTGGGTTCATGCTGCGTTATGGCAGTCCGTTAGACGGACTGCGTTACACCGCGGTATAACGTGGTGTAACGCAGTCCGTTAACGCTGCCATTCACCCCCATTTGAGGGCGCATCGAGACGCAGGCCGTAAAGCGGCATGTGTTCGCGACATGCCATCCAGTGACGGAGCCTCAGATGTGGGCTGCAGCGTCTGGGCTCCATCACCGCTAGCGCAGATGAATCATCTGCTGATTCCTCTGCACTAGCGGGTATAGCATAACGCGATCGCGTTATGCTATACCGTTACCAGCCTGTCAACGCTATGTGTTGAACGGGCTGGTAAAACGCAAAATGAACCTAGCCTTAGGGTTAGGGTTATAATTAGGGTTAGGGTTACAATTAGGGTTAGGGTTACAATTAGGGTTAGGGCTACAATTAGGGTTAGGGTTACAATTAGGGTTGGAATTAGGGTTGGGATTAGGGTTAGGATTAGGGTTAGGGTTGGGATTAGGGTTAGGGGTGTGTTGGGGTTAGGGTTGGAGCTAGAATTGAGGGGTTTCCACTATTTAGGCACATCAGGGGGTCTCCAAACACGACGTGGCGTTCAAAAAGTCAAATGGCACTCGCTCCCTTCCGAGCCCTGCCGTGCGCCCAAACAGTGGTTTACCCCAACATATGGGGTATCAGCGTACTCAGGACAAATTGCACACCAATTTTGGTGTTCTAATTTCTCTTGTTACCCTTGGGAAAATAAAAAATAGCTGGCTAAAAAAATCATTTTTGAGTAAAAAAAAAAATTTTATTTTCACGGCTCTGTGTTTATAAATTTCTGTGAAGCACTTTGGGGTTCAAAGTGCTCACCACACATCTAGATAAGTTCCTTAGGGGATCTAGTTTCCAAAATGGGGTCACTTGTGGGGGTTTTCACTTTGGCACATCTGGGGCACTGCAAACGGAACATGACCCCCATCAACGTCTGCATTCCAAAACGTTATTACTTCCTTTCCAAGCCATGCTGTGCGCCCAAACAGTTCCCCCCCCACATATTTGGTATCAGTGTACTCAGGAAAAATTGGACGACAACTTTTGGGGTCCAATTTCCTTGTGAAAAATCAAAAATTTGGGACTAAAAAATCATTTTTGTGGAAAATTGTTTTTTTTTTCACACCCAGGCATTATAAACTTTTGTGAAACACTTGGGGGTTCAAAGTGCTCACCACAGCTCTAGATAAGTTACTTAGGGGTCTAGTTTCCAAAATGGGGTAACTTGTGGGGGTTTTCCACTGTTTAGGCACATCTGGGGCACTGCAAACGGAACATGACACCCATCAACGTCTGCATTCCAAAACGTTATTACTTCCTTTCCAAGCCCTGCCGTGCACCCAAACAGTTCCCCCCCCCCACATATTTGGTATCAGCGTGCTCAGGACAAATTGGACAACAACTTTTAGGGTCCAATTTCCTTGTGAAAAATCAAAAATTTGGGACTAAAAAAATCATTTTTGTGGAAAATTGTTTTTTTTTTTCACACCCAGGCATTATAAACTTTTGTGAAACACTTGGGGGTTCAAAGTGCTCATAACAGATCTAGATAAGTTCCATAGGGGGTCTAGTTTCCAAAATGGTGTTACTTGTGGGTGGTTTCCACTGTTTAGGCGCATCAGGGGCTCTCCAAACGCGACATGGTGTCTAATCTCAATTCCAGCCAATTTTAGTTTGAAAAAGTCAAACGGCGCTGCTTCCCTTCCAAGCCCTGCCGTGCACCCAAAAGTGGTCCCCCCCATATATGGGGTATCAGCATAATCAGGACAAATTGGACAACAACTTTTGTGGTCTAATTTCTCCTTTTACCCTTGGGGGTTCAAAGTGCTCACCACACATCTAGATAAGTTCCTTAGGGGTCTAGTTTCCAAAATGGGGTCACTTGTGGGGGGTTTCCACTGTTTAGACACATCAGGGCCTCTACAAATGCGACATGGCGTCCAGCCAATTCTGTGTTGAAAAAGTCAAACGGCGCTCCTTCCCTTGCGACCTCTGCCGTGCGCCCAAAAAGTGGTTTACCTCCACCTATGGGGTATCGGCATGCTCAGGACAAATTGCACAAAAACTTTTGGGGTCTTGCTACCCTTGGAAAAATAAAAATTGGGGTGAAAAGATCATTTTTGTGGAAAAAAAATGATTTTTTTTCACGGCTCTACGTTATAGAATAAAAGGTAGCACACTGTAGCGCTATAACTTGCGGACACAAAAATATGAAAAATATGAAAAAATATGAGAAATAAATTGCATCACTGCCTTAGAAATATGAAAAATTGAGAAGTCTTAGCGCATAAAAAGGCCAATTTATGTATACCTGATAGCCACGTTAAGGCTCTTCTCGTATACCAGGTCCTAACTATGCCAATCCTCACTTAGAAAAGTCTGTCTGCATGGGAACATATGAATCCTCTCTCCAGACTAAAATCTACATCTCTGTGGAGGGGTAATGAACCTGTTATAATTAAAACGCCTGTGACCACCAGGTGGAGTGCTCAGGCAGAAGGTAAATGAATACATATCAAAAACTGACCAGCACATCCAAACATAGATCCTGTTATGAATGTGCTAAAGATGGTTTCTGAGCAGAGGCTCCCTCTGGTGGTTACAGACAGTACTGAACCTTTCAGCGAGGAGTGGCAATCTGGAATCACGGACTGGTCTGATATAAGGGAGGTTCCCTCCCATGATGGTTGCCGGTGATCAATTGTTCTTGTCTCAATTGTGGTTCCTGGTTCATTTGGAAGTTTGCTGGAGTCCTGTCTGCATCTCCTGCTTTCAGATAAGATATTTTTTTGCTTTTCTTTTTGTGCTTGCTTTTTGCATTGTTTTCTGCACTTTTGTGGAGGTCAGACAGGTCCCCTCCTGGGGCCTGAGCTCCTCACAGTTTTTCTGCAGCCACTGTTATTTGCTCATTTGCTTTTTCCTGTTTTTTCAGCAGCTGCTGCTTGGCTTTTGTTCACACTGAGATCTGATTAAGTGGGTGGCGAGATCGAGTGATCTCAGTATTTTTGTAATCAGAATTGTTGGATTTTTGTAGGGTTTTCTGGGTTGCAGAAAGTAATCTCTCCTGTCCTATCCTATTTAGTCAGCTTGTGGCCCCAGCGTTTGCTCAGTCAATTTTCTGCCTATGTTTGTATTTTCATCTTCTCTAACCGCCATTATATGTTTGGGGGCTTCCTATTTTCTTTGGGGATCTGCTCTGGGGCAGATAGCTTTCATCTTTCTGCCTTTAGGTGTAGTTATCTCTCAGACTGTGACGAGGCTCTAGGATCAACATAGGAACGCTCCACGGCTACCTCTAGTTGTGTCGTTAGTTTAGGAATCTGCAACCCATCAATTACCAACATCTCAGGTGTTCGGCTGCCCTGCTGTTGTTCCTGTCCTCCTCAGCTACCGAAACATAACAGATCCAATGTGAACAGGTGCTAAATCCTAGACTCACCAACTCATACACATTCAAGAATAAAAGGTAGCACACTGTAGCGCTATAACTTGCGGGCACAAAAATATGAAAAATATGAAAAAATATGAAAAATAAATTGCATCACTGCCTTAGAAATATGAAAAATTGAGAAGTCTTAGTGCATAAAAAGGCCAATTTATGTGTACCTGATAGCCACGTTAAGGCTCTTCTCGTATACCAGGTCCTAACTATGCCAATCCTCACTTAGAAAAGTCTGTCTGCATGGGAACATATGAATCCTCTCTCCAGACTAAAATCTACATCTCTGTGGAGGGGTAATGAACCTGTTATAATTAAAACGCCTGTGACCACCAGGTGGAGTGCTCAGGCAGAAGGTAAATGAATACATATCAAAAACTGACCAGCACATCCAAACATAGATCCAATGTGAACAGGTGCTAAATCCTAGAGTCACCAACTCATACACATTCAAGAATAAAAGGTAGCACACTGTAGCGCTATAACTTGCGGACACAAAAATATGAAAAATATGAAAAATTTTCTAGGATTTAACACCTGAGTAGATTTGGAGCGGTGTTTTGGATCATTGTCTTGCTGAAAGATCCATCCCCTGCGTAACTTCAACTTTGTCACTGATTCTTGAACATTATTGTCAAGAATCTGCTGATACTGAGTGGAATCCATGCGTCCCTCAACTTTAACAAGATTCCCGGTGCCGGCATTGGCCACACAGCCCTAAAGCATGATGGAACCTCCACCAAATTTTACTGTGGGTAGCAAGTGTTTTTCTTGGAATACTGAGTTTTTTTGATGCCATGCATAACGCCTTTTTGTATGACCAAACAACTCAATCTTGGTTTCATCAGTCCACAGGACCTTCTTCCAAAAAGAAATTGGCTTCTCCAAATGTGCTTTTGCATACCTCAGCCGACTCTGTTTGTGGCGTGCTTGCAGAAACGGCTTCTTTCGCATCACTCTCCCATACAGCTTCTCCTTGTGCAAAGTGCGTTGTATAGTTGACCGATGCACAGTGACACCATCTGCAGCAAGTTGATGCTGCAGCTCTCTGGAGCTAGTCTGACTGATCTCACCATTCTTCTTCTCTGCCTTTCTGATGTTTTTCTTGGCCTGCCACTTCTGACCTTAACAGGAACTGTCCCTGTGTTCTTCCATTTCCTTACTATGTTCCTCACAGTGGAAACTGACAGGTTAAGTCTCTGAGACAGCTTTTTGTATCCTTCCCCTGAACAACTATGTTGAATAATCTTTGTTTTCAGATCATTTGACAGTTGTTTTGAGGAGCCCATGATGCCACTCTGCAGAGGAGATTCAAATAGGAGAACAACTTGCAAGTGGCCACTTTAAGTAGCTTTTCTCATGATTGCATACACCTGGCTATGAAGTTCAAAGCTCAATGAGGTTACAAAACCAAAAAAAGTGCTTTAGTAAGTCAGAAAAAGTAGGTAGGAGTATTTAAAACAAAAAAATGATAAGGGTGGCCATACTTATGCACCTGTCAAATTTTGTTTGAATGCAGATTGCACGTTCTGCTAGTAAAATAAACCTCATTTCAAGGCAGAAACATTACTGTGTCCAATAGTTATTAGATATATCAAACTGAAATAGCTGTTGCAAAAACACCAATTTTTATAAAACATTAAGCTTAAGATTAATAGGGGTGCCCAAACTTTTCATATAACTGTATTTTTTCATATTTTTCATATTTTTGTGTCCGCAAGTTATAGCGCTACAGTGTGCTACCTTTTATTCTTGAATGTGTATGAGTTGGTGACTCTAGGATTTAGCACCTGTTCACATTGGATCTATGTTTGGATGTGCTGGTCAGTTTTTGATGTAGGCTCTACGTTATAAACTTGTGTGAAGCACTTGGAGGTTCAAAGTGCTCACCACACATCTAGATAAGTTCCTTAAGGGGTCTTGTTTCCAAAATGGGGTCACTTGTGGGGTGTTTCCACTGTTTAGGCACATCAGGGGCTTTCTAAACGTGACCTGGCGTCCAGCCAATTCTGCGTTGAAAAAGTCAAACGGCGCTCCTTCCCTTGCGACCTCTGCCGTGTGCCCAAAAAGTGGTTTACCCCCACATATGGGGTATCGGCGTATTCAGGAGAAATTGCACAACACATTTTGTGGTTCATTTTTTCTTTTAACACTTGAAAATAAAAAAACTTGGTTCCGAAGTAAAGCTTTTGCAAAAAAAGTTAAATGTAAATTTTTTCCTTCCACATTGCTTCAGCTCCTGTGAAGCACCTGAAGGGTTAATAAACTTCTTGAATGTAGTTTTGAGCACCTTGAGGGGTGCAGTTTTTAGAATGGTGTCACTTTTGGGTATTTTCTATCATATAGACCCCTCAAAGTGACTTCAAATGTGATGTGGTCCCTAAAAAAAATGGTATTGTAAAAATGAGAAATCGCTGGTCAACTTTTAACCCTTATAACTTCGTAACAAAAGAAAATTTTGTCCCAAAATTGCGCTGATGTAAAGTAGACATGTGGGAAATGTTATTTATTAAGAAATTTGTATGACATATTGTGATGAACGTGCACACGGTCCGCCACACGGTAGCCCGGGGTATCACGGCTTGTGATCCCTTCGTTGCCACAAATGTGACGAAAACGCGCACACACACAATGGCTGCTGCCGTCCGACCCAATAATTAACAGGGATTTATAATTATCCCACTTCCACTTAGGAACTTGCAGCTCTCTGGCGCCCCCCTTACCCTCAGGTCAGTCAGGGAACTGCACCTAGGATTATTAGTCGCCAGATGGGCCACTTGGATGTGTGCTTGCTATTGGGCACGCTGCAGTGAGGGAATTATAATTACTCCGGGCCGCAGCCAGGCAATACACTTATAAAACCCGCTCCGTCACTGCCAACGCCACCCAATAGGTTAACACTTTACACCTCTTCTTTTTGCTGCCACCTTAAAGAACAATTTATCAAGAGGGTCCGTAGCAACCCCAAATCAGTAGCGTAGTACTTCAGGCACGTGCAAAATCGTTTATAGAGCAGGAGAAACAACTAATAATTTTATAGGTTTATTCCTAAAAATGCAGGCAGTGCTTATAGTTTAAAAACAAGGTAACAAGCTGAGACAATACAGTTATGTACAATACAGTTAGAAATAAAACAGGATTAAAGGTGAAAACTTACATGGCACTTAGGCAGGTACAGGCAAGACAGGCTGGGGGAGGAGCCTCACATCATAGTTCATTTGCAGATCTGTTAGTCACCTCATCACAGCCCGGAATCACCAGGGGGGCTAACTGCAAGACTTATACATGTGGGCTGGTGACCTCACAAAAGGGGATGGTTTTCTGGCCACCTCCCCGGGCTACAAGTTATAGTTTGAAGCTCTGGAAGATCATAAGGGCCATACCTCATCCTGGGAACCTAGCAGAATAATGGCAGACCTATCAATGATCTTACTTTGAAATGACTGTTCAAATGAGCCCAAACTTGGGTGAGATAGTTCATGGTGCATCCGAGAATTCCATTTCTCGGGTTCTGTTGGAGTTACGGGTTCACCAGTACCACGGGAACGACGCCTGATGGACGCCGGATTCAAAACCGTAGCTTTCGTGTTTCTAGCGAAAGCCCCCACTGTGTTATGACCACAAGAATGAATTCTCATAATGGCTATGGGATCTTTCTGCAGGGTTTTGAGACAAAGGGAATTCCTAAAGAATTCCTGAGGTGGGAGGGATGAGAGGAGTGAACTGCAGAGAGAGAGGGAGGGGGCTTTGCTCTGTGCTGGCAAACGATGGGGGTTGTAGTTCTATGTGGAAAGTTCTAGAACAGCACAAGTAATGGAGCTTGCAGTATCATCACACCTCCCCCTCTTAGAGGGCGTTAAGGATGCATGACCTGTCGGTAATCCGCCATGCGCACCTCAGCGGGTTCGCCACGCCGTGACAACCCATCAGCATTCCCATGATCGCTGCCTTTCTTGTGTTGTACGGCAAAATCATACTGCTGTAGGGCAAGGCTCCAGCGTAGCAACCTACCATTGGTTCCGGACACTGTGTGCAGCCAGCTCAGAGGGTTGTGGTCGGTGACCACCTTGAAGGTGCGCCCGTACAGGTAGGGCTGCAAACGTTGCAGTGCCCAGACCATGGCCAGGCACTCCTTCTCGATGGTGGAGTATGCCACTTCCCTCGGCAATAGTTTCCGGCTCAGGTACAACACGGGGTGCTCCTGGTTCCCCCAATCAACCTGGCTGAGTACAGCACTGAGGCCAAATTCGCTGGCGTCGGTCTGTACCAGGAATGGCCGACTGCTGTCGACGGCTTTCAACACTGGAGAGCTGCACAGGGCTGTTTTCAAAGCTCGGAATGCCACCTCACAGCCATCTGTCCAGCTGACTGTGTGGGGTAGACCGCCCTTGGTGAGGTCCGTCAAGGGTTTTGCAATGGCGCTATAGTTCTGTACGAAACGCCTATAGTACCCTGCAGTGCCCAGGAAGGACTTCACCTGCTTTTTGGTCCTGGGGTGGGCCAGGACACGATCGCGTCCACTTTCTCGGGCTCCGGACTCATGGAACCCCCGCCTACCCGGTGCCCCAGGTAGTGGACCTCCCTCATGCCCATCTGGCATTTTCCCGGTTGATGATCAGACCTGCCTGGTGAATACGCTTGAGCACCTCCTGGAGATGCTGAAGGTGTTCCTCCCAGGTGGAACTGAAGACGGCAATGTCGTCCAGGTACGCCACAGCGTACTCCTCCAGTCCCTGAAGCAGAAAAGTGACAGGGGCATTCTTCATGCCGAAAGGCATGACCGTGGACTCGTACAGTCCAAAAGGGGTGATAAAGGCGGATTTCTCCTGCGCCGCAGGGCTCAGGGGAATCTGCCAGTATCCCCGGCTTAAATCCATGATGGATATGTACTTGGCATTCGCCAACCGCTCCAGCAGATCCTCGATGCGTGGCATTGGGTGCGCATCAGTGGTAGTGATGGCGTTGAGCCCCCTGTAGTCCACGCAGAACCGGGTGGTCCGATCCTTTTTTTGGCACGAGAACTACAGGTGAGGCCCACGCTCTTTTGGACTGTCGGATCACCCCCAGCTGCAACATCTCATTGATCTCCTGGCGCATAATCTGCTGCACCTCCTCAGAGATCCGATAAGGTGTCCGCCGTAATGGGGCATGATTTCCGGTGTCCACCTCGTGGACTGCCAACTTGGTCCTTCCGGGTCGGTTAGTGAACACGGCCCGGAAGGGTTCCAGAGTGGTCAGCAACTGCAACCGCTGGGAGACGGTTAGCGAGGCGTTTACCTCCATGTCCTCAATGGACCGATTGCCTTGGCTTGGGCCAGCATGTCCAGGAGGGGGTCCCCCTCCCCGTCCTCGGGTAGGTTGCAGACCGGTAGGATGCAGGCTTCACATTCGTGATGGGCCTTCATCATGTTGACGTGAAAGGCCTTGCGCCTACCCCGAGTGTGGTCAAGCATGACCACGTAGGTGACTGAGTTGAGCCGTTGGTGCACGACGTACGGGCCTTCCCAGGCTGCCTGAAGCTTATCCGTTGGTACGGGGACCAGCACCCACACCTTTTTACCCACCTGGTAGGTCCGCTCCCGGGCGTTCTGGTCGTACCAGTGCTTCTGGTCAGCCTGAGCCTGCGTCATGTTGTCATGCACCAGCTGCGTCAAGGTCTGCATCTTGTCGCGGAAGCGCATGACATAATCCACGATGGACACTTCCATGGGGTTTGGCTCATCTTCCCAGGATTCTCTTATCAACCCAAGGGGTCCCCAGACTCGCCTGCCATACAGGAGCTCAAAGGGGATGAACGCCGTCGAGGCCTGCGGGACTTCTCTGTAGGCAAATAGCAGGTGTGGGAGGTACCGCTCCCAATCGCGTCCCTGGGTCTCAACCAGCATGCGGAGCATCTGCTTGAGGGTACCGTTAAAGCGCTCACACAAGCCATTGGTCTGTGGGTGATACGCACTCGATACCATACGCGTCACCTGCATTTTGCTGCAGAGAGCCTTCATTAGGCGAGACATAAATTGGGTCCCTTGATCGGTAAGCATCTCCCTGGGAAATCTGTTGTGAATGGGTTTGAGATGAGTTCTGAGCAGAGGCTTCCTCTGGTGGTTACAAGCGGTGCTGGTCTGTCCAGTGAAGATTGTGAGGACTGGGAATCAGGTGTTACTGACTGGTCTTATATAAGGGAGTCACCTTCCCATCAGGGTTGCCGGTGATCAATTGTTCTGGTCTGAATCCTTCATTCCTGTTTCCCTTGTAGCCTGCTGTGTCGTGTCTGCATCTCCTGCTAACAGATAAGACATTTTCTTCTTTTTGTTTTTGTGCTATATTTTTGCATTTTGTCCTGCACTTCTGTGGGGGCCTTCAGGGTCCCCTCCGGGGGCTTTTGCCCTCTCAGTTTAGTTCAGCCACTGATGTTTGTACTTTTGCTTTTTCCAGTTTTTTCAGTGGCTGCTGTTTTGATTTTGTTACACCAGAGAACTAATTTAGGTGGAAGAGGTCGTGTGATCTCAGGTGTTTTTGAAATTAGTTGTGTTGGTGCTTTTCAGGGTTTTCTGGGATTGCAGTAAGTACCCTTCCTATCCTTTTCTATTTAGTTAGTTTGGGCCCCAGCGTTTGCTCATACTATTTTCTTTCTGTGTCAGTATTTCATCTTGTCTAACCGCCATTACTTGTTTGGGGGCTTTCTATTATCTTTGGGGTTCTGCTCCGGGGCAGATAGCTTTCCTATTTCTATCTTTAGGTGTAGTTAGTTTCTCAGGCTGTGACGAGGCGTCTAGGACCAACGTAGGAACGCTCCACGGCTGCCTCTAGTTGTGGTGGTTAGTCAGGGTACTGCAATCTCATAGATTCCAACTGCTCTGGTGTATTGCCTTTTTTACCTGCACTCCTCAGCTACCGAAACATAACAGTATCACCGGCTCAAAAATTGAAAATTGTATGGTACTCACAGAAGGGAAAAAATATTGTGAAAGAAAAAAGGTTGTCAGAGTTGTCAGAGATATTTTTCTGTTTGTTGCATTTTTTTTCCCTCTGTATCTCTGGGTGCTGGGGAGGATCTTTTCTCTCAATGGAGTTTGCACAGTTGTCTGGCCGGTGTGGATCAGCTTGCCGCTGAGGTTCGGAGTGCTGCTACCTATCTTGCTAGGTTGCCTGTTGTGGAACCTAGGATTCCCATGCCAGATTTGTTTTTAGGGGATCGAGCTAAGTTTCAGAATTTCAAAAATAATTGTAAATTGTTTTTTGCCTTAAAATCTAAGTCCTCAGGGAACGCAGCGCAGCAGGTTCAAATTATCATCTCTCTCCTGCGCGGCGATCCTCAGGATTGGGCTTTTTCCCTGACACCTGGGGATCCTGTTTTGAGTGATGTTGATGCATTTTTTCAGGCCTTGGGGTTATTGTACGATGAGCCTAATGTCACTGATCAAGCTGAAAAAGCCTTGTTGGCATTAAATCAGGGGCCTTATGACGCTGAGTTATACTGTCAGAGATTCCGTAGGTGGGCAGTCCTGACCAAATGGAATGACGACGCTTTGGCAGCCCTTTTCCGGAAGGGTCTGTCAGATAATGTAAAGGATGTTATGGTGGGATTCCCTGTCCCCTCTGGTCTCAATGATTCTATGTCATTAGCGATTCAAATTGACAGACGTTTGCGTGAGCGGAGAAGTATGCGTGGAATGGTGTTGCCTTGTGAACCAGCTTCTGAACCCATGCAGTGTGATAGAGTGGTGTCAGGGGCACAGCGTCATGAGTTTCGAAAGCGCAATGGGTTATGTTTCTACTGTGGTGATGCCTCTCATGCTATTTCAGTCTGCCCTAAGCGGGGAAGACGTTTTGCACGCTCAGTTGTCTTGGGTAGTGTTCAGACTAAGTTTTTATTAACTGTCACTCTGATTTGCTCTCTGTCCTCATTTTCTGCTCAGGCTTTCGTTGATTCTGGAGCAGCTATTAACCTGATGGATTATGATTTTGCTAAACGTTGTGGGTTTCCCTTGATGCCCCTACAGAAGTCTATTCCCCTACTGGGGATCGATTCTACCCCTTTGGCTGAGAATAAACCCCAGTTTTCTACTCGGGTGATAATGAGGGTTGAACCTGATCACCAGGAGTGCTGCAAATTTTTTGGTTCTGTATAATCTGCATGACATTATCGTGCTAGGTTTCCCTTGGTTACAGTCTCATAATCCTGTTTTGGATTGGAAATCTGTGTCTGTAACCAGTTGGGGCTGCCAATGTGTTAATACCAACACTCCTGTTTTTTCTGCCTCCCCCCAGGCTCAGGATGTTCCTGACTTTTTGATTGATTTTTCTGATGTGTTTAGCGAAAGTAAATCTGCATCCTTGCCTCCCCATAGGAGCTATGACTGCGCTATTGAATTAGTGCCGGTAGTAAATTCCCTAAAGGTCGCCTTTTTAACTTGTCTGTACCTGAACATGACGCTATGCGGTCTTATATCAAGGAATCATTGGAGAAGGGTCATATCAGACCATCCTCTTCACCCTTAGGTGCCGGTTTTTTCTTTGTGGCCAAAAAAGATGGTTCATTAAGGCCGTGTATTGATTATCGTCTCTTGAACAATATTACTGTGAAATATCAATACTCGTTACCCTTGATTTCTGACCTGTTTTCCAGGGTGAAAAACGCTACTTGGTTTACCAAGCTTGACCTCAGGGGGGCGTATAACCTTATTCGCATTAAGCACGGGGATGAATGGAAGACGGCATTCAATACCCCTGAAGGGCATTTTGAGTATCTAGTGATGCCCTTTGGGCTCACTAATGCTCCTTCCGTCTTCCAGTCCTTCATGAATGACATTTTCAGGGATTTTGTGGACAAATTTCTGATTGTTTATTTGGATGATATCTTGATTTTTTCTAATGACTGGGACTCTCATGTGAAACATGTTCGAACTGTATTCCAGATTTTGAGAGAGAATGCTCTGTATGTGAAGGGATCAAAGTGTCTTTTTGGCGTACAGAGGATCTCATTTCTGGGATTCATTTTGTCTCCATCTGTTATTGAAATGGACCCGGTCAAGGTTCAGGCCATCTGTGATTGGGTCCAACCTACTTCATTAAAGGCTCTTCAGAGATTTTTGGGTTTTGCCAATTTTTATCGTAAATTTATTGGTAATTTCTCGGTTATTGTTAAACCATTAACTGATTTGACCAGAAAGGGTTCTGATGTGGTGAATTGGCCTCCTGAGGCAGTCTCTGCATTTCAGGAACTTAAGCAGAGATTCACTTCTGCTCCTGTTCTACGGCAGCCTGATGTTTCTCTGCCATTTCAGGTGGAGGTTGATGCCTCTGAAATTGGGGCAGGTGCCGTTTTGTCCCAAAAAGATCCAGAGACCTCTAAAAGTAACCCTTGTGCCTTTTTCTCTCGAAAATTTTCTCCTACTGAACGTAATTATGACGTGGGTAATCGTGAGTTATTGGCCATGAAGTGGGCTTTTGAAGAGTGGAGACATTGGCTGGAGGGAGCTAAACATCAGGTGGTGGTCCTTACTGACCATAAGAATCTGGTCTATCTGGAATCTGCCAAGCGACTCAATCCTAGACAGCCAGGTGGGCCTTGTTTTTCACACGTTTTAATTTTGTGGTTTCCTTTCTTCCTGGCACTAAGAATGTTAAGGCGGATGCCCTCTCGAGGAGTTTCCTTGCGGACTCTCCTGAGTTATCTGATCCTTCTGTTATTTTGAAAGAGGGTGTAGTTCTTTCCGCCATCTCGCCCAATTTGAGACTTGCTCTGGAGGGGTGTCAGGAGGATAGGCCCGAGTGCTGCCCTGTTGGAAAATTGTTTGTCCCGGACCAGTGGAAAAAGAGTGTGATGTCTGAGATTCATTGTTCCGCATTGGCTGGGCATCCCGGAATTTTTGGTACCAGAGACTTGGTTAGTCGGTCCTTTTGGTGGCCTACCTTGTCTCGTGATGTCAGGGAATTTGTGCAGTCCTGCGGGACTTGCTCTCGCTCCAAGCCTTGCTCTCGCTCTAGTGGTTTGTTGATGCCATTGCCTGTGCCCAAGAGACCATGGACCCATATCTCTATGGATTTCATTTCCGACCTTTCTGTTTCTCAGAGAATGACCACCATCTGGGTAATTTGTGATAGGTTTTCCAAAATGATACATCTTGTGCCATTACCTAAGTTGCCTTCCTCCTCTGAATTGGTGCCGTTGTTCCTTCAGCACGTGGTTCGTTTACACGGCATTCCTGAGAACATTGTGTCTGACAGAGGAGTCCAGTTTGTTTCCAGATTTTGGAGGACTTTTTGTTCTAAACTGGGTGTTCAATTGTCTTTCTCCTCGGCATTTCATCCTCAGACCAATGGTCAAACTGAGAGAACAAACCACACATTGGAGACTTATCTAAGATGCTTTGTGTCTGCTGATCAGGATGACTGGGTCTCTTTTTTGCCTTTGGCTGAGTTTGCTCTTAATAATAGGGCTAGCTCTGCCACTTTGATGTCTCCATTTTTCTGCAATTTTGGGTTTCACCCTCGATTTTCTTCAGGACAGACGGAGGCTTCTGTCTGTCCAGGTGTTGACTCTGTTGTTGAGCGAATGCAGCAGATTTGGGACCAGGTAGTGGAGAGGTTGTCCCTCTCTCAGGAGAGGGCCCAGCGGTTTGCTAACCGGCATAGGACTGATGGTCCTCGGTTTAAAGTGGGGGACTTGGTCTGGTTGTCCTCAAAGAATATTCCTATGAGAGTAGCATCTCCTAAATTTAAGCCTAGGTTCATTGGACCTTATAAGATCATGGAGATTCTTAATCCTGTTTCTTTTCGTTTGCTTCTTCCAGGGACATTTAAGATCCATAACGTGTTCCACAAGTCCTTGTTGAAGAGGTTTGTTGAGCCAGTGGTTCCTGCTGCTGTGCCTCCTGACCCTGTTTTGGTTGAGGGCAATCTGGAGTATGTGGTTGAGAAAATATTAGATTCTCGTTTTTCTAGACGGAAACTCCAGTATTTGGTTAAATGGAGAGGTTATGGTCAGGAAGACAATTCTTGGGTGTTTGCTTCGGACATCCATGCTAGGAGACTTATCCGTGCGTATCATAGAACTCATCCTGACCGACCTGGTTGCTCAAATGAGGGTTCGGTGACCCCTCCTCAAGGGGGGGTACTGTTGTGAATGGGTTTGAGATGAGTTCTGAGCAGAGGCTTCCTCTGGTGGTTACAAGCGGTGCTGGTCTGTCCAGTGAAGATTGTGAGGACTGGGAATCAGGTGTTACTGACTGGTCTTATAAAGGGAGTCACCTTCCCATCAGGGTTGCCGGTGATCAATTGTTCTGGTCTGAATCCTTCATTCCTGTTTCCCTTGTAGCCTGCTGTGTCGTGTCTGCATCTCCTGCTAACAGATAAGACATTTTCTTCTTTTTGTTTTTGTGCTATATTTTTGCATTTTGTCCTGCACTTCTGTGGGGCCTTCAGGGTCCCCTCCGGGGGCTTTTGCCCTCTCAGTTTAGTTCAGCCACTGATGTTTGTACTTTTGCTTTTTCCAGTTTTTTCAGTGGCTGCTGTTTTGATTTTGTTACACCAGAGAACTAATTTAGGTGGAAGAGGTCGTGTGATCTCAGGTGTTTTTGAAATTAGTTGTGTTGGTGCTTTTCAGGGTTTTCTGGGATTGCAGTAAGTACCCTTCCTATCCTTTTCTATTTAGTTAGTTTGGGCCCCAGCGTTTGCTCATACTATTTTCTTTCTGTGTCAGTATTTCATCTTGTCTAACCGCCATTACTTGTTTGGGGGCTTTCTATTATCTTTGGGGTTCTGCTCCGGGGCAGATAGCTTTCCTATTTCTATCTTTAGGTGTAGTTAGTTTCTCAGGCTGTGACGAGGCGTCTAGGACCAACGTAGGAACGCTCCACGGCTGCCTCTAGTTGTGGTGGTTAGTCAGGGTACTGCAATCTCATAGATTCCAACTGCTCTGGTGTATTGCCTTTTTTACCTGCACTCCTCAGCTACCGAAACATAACAGTATCACCGGCTCAAAAATTGAAAATTGTATGGTACTCACAGAAGGGAAAAAATATTGTGAAAGAAAAAAGGTTGTCAGAGTTGTCAGAGATATTTTTCTGTTTGTTGCATTTTTTTTCCCTCTGTATCTCTGGGTGCTGGGGAGGATCTTTTCTCTCAATGGAGTTTGCACAGTTGTCTGGCCGTGTGGATCAGCTTGCCGCTGAGGTTCGGAGTGCTGCTACCTATCTTGCTAGGTTGCCTGTTGTGGAACCTAGGATTCCCATGCCAGATTTGTTTTTAGGGGATCGAGCTAAGTTTCAGAATTTCAAAAATAATTGTAAATTGTTTTTTGCCTTAAAATCTAAGTCCTCAGGGAACGCAGCGCAGCAGGTTCAAATTATCATCTCTCTCCTGCGCGGCGATCCTCAGGATTGGGCTTTTTCCCTGACACCTGGGGATCCTGTTTTGAGTGATGTTGATGCATTTTTTCAGGCCTTGGGGTTATTGTACGATGAGCCTAATGTCACTGATCAAGCTGAAAAAGCCTTGTTGGCATTAAATCAGGGCCTTATGACGCTGAGTTATACTGTCAGAGATTCCGTAGGTGGGCAGTCCTGACCAAATGGAATGACGACGCTTTGGCAGCCCTTTTCCGGAAGGGTCTGTCAGATAATGTAAAGGATGTTATGGTGGGATTCCCTGTCCCCTCTGGTCTCAATGATTCTATGTCATTAGCGATTCAAATTGACAGACGTTTGCGTGAGCGGAGAAGTATGCGTGGAATGGTGTTGCCTTGTGAACCAGCTTCTGAACCCATGCAGTGTGATAGAGTGGTGTCAGGGGCACAGCGTCATGAGTTTCGAAAGCGCAATGGGTTATGTTTCTACTGTGGTGATGCCTCTCATGCTATTTCAGTCTGCCCTAAGCGGGAAGACGTTTTGCACGCTCAGTTGTCTTGGGTAGTGTTCAGACTAAGTTTTTATTAACTGTCACTCTGATTTGCTCTCTGTCCTCATTTTCTGCTCAGGCTTTCGTTGATTCTGGAGCAGCTATTAACCTGATGGATTATGATTTTGCTAAACGTTGTGGGTTTCCCTTGATGCCCCTACAGAAGTCTATTCCCCTACTGGGGATCGATTCTACCCCTTTGGCTGAGAATAAACCCCAGTTTTCTACTCGGGTGATAATGAGGGTTGAACCTGATCACCAGGAGTGCTGCAAATTTTTGGTTCTGTATAATCTGCATGACATTATCGTGCTAGGTTTCCCTTGGTTACAGTCTCATAATCCTGTTTTGGATTGGAAATCTGTGTCTGTAACCAGTTGGGGCTGCCAATGTGTTAATACCAACACTCCTGTTTTTTCTGCCTCCCCCCAGGCTCAGGATGTTCCTGACTTTTTGATTGATTTTTCTGATGTGTTTAGCGAAAGTAAATCTGCATCCTTGCCTCCCCATAGGAGCTATGACTGCGCTATTGAATTAGTGCCGGGTAGTAAATTCCCTAAAGGTCGCCTTTTTAACTTGTCTGTACCTGAACATGACGCTATGCGGTCTTATATCAAGGAATCATTGGAGAAGGGTCATATCAGACCATCCTCTTCACCCTTAGGTGCCGGTTTTTTCTTTGTGGCCAAAAAAGATGGTTCATTAAGGCCGTGTATTGATTATCGTCTCTTGAACAATATTACTGTGAAATATCAATACTCGTTACCCTTGATTTCTGACCTGTTTTCCAGGGTGAAAAACGCTACTTGGTTTACCAAGCTTGACCTCAGGGGGGCGTATAACCTTATTCGCATTAAGCACGGGGATGAATGGAAGACGGCATTCAATACCCCTGAAGGGCATTTTGAGTATCTAGTGATGCCCTTTGGGCTCACTAATGCTCCTTCCGTCTTCCAGTCCTTCATGAATGACATTTTCAGGGATTTTGTGGACAAATTTCTGATTGTTTATTTGGATGATATCTTGATTTTTTCTAATGACTGGGACTCTCATGTGAAACATGTTCGAACTGTATTCCAGATTTTGAGAGAGAATGCTCTGTATGTGAAGGGATCAAAGTGTCTTTTTGGCGTACAGAGGATCTCATTTCTGGGATTCATTTTGTCTCCATCTGTTATTGAAATGGACCCGGTCAAGGTTCAGGCCATCTGTGATTGGGTCCAACCTACTTCATTAAAGGCTCTTCAGAGATTTTTGGTTTTGCCAATTTTTATCGTAAATTTATTGGTAATTTCTCGGTTATTGTTAAACCATTAACTGATTTGACCAGAAAGGGTTCTGATGTGGTGAATTGGCCTCCTGAGGCAGTCTCTGCATTTCAGGAACTTAAGCAGAGATTCACTTCTGCTCCTGTTCTACGGCAGCCTGATGTTTCTCTGCCATTTCAGGTGGAGGTTGATGCCTCTGAAATTGGGGCAGGTGCCGTTTTGTCCCAAAAAGATCCAGAGACCTCTAAAAGTAACCCTTGTGCCTTTTTCTCTCGAAAATTTTCTCCTACTGAACGTAATTATGACGTGGGTAATCGTGAGTTATTGGCCATGAAGTGGGCTTTTGAAGAGTGGAGACATTGGCTGGAGGGAGCTAAACATCAGGTGGTGGTCCTTACTGACCATAAGAATCTGGTCTATCTGGAATCTGCCAAGCGACTCAATCCTAGACAGGCCAGGTGGGCCTTGTTTTTCACACGTTTTAATTTGTGGTTTCCTTTCTTCCTGGCACTAAGAATGTTAAGGCGGATGCCCTCTCGAGGAGTTTCCTTGCGGACTCTCCTGAGTTATCTGATCCTTCTGTTATTTTGAAAGAGGGTGTAGTTCTTTCCGCCATCTCGCCCAATTTGAGACTTGCTCTGGAGGGGTGTCAGGAGGATAGGCCCGAGTGCTGCCCTGTTGGAAAATTGTTTGTCCCGGACCAGTGGAAAAAGAGTGTGATGTCTGAGATTCATTGTTCCGCATTGGCTGGGCATCCCGGAATTTTTGGTACCAGAGACTTGGTTAGTCGGTCCTTTTGGTGGCCTACTTGTCTCGTGATGTCAGGGAATTTGTGCAGTCCTGCGGACTTGCTCTCGCTCCAAGCCTTGCTCTCGCTCTAGTGGTTTGTTGATGCCATTGCCTGTGCCCAAGAGACCATGGACCCATATCTCTATGGATTTCATTTCCGACCTTTCTGTTTCTCAGAGAATGACCACCATCTGGGTAATTTGTGATAGGTTTTCCAAAATGATACATCTTGTGCCATTACCTAAGTTGCCTTCCTCCTCTGAATTGGTGCCGTTGTTCCTTCAGCACGTGGTTCGTTTACACGGCATTCCTGAGAACATTGTGTCTGACAGAGGAGTCCAGTTTGTTTCCAGATTTTGGAGGACTTTTTGTTCTAAACTGGGTGTTCAATTGTCTTTCTCCTCGGCATTTCATCCTCAGACCAATGGTCAAACTGAGAGAACAAACCAGACATTGGAGACTTATCTAAGATGCTTTGTGTCTGCTGATCAGGATGACTGGGTCTCTTTTTTGCCTTTGGCTGAGTTTGCTCTTAATAATAGGGCTAGCTCTGCCACTTTGATGTCTCCATTTTTCTGCAATTTTGGGTTTCACCCTCGATTTTCTTCAGGACAGACGGAGGCTTCTGTCTGTCCAGGTGTTGACTCTGTTGTTGAGCGTATGCAGCAGATTTGGGACCAGGTAGTGGAGAGGTTGTCCCTCTCTCAGGAGAGGGCCCAGCGGTTTGCTAACCGGCATAGGACTGATGGTCCTCGGTTTAAAGTGGGGGACTTGGTCTGGTTGTCCTCAAAGAATATTCCTATGAGAGTAGCATCTCCTAAATTTAAGCCTAGGTTCATTGGACCTTATAAGATCATGGAGATTCTTAATCCTGTTTCTTTTCGTTTGCTTCTTCCAGGGACATTTAAGATCCATAACGTGTTCCACAAGTCCTTGTTGAAGAGGTTTGTTGAGCCAGTGGTTCCTGCTGCTGTGCCTCCTGACCCTGTTTTGGTTGAGGGCAATCTGGAGTATGTGGTTGAGAAAATATTAGATTCTCGTTTTTCTAGACGGAAACTCCAGTATTTGGTTAAATGGAGAGGTTATGGTCAGGAAGACAATTCTTGGGTGTTTGCTTCGGACATCCATGCTAGGAGACTTATCCGTGCGTATCATAGAACTCATCCTGACCGACCTGGTTGCTCAAATGAGGGTTCGGTGACCCCTCCTCAAGGGGGGGGTACTGTTGTGAATGGGTTTGAGATGAGTTCTGAGCAGAGGCTTCCTCTGGTGGTTACAAGCGGTGCTGGTCTGTCCAGTGAAGATTGTGAGGACTGGGAATCAGGTGTTACTGACTGGTCTTATATAAGGGAGTCAACTTCCCATCAGGGTTGCCGGTGATCAATTGTTCTGGTCTGAATCCTTCATTCCTGTTTCCCTTGTAGCCTGCTGTGTCGTGTCTGCATCTCCTGCTAACAGATAAGACATTTTCTTCTTTTTGTTTTTGTGCTATATTTTTGCATTTTGTCCTGCACTTCTGTGGGGGCCTTCAGGGTCCCCTCCGGGGGCTTTTGCCCTCTCAGTTTAGTTCAGCCACTGATGTTTGTACTTTTGCTTTTTCCAGTTTTTTCAGTGGCTGCTGTTTTGATTTTGTTACACCAGAGAACTAATTTAGGTGGAAAGGTCGTGTGATCTCAGGTGTTTTTGAAATTAGTTGTGTTGGTGCTTTTCAGGGTTTTCTGGGATTGCAGTAAGTACCCTTCCTATCCTTTTCTATTTAGTTAGTTTGGGCCCCAGCGTTTGCTCATACTATTTTCTTTCTGTGTCAGTATTTCATCTTGTCTAACCGCCATTACTTGTTTGGGGGCTTTCTATTATCTTTGGGGTTCTGCTCCGGGGCAGATAGCTTTCCTATTTCTATCTTTAGGTGTAGTTAGTTTCTCAGACTGTGACGAGGCGTCTAGGACCAACGTAGGAATGCTCCACGGCTGCCTCTAGTTGTGGTGGTTAGTCAGGGTACTGCAATCTCATAGATTCCAACTGCTCTGGTGTATTGCCTTTTTTACCTGCACTCCTCAGCTACCGAAACATAACAGAAATCCTACCCATGAAAATATGGTTACCAGTGCATCCGCCACCTTATCTGCCCTAGTTGAGGACAGAGCTACTGCCTCCGGGTACCGGGTAGCGTAGTCTACCACAGTAAGAATGTATCGCTTTCCAGAGCTGCTGGGGACGGCCAGCGGGCCCACAATGTCCACCGCAATCCTCTGGAAAGGCTCCTCTATCACTGGCAACGGGATAAGGGGAGCCTTAAGAGCAGGCCCCGCCTTCCCCACTCTTTGACAGGTGATACAGGAGCGGCAGTAGTTAGTCACATCTGTCCCCATCTTGGGCCAATAGAAGTGTTGAGACAGCCGTGCCTTAGTTTTGCTGATCCCCAAGTGTCCAGCAAGTGGAATCTCATGGGCAATCCTCAACAACTCACCTCGGAACTGGTGCGGGACGACCAGCTGTTTGTCCCTCAACCACTCCTTTTGGGAATCTCCGGGTACTGTCTCCCGGTACAACCTTCCTCGTTCCCAGAACACCCTCTCCTTATCAGTCACGGAGGTGGGCGTCTCGGCGAGGTGCCTCAAGTTCTCCAAGCTCGCATCTGAGTGCAGAGCGGCCTGGAACTCCTGGCTGGAGGCAGCCAGAAGTGACGTCAGGGTTCCTTCCTCACTGGGACCCTCTGGGACCGGCTCTGGGTCCACCTCTGGTTCAGTCTCTCCTGTAGCGGAGGAGGGTCTAGATGGCAGGGCGCTACCTGCGATCCGGGCACTCTGACTGCGGGTGACAGCAGCTACATATGCAGTCTCCCGGGGATTTCTACAGACCCATCAGCCTGCGCTGCCATGGGCTCTACCTCCCCATCCACCCCCAACACTTCAGGAGCAGTGCTACTTATGGGCCAGTTACCTTCCTCGGTGGCACTGGTCAGTGTCATGGCGTCAACTTCCTCACGGTTCCCATGTACCTCCCCATTTCCTTGAGCACTGTCGCTTGCTCCTGCTAGGGGTTCCTAAGCCGTCTCACTCCGCAGAGTGACGTGGCTGAACGCTCCTATACCTGTGGACACATCTACCACTTCAGATAAAGGGTTAACAGGTTCAGATGGTACAGATACATCACTATCAGCATCATTCCTAGGGAAAGAAAGGTTATCGGTTGCATAATCACTTCGCAAAGCATTGGCAGGTAACACATTCAGTTTCCCATCATCATCAACATCAACATCATGGTTAACGTTAACCTTATTATCAGATTGGGGAGGGGTGTCAGGGACATAGTACGCCACCATCCTCCCCAGATCAGTCCCCAATAAAACATCAGTGGGCAGGTTTTCGGACACCCCTACTTCCTTCACCCCGCTCCCGGCACCCCAGTCAATGAAAACCCGGGCTATCGGCAAGGGGTAGAGGACGCCCCCAATCCCAGTGACAGTTAAGGTTTTCCCTGGAATCAACTCTTCAGGGGCCGCCAGTTCGGGTCGGATGAGGGTTCGTTCAGCCCCGGTGTCCTTGAGGCCTGTAGCAAGACGGGCCCCCACGCGGACGGGCTGCACGTTGTCATCAACCCTCCCCACCACACCACCCACCAAAAGAACAGAGGCGTTGGGGCTGGAGGCCTTGGCTGGGGGTTCTTCTGCCTCTCCGGACAGGTGGCGCTGATGTGACCAGTCCGTTTACAGGAGAAACACTGGCGGGGGTCTGATGTAGGCCTGGCGCTGGCAAAGGGGATAGTGCCTCCAGAGGGACGGCTGGCAGGGGCACTGGGGTTGGTTGCAGGCTTACCCCCTCCCCAGCGGGCGGTGACGGGCTTCCGCACCTCGGGTTTCCGGTTGGCCTCATAGCTGTCGGCGATCCGTGCTGTTATGACCGCGTCCTCCGGTTCTCGGTCCAGGATTAACTGTCGGACCTCAGCTGGGCACAGATGCAGGAACTCGTCTTTGATCATCAGGTCCCTCAGCTCCTCAAAGGTGTCAACTGACAGTCCATGGATCCACTGGTCAAAGTGGGTCCTAAGTCCTTGCACCACATCGCTATAACTGTCGTGTGGGCCACGTTGGAGGTTCCGGAACTTCTTTCGGTATACTTCAGGGGTTAGCTGGTACTTGGCGATCAGGGCCTGCTTGATGGCCGCATAGTCACCATCTTGATCTGGCGTGAGTGAAGCAAACGCCTCCAAAGCTTTGCCCTTTAGCCCGGGGGTCAAGTACCTGGCCCATTGGTCCTCAGGCAGCTGGTACTGTCTGCAGACTTTCTCAAAGGCCCGCAGAAAAGTGTCCAAGTCTCCGTCCTTTTCCATCGCAGGAAAGTGCTCCGGCCGGGGCTTTGGACTCTGAGCGCTGCTGGGCACACTGCTCCGGGCTGTGGAGGGCATTGCCCCTTGTCTGAGCAGCTCCAGTTCATGGGCTCTCTGAACTTCCCGTTCGGCTCTCTCAGCCTCTCGCTGGTCGGCCTCTCGCTGGGCTTGGCGCTCGGCTCGCTGGTCGGCTCTCCCTTGAGCTTGCTGGATCAGCTTCAGGCGCCCATCATGGTCGTCGGCGGAGAGTTCCTCCAGGGCCGCCTGCAGGTAAGGGTCCAACCCGCCCTGGGTGTAAGCATTCAGGGTTTGGGCCTCTGCTGCAGCACCACCTTGGCTTGGGCCGGCTCCTGCGCCCGCCACGCTCTGAGGCTCGTCCAGTTCCTTCAGGGCCTGGACCAGTTGGGCTTTGGTTTGGTTCGTGTGGTCAAGGCCGTGGTACATGCAGATTCCCACAAGAGTGACCCTGCTCTGCTTTTCGTACCAACTTGCTCCTCTTGTAGCCATGTTTGCCAAATAAAAGATAGGATAGAAAACAAAGAGAAAGGGAGGGGTAACCGCAAGTACACACAATTGTCTCAGGACTAATAAACACTGAGCTTGTTCTCCAAAACTTTAGTTGCAGGGTCCCTGAAGAACCGTGCAAGTTTTTTTTTTTTTTAGTGAGAGGAATGATTGCTCAGACCAGATCACTAATGCTCTATAATCCCACCGCTCTGCCACCAATGTGATGAACATGCACACGGTCCGCCACACGGTAGCCCGGGGTATCACGCTTGTGATCCCTTCGTTGCCACAAATGTGACGAAAACGCGCACACACACGACGGCTGCTGCCGTCCGACCCAATAATCTACAGGGATTTATAATTATCCCACTTCCACTTAGGAACTTGCAGCTCTCTGGCGTCCCCCTTACCCTCAGGTCAGTCAGGGAACTGCACCTAGGATAATTAGTCGCCAGACGGGCCACTTGGATGTGTGCTTGCTATTGGGCACGCTGCAGTGAGGGAATTATAAAATTACTCCGGGCCGCAGCCAGGCAATACACTTATAAAACCCGCTCCGTCACTGCCAACGCCACCCAATAGGTTAACACTTTACACCTCTTCTTTTTGCTGCCACCAGCTACGATTTACTTAATGAACAATTTATCAAGAGGGTCCGTAGCAACCCCAAATCAGTAGCATAGTACTTCAGACACATGCAAAATCGTTTATAGAGCGGGAGAAACAAACTAATAATTTTATAGGTTTATTCCTAAAAATGCAGGCAGTGCTTATAGTTTAAAAACAAGGTAACAAGCTGAGACAATACAGTTATGTACAATACAGTTAGAAATAAAACAGGATTAAAGGTGAAAACTTACATGGCACTTAGGCAGGTACAGGCAAGACAGGCTGGGGGAGGAGCCACACGTCATAGTTCATTTGCAGATCTGTTAGTCACCTCATCACAGCCCGGAATCACCAGGGGCTAACTGCAAGACTTATACATGTGGGCTGGTGACCTCACAAAAGGGGATGGTTTTCTGGCCACCTCCCTGGGCTACAAGTTATAGTTTGAAGCTCTGGAAGATC
>JARQOD010000005.1:211652858-211742932 GCA_033576555.1 Oophaga sylvatica | reverse complement strand
ATAAGGGCCATACCTCATCCTGGGAACCTATCAGAATAATGGCAGACCTATCAATGATCTTACTTTGAAATGACTGTTCAAATGAGCCCAAACTTGGGTGAGATAGTTCATGGTGCATCCGAGAATTCCATTTGTTGGGTTCTGTTGGAGTTACGGGTTCACCAGTACCACAGGAACGACGCCTGATGGACGCCGGATTCAAAACCGTAGCTTTCGTGTTTCTAGCAAAAGCTCCCACCGTGTTATGACCACAAGAATGAATTCTCATAATGGCTATGGGATCTTTCTGCAGGGTTTTGAGACAAAGGGAATTCCTAAAGAATTCCTGAGGTGGGAGGGATGAGAGGAGTGAACTGCAGAGAGAGAGGGAGGGGGCTTTGCTCTGTGCTGGCAAACGATGGGGGTCGTAGTTCTATGTGGAAAGTTCTAGAACAACACAAGTAATGGAGCTTGCAGTATCATCACACATATCTCTCTGATTTAAGGGCATAAAAATTTCACGTTTGAAAATTGCGAAATTTTCAAAATTTTCACCATATTTCTGTTTTTTTCATAAATAAAAGCAAGTCATATAATAAATTTTTTTACCACTAACGTGAAGTACAATATGTCACGAAAAAACAATCTCAGAATCAGCTAGATTCGTTAAAGCGTTCCAGAGTTATAACCTCATAAAGTGACAGTGGTCAGAATTGTAAAAATTGGCCCGGTCATTAAGCTGCAAAATGGCTCTGTCACTAAGGGGTTAACTTCATGGCTGATGTCTTGAGATGTTGCTTCAGTATTGCCACATAATCTTCTTTTCTCATGATGCCATCTATTTTGTGAAGTGCACCAGTCCCTCTTGCAGGAAAACAACCCCACAACATGATGCTGCCACTCCCGTGTTTCACAGTTGGGATGGTGTTCTTAGGCTTCCAAGCATCTCCCTTTTTCCTCCAAAGTTCTTTGTTCCTGTGTGCATTTTAAAAAAAAGAAACCCCTAAGTACACTACCGGTCAAAAGTTTAGGGTCACTTAGAAATTTCCTTATTTTTGAAAGAAAAGCAGTTTTTTTCCAATGAAGCTAACATTAAATGATTCAGAAATACACTCTATACAGTGTTAATGTGGTAAATGACTATTCTAGCGGCAAACGTCTAGTTTGTAATGCAATATCTTCATAGGTGTATAGAGGCCCATTTCCAACAACCATCACTCCAGTGTACTTATGGTATTTTGTGTTCGCTAACTGTGTAAGAAGGCTAATAGATGGTTAAAATACCCTTTAAAACCCTTGTGCAAGAATGTTAACACAGCTGAAAACCGTTTGGTTGATTAGAGAAGCTATAAACCTGACCTTCCTTTGAGCTTGTTGAGAATCTGGAGCATTACATTTGTTGGTTCCATTAAACTCTCAAAATGGCCAAAAAAAAAGAACTTTCTTGTGAAACTCGACAGTCTATTCTTGTTCTTAGAAATGAAGGCTATTCCATGCGAAAAATTACCAAGAAACTGAAGAATTCATACAATGGTGTGTAGTACTCCCTTTAGAGGAGTGCACAAACAAGCTCTAACCAGAGAAGAAAGACAAGTGGGAGGCCCCGCTGCACAACTGAGCAACAAGACAAGTACATTAGAGTCTTTAGTTTGAAAAATTGACGCCTCACAGGTCCTCAACTGGCAGCTTCATTAAACAGTACACATTAAACGCCAGTGTCAACATCTACAGTGAAGAGGCGATTTGGGGATGCTGGCCTTCAGGGCAGATTGGCAAAACAAAAGCCAATATTCCTCTGTCCAATGTCTGTGTTCTTTTGCCCATATTAATCTTTTCCTTTCATTTAAGCCAGTCTTAAATATGGCTTTTGTTTTGCCAATCTGCCCTGAAGGCCAGCATCCCCAAATCGCCTCTTCACTGTAGATGTTGACACTGGCGTTTAATGTGTACTGTTTAATGAAGCTGCCAGTTGAGGACCTGTGAGGCGTCAATTTTTCAAACTAAAGACTCTAATGTACTTGTCTTGTTGCTCAGTTGTGCAGCGGGGCCTCCCACTTGTCTTTCTTCTCTGGTTAGAGCTTGTTTGTGCACTCCTCTAAAGGGAGTACTACACACCATTGTATGAATTCTTCAGTTTCTTGGTAATTTTTCGCATGGAATAGCCTTCATTTCTAAGAACAAGAATAGACTGTCGAGTTTCACAAGAAAGTTCTTTTTTTTGGCCATTTTGAGAGTTTAATGGAACCAACAAATGTAATGCTCCAGATTCTCAACAAGCTCAAAGGAAGGTCAGGTTTATAGCTTCTCTAATCAACCAAACGGTTTTCAGCTGTGTTAACATACTTGCACAAGGGTTTTAAAGGGTATTTTAACCATCTATTAGCCTTCTTACACAGTTAGCGAACACAAAATACCATAAGTACACTGGAGTGATGGTTGTTGGAAATGGGCCTCTATACACCTATGAAGATATTGCATTACAAACTAGACGTTTGCCGCTAGAATAGTCATTTACCACATTAACACTGTATAGAGTGTATTTCTGAATCATTTAATGTTAGCTTCATTGGAAAAAAACTGCTTTTCTTTCAAAAATAAGGAAATTTCTAAGTGACCCTAAACTTTTGACCGGTAGTGTATATCCCTTATAGGGCCATGAGGTAAACACATAAGACACCAAAAGAAAACCTCATATCAAGCCATGTATGAAAAGACAAATACTCTTTATTAAAGCACAATTAAAAATGGCAATACCACAAGTACAGGAAAAAAAGTGGGACTCAACCAGAATACTTCCAATAGACAATTAGTACCATAATGTAAACATGACAACAATAGTAGATTTGCACCAAAATATATCATATAATGGCTCCAATATATTGGGCCTGTTACTATAGGATACAAATAGTTCAGCTCAAGTCACAATAGTGCAAAAATAGAAACACTGTGATATTAAAATATCCCCAGGATACTAACAGTAAATCCATATAAATCCATATAAGGGGTAACATAGTAAGAAATAGACATGGTACAATTGACTATAAAATAAGTAAAGGCATAGTTACCAGAGCAGGAAGGAGACCGGGGAGACCCACCACACACCCGACGCACGTTTCGCACTGAAATGCTTCGTCCAGGGGTGGTTGGGTACTGGCCAGATAAGGTATATATATATAACTCTTAACCAATGAGACAAAGGGAAACAAATGACCACCTCCAAATGATATGTAGCAAAGTGCAGTAATTGGACACAGACCTCATGACGAAACCGGTCAGGTATAAATTTATTGGTTACTAAATCATAAGTATCCACCTGGTAAAGGAATATGTGTGTTACCGGAACGAAGACGCAAAAACCTCACAGCGGCGAGATGCCACAGAATCTTCACATCCGGTTTCGGGAAGCAAGCGTAACGTCACTTCCGGTTGACGTTTATCCATGGTAACAGATGAATACACATACAGGACATCACATCCTGTTAGTGTGTAACCATAGAAGCGACAAAGTGAGAGGTAGGAAACAAGTGCTGGACACCACCTCTTCATGGCGCTAATGGAAACGGTGCAGTAGGCAACCAGGTAACCATAATGACCAGACCAGAAACGGACAAGTTCATGACGTCATTTCTTCCACTATTTCCTATGATCAAATGTCATCAGTCCAAAAACTGCACCGTAAACGTCAAAAAGGAATATGTCTGACCAAGATAAAATCAGAAAATGCTGTGAAAATAAACAAATATTAAAAGAAAACTACAAAAAATATATATTATTAAACATAAAAATGTATATGTATATATATATATATATATAACTTGTGTAGATGTGGACAAATGCATGTAAGGCAATATTCGAAAAGAATATGGCAGGGGGAAAGAGAAATAAAGTGACAAGTGCCATATATAAAAAAGACAATATGAGACATAACAAACACATGACTAGATACAATTAGACACAATATACGACTTATAAGACTAAAATATATGCGAACTAAAGTGACATGTGCTGAACATAGAATGTAAATATAATTTAGTGCAAATATCACAAAGTGGTCAAAAGGCCAACCAGTGGCCATACAGTGAAAGATATACATACATGTATACAGACCCACTAATATAAAAAGGTAAGTATAATTGTGAATGGACCTGAATCCTGGAATATATATAGAACAAATATGGACAACAGTCTAATTCTCAATAGACGTAAAAATGTCCATCACGTAGGTTTCTTAATGGTATGATCTTCAAAGAAGTGTCATTGGACACGAAAATAAGGGAGGAGATCTTGATGTCACAAAAAATACCCTATCAAAAATAAAAACAGACAAAAAAATAATTAAAAAATAAAAAATAAATTAAAACAAGCCAGATAAAAACAGCAGAAGACAGCTTTGAAAAAATAATAATCAAGAAAACAGGAATGCTGAGGATCTAGGTTGGCAAAAAAAGAGACAAAACTATTGTGGTCATTCAAGCCTAGAGGTGTCAATGTGCCAGTCTATAGATCCACTTGGCCTCCTTTTGTGCCAGTAGTCTTTTCCAATTGCCACCTCTTAGGCCAATAAAAACCCTGTCAATGCCCTTTACTATCAATCCTTTGGGGTCACATCCATGTACAGCTCTAAAATGTCACGGGATGGGTTTCAGATTCTGTGAATCAACCTCAGTGATGGCATTTTCAATGTCTAAAACATGCTCGCGGACTCTGCGCCGGAGTTCACGTGACGTCATACCAATGTAAATGAGGCCGCATGGGCAAGTTGCATGATATACAACTGCCCTAGTACATGTAATAGTATGTGTGATTTTATAGGTTTTATTGTTCCTGGAATTAGTAAACTCCATTGTTTCACAAATATGTTTACAAGCCACACATTTGGTGCACCCCCATTTGGGACCTTTGGACCCGAAAATGAATTTAGAACTGTCCTTGTGGTAACTGTGAACCAACTGATCTCTCAAATTTACTGATCTCCTAAAAGTAATGGTGGGATTTACACTAATAAGCTTGGAGATAGTACCATCCATTCGTAAGATATGCCAGTGTGAAGAACTAAGCCGACCGCCACATGGTAGCCTGGGTATCACAGCTTCTGATCCCACCGCCGCTACCAAATGTGAAGGCCGACCCCCTTCCTCCCACGTCACCAATGGGACGTAACTCCACAGGTACAGCTCTCCAGCGCCCCCTTTGTCTCTCAGGTCAGTAAGGGAACTGCACCTAGAGCAAATGGCCGCCGGGGAAGGTGTCCTGTTACCCACTGGGTATTCTAAGATTCGTGATCAGAGTAAAAGCATCAGCCCAAGATTAATTTTATGGTTTAATTTGCCTTAAGGGCGCACTAGATAATTACAGAAATATACGGTAAAGCTATACAACGTAATTACAATGGAATTGCAGTCAGAGTAAAAAATACAACGATAATGTACAAGGCTTAAAGGTATTAGCTATAGATCAATATTACCGGGTTGTAGTATGGTCATGGGAAGGCAGGGGCTTTGCCATTCCCAGGCAGTAGTCTTCAGTTACTGGATAGTCCCCAAAGCATATGTTGCTGCACCCTTGGCAAGACAAATCCGTTTTCTTTTGGTCCTTTCCTAGACCATCTTCTTGGCTTCTGTGTGTGAAATGGAATGAGCACAGGGGTACCTGGCTACAGCTCTTAAACCTGCTAGGCCCTTCCCTTTTGCTTTGAAGCACGCATATTAACTGGCCTGCAATTCATATGGAGCAGGAAACAAGGGCTTGAGCTTGAGCTATTTACCATACGACTGACCATCTTATTCAGACACTGGCCTAAACTAATTAGCATGCTAAAGCCCCTTTGATTCCTAGTGGACATCAAAACCGGTCGTACTGGATATGCTAATAGGCCCTGTGTAGTTAAAAGTTTGTGGCTCTGTGAACAGACAAGATGGAGGCTGGTATACAAAATGGCGACGTCCCTTTCCTTACACCTCCCTGCTTTTGAGGGCGCTAGGGGTATCACATTCCTGTGTTCCCCCATGCGCCCTACCGCACCCTCTCTTTGGCTAGGGTGGCAGATCCAGAAGGATTTCTGACTCTCTGTCCTCTGAAAGGTTGCACACTGGTTGGGCATAAGCCTCCCGCTCATGGTGGGCCTTCATCATGTTCACATGGAAGGCCTTCCTCCTTCCACGGGCGTGGTCCAGGGTGACCAGGTAAGTGACGGCGTTGAGCTGCTCGTGCACGAGGTATGGACCCTCCCAGGCCGCCTGAAGCTTGTTTTGGGGTACGGGGACCAGTACCCACACCTTTTGACCCACCTGGTAGGTCCGCTCACAAGCATTCTGGTCGTACCATCGCTTCTGGTCAGCCTGAGCTTGGGCCATATTGTCATGCACCAGCCGCGTCAAGGCCATCATTCGGTCCCGGAAGCGCACGACATACTCAATGACCGACACTCCAGGGGTGGTTAAATCCCCTTCCCATGCTTCCTTCACCAGAGCAAGGGGTCCCCGTACAGGAGCTCAAAGGGGGAGAACCCCGTTGAGGCCTGTGGGACCTCCTGGTAGGCAAACAGCAGGTGTGGGAGATACCGCTCCCAGTCTCTCCCGTGGGAGTCGACCAACATCTTCAGCATCTGCTTTAGGGTGCCATTGAACCGCTCACACAAGCCATTGGTCTGTGGGTGATACGGGCTGGCCACCAGATGTTGCACCTGTACCTGCTTACAGAGAGACTCCATCAGCTGCGACATGAACTGGGTCCCTCGGTGGTGAGCATTTCCTTGGGAAACCCCACTCTGGAGAAAATCTCCAGTAAGGCAGTGGCCACTTTGTCGGCCCGAATGGACGACAAAGCTACCGCCTCCGGGTACCGGGTGGCATAGTCCACTACCGTTAGTATGAAGCATTTCCCGGAGCGGCTGGGAGTGGACAGAGGTCCAATGAGATCCACAGCCACTCTCGAGAAAGGCTCTTCGATGATGGGCAGAGTTACCAGTGGGGCTTTGGGGCGCGGCCCCGCCTTACCCACCCTCTGACAGGTGTCACACGAACGGCAGTAGGCTATCACCTCGGTCCTCATTCCGGGCCAGTAGAAATGCTGAGCTAGCCTGGCCCTGGTTTTAGTGATCCCTAGGTGTCCGGCCATTGGAATCTCATGTGCGATCCGCAACAATTCCGCCCTGAACGGATGGGGTACCACTAACTGTCGGTCCCTGGGCCACACCTCCGGTGAACCCTGCTGGACCGTTACCCGGTACAGCCGTCCCTGGTCCCAAACCACTCGCTCGCGGTCGGACTCCAGGGGAGGCTGTGCCGCCTGTTCCTTGAGAGTCTTCAGGCTAGGGTCAGCTTCCAACGCTGCCTGAAATCCCTGACTTGATATGGCAAGAATTGATGAAACTGCCATGTCCTCTGTCAGTTCCCCGGGATCTGTCTCCTGGCTACTGTCTGACTCGGCAGCCACTTGGTCAGAGAGGGGGAAACCGTCGGACCTCCGCGAGGCTCCTTGGGCTTCAGCGCTCCCACTCCTGGTAACAGCGGCCACGACCGCTGAGACCACGGGTAGCGCCTGCTTTCCCTCGTCCCCTGACCAAGTCGCCGGGTCAGGCAGACTTCCCTGACTTCCTGACATCCTGGATGTGGGGAACTCCTGACCTGGGGTCCTACCTGGTGGCTCCTCTCCCTGGACACCCCCTCACCCCATGGCCTGTTCCTCTTCCTGCAGGGGCCCTAGACTCAGCAGGCTGGGTTCACTTAGGGCCCTACACTGCCCATAGCAGCCCCTCCCTCCACCTCTGAGCTATCCCCTACAGCCTCCTCACCTGTCCTCACTGTGAGCCCTGTGTGTGTAGTGTCAGTGCATGGCTTACCATCAGATTTCACTCCCTCCTCCACTGTTGGAGGCACATTCAATACATTAACATTCACAGTAGAGTCATGACATTCTTGGGGGGCCGAACTTGGGGGTTCAGTGGCCACATACTGGGACACTAGCCGCCCCAAATCGGTCCCAAGCAACACATTTGCAGGAATATTTGGCGTTACTCCCACCTCCCGCATCCCCCTCCCGGCGCCCCAATCCAAATACACCTTGGCAACGGGCAGCGCCGGTTCAACGCCTCCAATTCCGGAGACGGAAAGGGTTTTCCCAGGTACCAAGTCTTGAGGGGACACCACCTCAGGGCGTACCAGGGTTCGTTCAGCGCCTGTGTCCCGCAGTCCCATGACCGCTGAGCGGCCGATGGTGACGGGTTGGTAATTGTCTAGGGACCTCCCACCACCCTCTCCCACACACAAAACAGTGGTCGGTTTCTGGGACAGGGATGGGGCCTTCTGGCGCTGGGGACACGCAGCCTTAAAGTGTCCTGGCTGGTTGCAATTATGACAACGTCTGGGTTCTGTTCCTGGCCTGGAGAGGGCAGCCGGGGGGTACACCCCTTGCACTCTGGGGGCTGTATATGGGGCTGGGGCAGGATTGGGCTTACCCCTCTCCAGGTGCTGCTGGCAGGCTTCTTTGGCTCCGGCGCCCTGTTGTTGGCATACTCGTCTGCCAGGGCGGCTGTAGCAGAAGCCCCCTTTGGTTTCCGGTCACGGAGGAACTGCTGGAGGTCCTCTGGGCAGTTCCACAAGAATTGCTCCACGACAAACAGTTCCTGGACCTCCTGGCGGGTAGTGAGCTCTAGACCCGAGGTCCAGTGCTCTGCAGCTCTCAGCAGGGCCCGCATGTGGTCGGTACAGGTGTCCTTTGAACCCCGCTGCAGGCTCCTAAACTTCCTGCGGTACGACTCCGGGGTGGTGTTGTAGTGCTGGATCAGGGCCCGCTTGATGCTGTTGTAGTCCTGCTCCTCCCCGGCAGGTAAGTCCCCCAAAACTTCCAGGGACTTACCCCTCAAACGGGGGGTCAGGTACCTTGCCCACTGATCCAGGGCCAGATGATGTTGGAGGCATGTCCTCTCAAAAGCAAGCAGAAAGGAATCCAGGTCTCCAACCTTTTCAAGTAAGGGAAAGTCCTCCGCCCGGACCTTGGAAGCCCTTGTCTCCGGTGGGCCTGGTGCGTCCAGCGGGGGCCCGTGCTGAGCCATCTCCAGTTGGTGCCGGCGCTCCGCAGCTTCACGGCGTTCTGTAGCCTGCAACACACGTTCTGCATGCTCATGCTCTGCTGCTCTCTCTGCCGCTGCTTGCTCACGCTCTGCTGCTGTCTCTGCCGCCACCAGGAGTCTGTCATAGGCGGCGTCATTACCAGCCTCGAGCTGTGCCATAGCCGCTTGGAAAAGGGCGTCCGATCTGGACAGGCTGGGACGGGCAGGGGGTGGACAGTCCACTGTGAGACTGAGCACGGGGGTCGGGCTCCTTGTGGAGCCCTGGCTGAGCTCCCCCTCATACGTATCAAACCCCTCATAGGCCACAGCATTGGCCTCCCCCTTTGCCCTACTCCTGGTGCCTTCCGCCATCTTGGGAACCTTTGATTACTGACACAGCTGCAACCCTGACCTTGCACACAACTTATTATATTTACACTCTGACCGTCTAGTGCTGGGCTGACCTTAAGACCCCAGCAGTGAAAGTACCGCTGGTAGTCTCTAGTGTCTGGGAGTAGGGGTCCCACGCACACTATTACTCTGATCCCACCGCTGCCACCAATTTGTGAGGAACTAAGCCGACCGCCACACGGTAGCCTGGGTATCACAGCTTCTGATCCCACCTCCGCTACCAAATGTGAGGGACGATCCCCTTTCCTCCCACGTCACCAATGGGACGTAACTCCACAGGTACAGCTCTCCGGCGCCCCCTTTGTCTCTCAGGTCAGTAAGGGAACTGCACCTAGAGCAAATGGCCGCCGGGGAAGGTGTCCTGTTACCCACTGGGTATTCTAAGATTCGTGATCAGAGTAAAAGCATCAGCCCAAGATTAATTTTATGGTTTAATTTGCCTTAAGGGCGCACTAGATAATTACAGAAATATACGGTAAAGCTATACAACGTAATTACAATGGAATTGCAGTCAGAGTAAAAAATACAACGATAATGTACAAGGCTTAAAGGTATTAGCTATAGATCAATATTACCGGGTTGTAGTATGGTCATGGGAAGGCAGGGGCTTTGCCATTCCCAGGTAGTAGTCTTCAGTTACTGGATAGTCCCCAAAGCATATGTTGCTGCACCCTTGGCATAACAAATCCGTTTTCTTTTGGTCCTTTCCTAGACCATCTTCTTGGCTTCTGTGTGTGAAATGGAATGAGCACAGGGGTACCTGGCTACAGCTCTTAAACCTGCTAGGCCCTTCCCTTTTGCTTTGAAGCACGCATATTAACTGGCCTGCAATTCATATGGAGCAGGAAACAAGGGCTTGAGCTTGAGCTATTTACCATACGACTGACCATCTTATTCAGACACTGGCCTAAACTAATTAGCATGCTAAAGCCCCTTTGATTCCTAGTGGACATCAAAACCGGTCGTACTGGATATGCTAATAGGCCCTGTGTAGTTAAAAGTTTGTGGCTCTGTGAACAGACAAGATGGAGGCTGGTATACAAAATGGCGACGTCCCTTTCCTTACAGCCAGTATTTGGTGATGGCATCCCTAATTTCACCACTCCTGGAGTTAAAATCAAGAACACATCGTACCTGATCTTCTTTTTTTGTGATTTTTCGCTTGTACAGAAGTTCGGCTCTATCACTCCTCTGGGCCCTTTGATAAGAGCTACAAATGGTCTTTTTCCCATAACTACGTTTTTTGAACCGTTCGCAAAGATGGACCGCCTGTTTTTCAAACGAATCATTGTTCGAGCAAATCCTCTTAGCATGTAAGACTTGTCCGGTTGGGATATTCCTGATTAGGTGTGGAGGATGCTGTGAGGAAGCATGTAACAATGCATTAACAGATGTACTCTTTCTGAATAGGTCAGTTTGTAATAGACCATCTTTGTCAACATTAATCGTAATATCCAAGATCTCAATTCTATTAACATCACTTTTATATGTGAGTTTAATATTCTTGGAATTAGCATTCAATACACAAAAAAATTTATACAGTTCAGCCTGGGTCCCTTGCCAAATCATTAGGACATCATCAATATACCTCCACCAGGTAACGACCTTATGACTTAGTTGGTGGGTGCAATTTGAAAAATTTCCCGTTCCCAGAGGCCTAAAAACAAATTTTCATATGAGGGCGCACAAGACACCCCATAGCAGTCCCCTGTACTTGAAGAAAAAATGATTCCCGATACACAAAAAAGTTATGTGTTAGAACAAACTCCAAGGCCTTGATGAGAAAAACACATACATTCTCATCAAGATGACTATTGCCAAGGAAGAAGGTCACTGCTTCTATACCATCATGATGTCGTATTGAAGTGTATAGTGACTCGACATCACATGTGACGAGAATCATATTTTCCTCCAATTGTATGCCATCCAATTTCCTCAAAGTATCAGTAGTTTCTTTACGGAAAGACGGCAACATTTCCACAAGTGGTTTAAGATAAAAATCAACTAATTTCGAAATCGGGTCTGAGATGTTGTTAACCCCAGATACGATGGGCCTACCTTGGGGTGTCTTTGGGACTTTATGTATCTTTGGCAACAAGTAGATACTTGCTATCATAGGGTCATCAATCCACAGACCCTCCATCTGTTTTGGTGTTAAAATGCCTTCAGTTACAGTCCCTTGTAGAAGATCATGAAGTTCGCTCCTGAATTTGGAAAGTGGATTAAAGGTTAGTCGTTTGTAGCATAGTGAATTCTTAAGTTGTCTCATCATTTCCTTCTCATAAGCTGCAACCGACCATACCACCACATTACCACCCTTATCCGATGGTTTAATAATTACCTGTTTAAGGTTCATCAATTCCTTAAGGGCACGTCTCTCATCTCTACGGAGGTTGTCCTGCTTGATGGTTTCCGGAATATTTTGGACTTCCTTCATGACTAATTGTATAAAAAGATCGATGACAGGTACGGTATTAATTTGAGAGAAATTCTTCGATTTTGAAACGAGGTGTTTAGGATATTCATAACTTGTAGAACCTCCTGCCTCCCCAGCCAATTCCTCTAAAATCTGGATTGCTTTCGTCTCGGCTTCTGTTGGAATATAATCGTCACAGGCTTGATTAAGATATAATTTTTTGAAAAATAATTTCCTTGCAAAAAGTTGCAAATCCTTAAAAATTGTGAAGCGATCAGGAGCAGAAGATGGTGAAAAAGTCAAACCCTTCCTAAGTAAATTCACTTGAGCCTGTGACAGAACAACATCAGATAAGTTGATTACCTTCATGGAATTTTGCTGGGGTTCATCCTCATGGTCAGAGTGGGCATTTTTAAGGCGCCTTCTGGTGTTATAACCCCGGAAACAATCCTCCTTTCTTCTCTGAATAAACCTCATATGGTAGTCACCGTCTTGATTAGTTGAAGATGCAGATGTACCAACACTAGATGTACCAATGGATTCTAATATAGGAGCACCCTTATCAAGAGTATCACTATGACTCCATTTATATACCTTGTTGTCATTTCTATCCTGTAAATCTCTTTGAAATTTTTTATTTTTAGTGCTTGAGATATCCTTCTCCCATCCATCACAGCCAGGGGTGGGATTAAAATTTTTAACAACAGGTTCTGTATTTGTGTATTTTTTTAAGCCACACCCATTTACACGCACCTTTTCCTCAAACATATACAAGTAGGGGCGCAGTCAAACAGTTGAAAAAAAATAAATGGGAATGAGATCAGAACAGTGCACATTCTGGCCAGCGGCTCTCCTGACCCGAGTGTGACAGCTGCATATATTTCTATGCAGCTGTCTCACTTGACTGACCGATTGGCCAGGCTGTGCGCTACATTCTGATTCATATGACCAGACCACATATTACCACCACATAGTGACCGAACAATACCACATACAAGGAACAAATACCGCCACACCTTGGCCAGACCACATATTACAACCACATAGTGACCGAATAATACCACATACAAGGAACAAATACCACCACACCATGGCCAGACCACATATTACCACCACATAGAGAATGAATACTACAATACTGATCATTAATTTTAAAAAAACACAATACTAAGTGCCATTGTATACAGGAACTCTGTATTTACTGTCAGTGTACAGGTAATACAGTGATCACTGGTGACACTATACACAGGAGCTCTGTATACAGTGTCAGTGTACAGGTAATACAAGGATCACCAGTGTCATTATACACAGGAGCTCTGTATATAGTGTCAGTGTACAGGTAATACAGGGATCACCAGTGACATTATGCACAGGACTGCTGTATATAGTATACAGTGTATAGTGTCAATGTACAGGTAACACACTCACCAGTGACATCTCTAGCTGAAGTCCTTCATCTTTGCTTTTCTTTTTCATCCAGTGCAGACCGCCATCACTTCTTCCAGCCAGGACTCGTCTGCATAAAATAACACAGTTACCTAGAGCACCACTTCCAGAGCACATTCCTCACTTTTTCCCTTCTACGCTACACATCTGATTACAGATATGCACCCACAATCAATATATAGTTGGTTATTATGCAATCCACCATTCCAAATATAAATTATAATTCACCACTGTGCACCCACTAACTATAAATAGCCACTTTCCCCATTTAATATATAAATTAGCACCTGTACTCTTTCCCCAAAATCATTACCAGGCACTTCATCTTCAACGCCCCCACTATCTATCTCCCACTCTAACCCTAACCCCAATTCATTATATTTACATGCCCCTTCCGCCCCAATTCATTGTCATGTCTTTCTCTCCCATCCTCTATTCATTATCGACTGCTCTACCCTACATTCAATACATCATTTACTCCCCCACCATCAAAATTCATTATTTGTTCTCCCCATAGATCCCCAGCCCCCACCTTCAATTCATCATTTGCTCTCCTCACCCCCCACCTTCAATTAAATTGCTGTGCTCCATCACTCACACTGAATTAATCATTTGCAGTCCCTCATCCTCTCCCCCACTTCATCATTTGCAATCCCCCACTACAATTTGAAGTACCCTTACTTCATCCATTGCAGTCCCCTATCCACCCCCTCACTTCTGCACTGCCCCATTCATTTGCAGCACCCTATCCCCCTTCCATTTCATCATGTGCAGTCCCCTTCCCCCCACTTCATCATGTACAGTCCCCCTTACCCCCATTTCATCATGTGTAGTTCCCCTTACCAATTCATCATGTGCAGTCCCGCTTACCCCCTCTTCATCATGTGCAGTCCCTCTTACCCCACTTCATCATATGCAGCCCCACTCCTCCCACTTCATCATGTGCAGCCCAACTCCCTCCACTTCATCATGTGCAGCCCAACTCCCCCCACTTCATCATATGCAATCCCCCTTACCCTCCCAGTCATCATGTGCAGCCCCACTCCCCCTTCATCATGTGCAATCCCCCTTACCCCGTTATCAAGTGCAGCCCCACTCCATCATGTACAGCACCACTCCCCCCACTTCATCATAGTAACATAGTAACATAGTTATTAAGGTTGAAGGAAGACTTTAAGTCCATCTAGTTCAACCCCTATCCTAACCTGCCCTAACATGTTGATCCAGAGGAAGGCAAAAAAAACCCAAGTGGCAAACAGTAAGCTTCACATTGGGGAAAAAATTCCTTCCCGACTCCACATACGGCAATCAGACTAGCTCCCTGGATCAACGCAATATCTAGGAAACTAGTGAATATAGCCTGTAATATTATACTTTTCAAGAAAGGCATCTAGTCCCTTCTTAAATTTTAGTAGGGAATCACTCATTACTAGTGTTGAGCGATGCTACCCGATATCCTAAAATATCGGATCGGATTGGATCGGCCCGATACTCAAAAAGTATCGGGTATCGCCGACCCGATACCGGAAACACAATGCAAGTCAATGGGACAGAAATATCGGAACTATAAAATACCCTTTCTTTCCTTGTAAACACTAAATATACACACATAGAATACATATATATACATGTCATTGTGACATATATATATATACATATATTTATAGTTCATACACTTCTACATAGTAAAACAGCCTCTGATTCAATTGCCGGGTAATGCCGGCTTTTGTGAAAATACAGAAGCACCCGACATGAAATGACACATGGTTTACATAGAGTTAACCATGTCTTTTCATGTAGTTTGATATCTGGTTTTCACAAACAATTACATAAGTGTATGTGTGCAAAATTTCACACCTGTAGGGGTTAATTAAAGATGTAAATTCGTTGTAAAAAAAACTGACTTTTTTGCTACGAATTTACACCTTTAATTAACCCCTACATGTGTCAAATTTTGCACACATACACTCACGTAATTGTTAGTGAAAACAATATATCAAACAACATGAAATGACATGGTTAACTCTATGTAAACCATGTGTCATTTCATGTCGGCTTCTGTATTTTCACAAAAGCCGGCAATTGAATTAGCGGCTATTATACTATGTAGAAGTGTATGAACTATAAATATATATATATATATGTGTCACAAATTCAATGACATGTATATATATATATATGAGGTGTAAAATTGTTGAAAAAAAAATGCGTGGGCTCCCGCCCTATTTTCTCAACCAGACAGACAAAGCCAGCGAGTGGGGGCAGATAATAATAGCCCAGAGAGGGACCATTATTTTTGGCCCCCCCCTGGCTACTAACATCTGCCCCCAGACACCCCAGAAAAGGCAAATCTATAATTAGATTCGCCCTTTCTGGCACTTTGCCCGTCTATTCCCATTGCCCTGTAGCGGTGGCGAATGGGTTAATAAGGGGTTAAAGCCACCTTGCTATTGAAAGGTGACTTTAAGCCAGGTTAATAATTGAGAGCTGTCAATTAGACAACTATCAATTATTAATCCTATTGTATGAAATAAAAATAAAACACACACTTTAATTAAAAATCATTTTAATGAAATAAACACACAGTTTTTGACAAGATTTTATTTTACTGCCATTCCTTGCGAAGCCCTTGTTCACCTGTAATAAAAATAAAATAATAAAGCAACATTAGTCTTACCTATCTGATGTTCAGTCAGGTCCCCGATGTAATCCTTCTGAAAGAGTTAATGTTTATTACAGAGACTGCAGCTAATGCTGACAGTCTCACAGTAAACCCCCGAATGAATGAGCTCCTCTCCTGGCTGACAGGAGAGGAAGTGGTTGGCATAATTGATTGCTTCCCACTTTTACTTCAGGTCAGCCAGGGACACCCTCAGCATCAGTGACGTCAGAGGGAATCCCGGCTGACCTGAAGTGAACTGATTAACAAAAATAAGGGATCCCCTCTAAAAAAAATGGCGTGGGGTCCCCCCTATTTTTGTTAACCAGCCTGATAAAGCAGACTACTGAGGCCTGGTTTTTCAGGCTGTTAAGGAGCCAAAATCCATGGACCTTGCAAGCCGGATAATACCAGGCCACAGCAGTCTGCTTTTCTTGGCTGGTTAACAAAAATAGGGGATCCCCTCGAAAAAAAAATGGCGTGGGGTCCCCCCTATTTTTGTTAGCCAGCCAGATGAAGCAGACTGCTGAGGCCTGGTTTTTCAGGCTGGTAAGGATCCAATATCCATGGACCTTGCAAGCCTGATAATACCAGGCCAAAGCAGTCTGCTTAGCTTGGCTGGTTAACAAAAATAGGGGATCCCCTCGAAAAAAAAATGGCATGGGGATCCCCCTATTTTTGTTAACCAGCCAAGTAAAATGCAGACTGCTGCGGCCTGGTATTAAAAGACTGTCAAGGCCCATGGATTTTGGCCCTCAACAGCCTATTGTGGCACTTTACCCGGCTCTTCCCACTTGCCCTGTAGCGGTGGCAAGCAGGGTAATAAGGGGTTAATGTCACCTTTGATTGATCGGTGACAATAAGCCCGGTTAATAGAGTTGAGCGATACTTTCCGATATCAAGAAGTATCGGATCGGAATGGGTATCGCCGATACCCAAAAAGTATCGGCGATACCCGATGCCGATACCGGAAATCTAATGCAAGTCTATGGGACAAAAAAATTGGAATTAAAAAAAAACCATTCTTGCCTTGTAGGTTAATTGTACATGAAGCAAAACAACAAAGAGTAATGTAGAATGTATTGGGGGAGGTGGAGGAGACATTAAAGGCATAGATGTTTAACCCAATCAAATGGAATAGCAGGAATACTTTTTTTTAAAAGACGTTCGGATTGACAAAGAAATTGACTATGTTGTTAATCTTTTTTCTATTTTGGCACATATGTATGTTTCACAACTTCCATGCTCTTCACCTTTTTTACTTATGCCACACTTTCTCCTTCATGATCTTCAGCAGCATCATCTTTTTATTAAATTATTCTTCATCTTCACCTTATTTATCTTCTTCTTAAACTTCTTGCTATTCATCTTTTTGTTAACATTACTCATATTCTTCTTATTCAACTATTATTCTTCATCATATTCAACTTCTTCATCTTCTTCCTATTCATCTTCTTCATCATATTCTTATTTGTGACACACATTCCTGTAGTTGTAATCTGTAAAAGTTTGAAGATTTCATCCTTCCGTTCTTGCTGGAACAAAACATTTAAATTACAACAGTATTTGTCCGCGTTCAGTTTAGCCTGCAGCAGCAGCAGGCATTTTCCAGGGGCACCACGAGGAGGAACGGACTCACCCCCATACACTGCTTAGTCTTCTTCTGCTTATAATTTAGAGCATATATTTTGCTCCTAATTTTGGTCTTATACTTAATGTTCTTCTGCTTTTTGTTCTTCTGCTTCTTGTTCTTCTGTCTCTTGTTCTGTATCTTGTAGTTTGTCTCAATCTTCTTTGTCCTGTTGGTGATCTTCTGGGTAATCTTTTATTTCTTCTTTGTGATGGTGTTCAGGCTCGTTGTCTTGATGGTCGTCGTCCTTGGGGTCGTCTTCTTCCGGGTGGTCTTCAGGGTCGTCGTCGTCTTCAGGGTCGTCGTCGTCTTCAGGGTCCTCGTCTTCAGGGTCCTCGTCTTCGGGCTCATCGTCTTCTTCGGGGTCGTCGTCTTCTTCGGGGTGTTTTTCAGGGTCGTCGTCTTCAGTGTTGGAGATCCAGAGTGATTACCCAAAAAAACATTTCAAAAATCTTCAACTTGGAAATGTAGCTGAAGGTACAAGAAGGCTGAGTAACTTCCGACAACCAGATGATGGTACTGGAACCCGGACGGGTATCAGAAGGTACAAGAGCCAATGGAAGTAACGAGGACCAGCTGACTGTGCTGGAACCCGGAGGGGCAGCAGAAGGAAAAGAGCCAATGGCACAACCAAGGACCAGCTGACGTTACTGGGACACGGTTACTAAGCAGGAGGTACCTGTGCTCCAAAGCACTACCAAGGACCAGCAGACGTTGCTGGAACTCGGATACCGAGATGGAGGCACCTAGGCCAAAGGCACTGCGGAGAACCAGCTGACGGTACTGGAACCCGGACGGGTAGCAGAAGGTACCCATGAAAATTTAAGTTGACAGGCCGCGAGCCGGCTGCAGTTACCGAATCCCACAGTCCTACAGTGGGTGATTGTCCTATTGTCACAACGGAAACAGCCTTTATTTACATATCCCGCAGCACACATAGGAAGCACCTAAACTGCAGGCACCATAGAGTCGGCTAACCCAACCGCAACACGACAGGACAACTTATTGGAGGCTAAGTGACGTTGACACTGACAGGAAACAGCTGGCGTGCTGTAACCAGTCTGGGCAGGAGTGAGTACCAGTGCCAATTACACTTCCGAGCACCAACTGGCGGTGTTGGAGCCCAGGGTTGAGAGGAGAACAGGATAGAGGCAGCAGTACTTTTTGCTGTTCACACAGCAGGGGAACAGCTGACATTACTGAACCCCAGTAACACAGGAGCAAGTGTTGACTGTGCAAACAGCACTTCCGAGCACCAACTGGCGGTGTTGAAGCCCAGGGATGACAGGAGAACAGGGTGGAGGCAGCAGGACTTTTTGCCGTTCACACAGCAGGGGAACAGCTGACATTACTGAACCCCAGTAACACAGGAGCAAGTGTTGACTGTGCAAACAGCACTTCCGAGCACCAACTGGCAGTGTTGAAGCCCAGGGATGACAGGAGAACAGGGTGGAGGCAGCAGGACTTTTTGCAGTTCACACAGCAGGGGAACAGCTGACATTACTGAACCCCAGTAACACAGGAGCAAGTGTTGACTGTGCAAACAGCACTTCCGAGCACCAACTGGCGGTGTTGGAGCCCAGGGTCAAGGAGGATGTGTAAATACTATATACAGTATTTGCCTTGTTGTTACGTGTCAATTAAAAATGTAGATACTCAAAACAAGAGAAAGATAACCTTTACTACCATAAGATGATGATTTTAATTAAACAAACGTATATAAATAAAGAATTGACAAAAATAAATGCATACATTAACATGTCTAACAGCAATGCAAACCAAAAAAAATGTTGGTAATGAATCTGATATACGGTTTTAAATAAAAGCATACAAGTACATTTCAGAATACATTAATGATGTATAAGTAACAGTATGTACACCTGTTATATTGTATAGACAATGAATGTAGGACTTAAAAACATCCTCAGCATCACAAGTTATCTGTGACATCCAAAAAAAATTCATTCGGTGAATAATGTCACTAAACCGTTTCTACAAATATATAAAATCTTCATCATGTAATACTCATAATATGGGCCAATAATCATTTTTATTAACAAATATAACCTTTAAAAAGTGCATAGTGCATAGTGAAAATTGCTATTTATGCCTAACTGTGGACTTGCAAGAATGACAACTGATAGATAAGGTATATATAGATGAGACTGCATAGCCACAGATGGTGAATGTCGATCCAATACTGTAACTCAATAAAGTGTGCGGGACTACTCCAGATCTTTTTTCATATAGCTTTATAAACAGGGTACGTGCATGTATGCTTGCGCCTTTGTTTGGACGCATAGACTGTCTTTGTGCTGTCAAGCGTTGGGTAGTGGAGCGTCTGTGCGTCTTATGACGCAGACTAACATTCACGTTGCGCATCGTTCATCATCGCTAGCGTACCGACAACACAAAGCCGTTGTCATGACAGATTTACTCAATAAACATGCACCTATGATGAAACATACACGCATGTGCCCTATTACAGAAGAAGCTACAAGAAAAACGCGTGTGAGAGTGTGCCGCAGCCTTTTTTTTAAGGTACAGTATTATATCGGCATTGTACAGGTGTCGCTATTCAGTCTGATAACTACGGTAGATCTCATTCACCTTTTCTATCACTTGTCGTTGTTTCAGCACCACTTGCAGGTATATATTTTGCTATTGTCACTATGCACAATTTTCTTTTTCGAGGTAATGCCTGATTTGTAGCCCTGATTATCAGGATTACATGATGGACCTATATGATATGAGGTGTAAAATTGTTAATTAAATATGTATATTTTTGAATGACACAAATATAAGTTATGATGAGGAGGATTAGTCCTACATCCATTGTTTGCACTATATTAGAGGTGTACATCACGTTCCTTACGCAACAATGGATTATTAAATTTACTTGTATGCCTTCATTTAAAACCCGAGAACACTGAAGGCTAACCTTCGCACTGCAGCTGTTGTCAAAGTTCAACCCACATTATGCACTTCCAACCTTGCACATTTGAGTCATGATGTGAGTTGGATTTTTCAAAGTACTGGAGTGACAAGGTTCGCCATCAGTACCCTATAGCATAAGTTGGCTTTTGTGTTTGCATTTGTGTTGGACATGTGCATATCTGCAATAATATGTTCAAATTTGTTAGTTACAGATTTGTGCCAAAGACTAATCATTTTATGGTTGTAAAGGTGCCGTTTCACTCGTTTACAGCATAGAAATAATGGTTTAGCCTCATATGTATGTGTAGCACTAGCCACTTTGACTTTTCATGTTGTTTTCAGCATGTGTAGGTAGCAGTTATTATTGCCGGACACACAGCAGGGGAACAGCAGGCGTTACTGAACCCCACAAACACATCAGCGATTGTTATTATCTGTGCATCCAACACTTCCGAGCAGCAACTGGCGGTGTTGAAGCCCAGGGTCAAGGAGGGTGTAGGCAGAGGCCTAGTATGATCTGGTGTCAAGTTGATTTTGAGGTAGCATGAATTTTTGCCAGACACACAGCAGGGGAACAGCAGGCGTTACTGAACCCCACAAACACATCAGCGATTGTTATTATCTGTGCATCCAACACTTCCGAGCAGCAACTGGCGGTGTTGAAGCCCAGGGTCAAGGAGGGTGTAGGCAGAGGCCTAGTATGATCTGGTGTCAAGTTAATTTTGAGGTAGCATGAATTTTTGCCAGACACACAGCAGGGGAACAGCAGGCGTTACTGAACTCCACAAACACATCAGCGATTGTTATTATCTGTGCATCCAACACTTCCGAGCAGCAACTGGCGGTGTTGAAGCCCAGGGTCAAGGAGGGTGTAGGCAGAGGCCTAGTATGATCTGCTGTAAGTTGATTTTGAGGTAGCATGAATTTTTGCCAGACACACAGCAGGGGAACAGCAGGCGTTACTGAACCCACAAACACATCAGCGATTGTTATTATCTGTGCATCCAACACTTCCGAGCAGCAACTGGCGGTGTTGAAGCCCAGGGTCAAGGAGGGTGTAGGCAGAGGCCTAGTATGATCTGGTGTCAAGTTGATTTTGAGGTAGCATGAATTTTTGCCAGACACACAGCAGGGGAACAGCAGGCGTTACTGAACCCCACAAACACATCAGCGATTGTTATTATCTGTGCATCCAACACTTCCGGGCAGCAACTGGCGGTGTTGAAGCCCAGGGTCAAGAGGGGTGTAGCAAGGCCTAGTATGATCTGGTGTCAAGTTGATTTTGAGGTAGCATGAATTTTTGCCAGACACACAGCAGGGGAACAGCAGGCGTTACTGAACCCCACAAACACATCAGCGATTGTTATTATCTGTGCATCCAACACTTCCGAGCAGCAACACGCGGTGTTGAAGCCCAGGGTCAAAGAGCGTGTAGGCAGAGGTCTATTATGATCTGGTGTAACGTTGATTTTGAGGTAGCATGAATTTTTGCCAGACACACAGCAGGGGAACAGCAGGCGTTACTGAACCCCACAAATACATCAGCGATTGTTATTATCTGTGCATCCAACACTTCCGAGCAGCAACTGGCTGTGTTGAAGCCCAGGGTCAAGGAGGGTGTAGGCAGAGGCCTAGTATGATCTGGTGTCAAGTTGATTTTGAGGTAGCATGAATTTTTGCCAGACACACAGCAGGGGAACAGCAGGCGTTACTGAACCCCACAAACACATCAGCGATTGTTATTATCTGTGCATCCAACACTTCCGAGCAGCAACTGACGGTGTTGAAGCCCAGGGTCAAGGAGGGTGTAGGCAGAGGCCTAGTATGATCTGGTGTAATGTTGATTTTGAGGTAGCATTAATTGTTGCCAGACACACAGCAGGGAACCAGCAGGCGTTACTGAACCCCACAAACACATCAGCGATTGTTTTGATCTGGCATCCAACACTTCGAGCAGCAACTGGCTGTGTTGAAGCCCAGGGTCAAGGGGGTATTGAAAAAAAATAGAGAGTTTTTGCCTTGTTACGTGGCACTTGGAAATGTATGTACTCAAAACAAGAAAACTTAAGCTTTACTAGGACAATAAAATGATGAATTTCAATTCCAAAAATAAAAGTAAACACCCTTAAAATATAAACGCATATAAGCACATGCCAACAAGAATGGAACACCAACCACAAACAATTTACTTTTAAAAATATAGGGGTTGAAATGAATGAATACAAGTACACAGGGCCGGCGTCAGCACCCGGCACACCCGGGCAAGTTCCGGGGCCCTGAGCAGGCGGGGGGCCCACTCGCCGTCTGGCCCCCCGCGCCGTTAGCGGAGGAGAGCGGTGTCAGCGCCGCCACTGGGCCCCCCCCGCTTGCTCAGGGCCCCGGCATCAGCTGGTACAATACTTACCTCTCCCTATGCCTCCGCTGCCGCAGCTCCGGGCTCCAGGGGGCGCGGCGCTTCCTCTCACAGCAGCGCCGCTGAATGACATCATCATTCAGCGGCCGGCTGTGGCAGAGAGCGCGGACGCTGGACAGGTAAGACGTGTGTGTGTGTGTCTCTGTGTGTGTCTGTGTGTATGTAGTTCGGTGCTTTGTGTGTGTATGTGTGTGTGTATGTATGTGAGAGAGTGATTGTGTGCTGTGGTGCTGTCTGTGTGTGATGATGGGCAGGCATTGCTGATAATGGGGAGGCATTGATGATGATGATGGGAGAAGATGATGATAATGGGCAGGCATTGATGATGGGGAGAAGATGATGATGGGAAGGCATTGCTGATAATGGGGAGGCATTGATGATGATGGGGAGAAGATGATGATGGGCAGGCATTGCTGATAATGGGGAGGCATTGATGATGATGGGGAGAAGATGATGATGGGCAGGCATTGATGATGATGGGGAGGAGATGATGATGGGCAGGCATTGCTGATAATGGGGAGGCCATGATGATGATGGGGAGAAGATAATGATAATGGGCAGGTATTGATGATAATGGGCAGGCATTGATGATGGGGAGAAGATGATGATTGGCAGGCATTGATGATGATGGGGAGGAGATGATGATGGGCAGGCATTGCTGATAATGGGGAGGCATTGATGATGATGGGGAGAAGATGATGATAATGGGCAGGCATTGATGATAATGGGCAGGCATTGATGATGGGGAGAAGATGATGATGGGCAGGCATTGATGATGATGGGGAGGAGATGATGATGATGATGGGCAGGCATTGATGATAATGGGGAGGCCATGATGATGATGGGGAGGCAATGATGATGATAAGGAGACAATGATGATGATGGGGAGGCAATCATGATGATAATGGGGAGTCTTTCCACAGCGCCCTTTCCTGAGCCGTAACAGTGCAGAACGCAGTACAGCACAGAGGAGAGCGCCATATTTTGTATGGAGCATTATTTTGGGTCCAGTATTTTGTATGGAGCATTATATGGGGGGTGACATCCTGCATGGGGTATTATATGGGTGATGAGGGGGAGACTGTGGTGCCCATAATATTGTATGGAGGACTGTACTGTCCAGTCTGTTCTGTGCGCTGTGAGGATTTGGCGGTTTTTGAGCTATTGTACAATTTACAATAGATTTCAGTCATGTAATGGAAGAAGTGAAGTATTTGGCATTGTACTGTACCCATATTTCTCTGCTGTATCTGTGCATCATGAATTGTGGTCTGTGTTAAAGGGGCCCACTGAGGCTCTTTCGCCCGGGGCCCATAAAAACCTGGAGCCGGCCCTGCAAGTACATTTTTGTTTTTATTAATGATGCGTAAGGAACGGTATGTAAAACCATAATATAGTGCAGACAATGAATTTTGTAATAGAAAGCATCATCATTAAAATTTATAAGTGACAGTCACACACATTTAAATACTTTCATTTATGAAAATTGATACTTCGGACAGCATATAATACATGTCCAGCATGGACTCATTGATTTAATGACGCATTAATGTAATATGAAAAAAAAAATTTTTAAAAATACAGCATGCATTGTCAAAATTAAAGTGTGTGCCTGCAAGTGGAGGTGAAACAAAGGCAACGGATAGCTAAGGTATATACTATGTCTGTATCAGACAGTGCATAGCCTCTAAAGGCGAATGGGGATGTCATACTGTACGTCAATAAAGGCTGCGGCAGCACTCATGCACTTTTTGCTTTTACACTGTTGTTAATTGTTGTTATTAATTGGCAATCCAGAGAAATAAGCCAATGGAGTGAATTCTGTAATAAAAACTGCATGAATACGGTCATCGGTGCGGTCGCTCCTAGAGTCTTACCTCCATTTCTGGCGGACTTTGAGGATGTATTCTCGGAGAAAGGGTGTCAGGAACTACCTCCTCATCGCGTGTATGACTGTTCTGTAAAACTGCTCCCTGAGGCCAAGTTACCTAAATCTAGGTTGTATAACCTTTCTGGTCCTGAGAGACAGGCCATGAAGGATTATATTTCAGAGAGTCTGGCTAAGGGGCATATTAGACCTTCATCTTCCCCGGTGGCCGCGGGGTTCTTCTTTGTGAAGAAGAAAGATGGAGGCCTACGCCCTTGCCTGGATTTCCGTGAACTCAATCGGATTACGGTCCGAGATCCGTATCCGCTCCCACTTATTCCCGATCTCTTCAATCAGAACGTGGGCGCCAAATGGTTCTCTAAGTTGGATCTCAGGGGGGCGTACAATCTGATTAGGATGAAGGAGGGGGATGAGTGGAAGACGGCGTATAACACTCCTGAGGGGCATTATGAGAACCTTGTCATGCCATTTGGTCTGACTAATGCCCCGGCGGTGTTCCAACACTTTGTTAATGACATTTTTCGCCGCCTGGTGGGACAGTTTGTTGTCATATATCTGTATGACATCTTAATTTACTCGCCAGATCTGGTGTCTCATCAGGAGCATGTTAGGCAGGTGTTGCAGATCTTGCGGGATAATAAACTGTACGCCAAATGGGAAAAGTGTGTGTTCGCCGTACAGGAACTTCAGTTTTTAGGTTTCCTGGTGTCAGCGTCTGGTTTTCGTATGGACCCTGGGAAAGTGCGGGCAGTTCTTGAGTGGGATCTGCCAGAGGATCTTAAGGCACTACAACGTTTCCTGGGGTTTGCTAACTACTACCGGAAATTTATTCGTAATTTCTCGTCCATAGTTAAACCTCTCACAGACATGAATAAAAAAGGGACGGATTTTTCTAGGTGGTCTGACAAGGCTTGTCAAGCGTTTTCCTCCTTGAAAAAATGTTTTGCTTCGGCTCCCATACTCATTCAACCGGATGCGTCACAGCCGTTCATTGTGGAGGTGGACGCTTCTGAGGTAGGGGTGGGAGCAGTTTTGTCACAGGGTTAGTCCCCTGGTAAGTGGCACCCGTGCGCTTTCTTCTCTAAAAAATTGTCGTCCGCTGAGAGGAATTACGATGTCGGCAATAGGGAGCTCTTGGCCATTAAGTTAGCTTTTGAGGAGTGGCGTCATTTTTTGGAGGGGGCAGTTCACCCGGTCACCGTCATCACCGATCACAAGAACCTGCTGTATTTAAGGGTATGCCACACTAAACAATATCGCTAACGGGATCGCTAAAAAACGTCACTATTTAGCGATCCCGTTAGCGATATTGTTCAGTGCGGCAGCTTCCAGCGACGAGCTTCCTGCTGTGATCTCGCTCGTCGCTGGAATCGCTCCGGACCCTATTTCATCGCTGGCGCTCCCGCTGGGTAAGTATCTAATCGCTGTGTGGCACCTTTTCTTAGCGATTTAGCGGTACTTTTGTACCGCTAAAGTCGTTAAGAAGATCGCTAACGGCGATAGCGTCGTTAACTATATCGCTAAATGCGGCAGCATTTAGCGATATAGAAACAATCCCGCTAGCGATCTCATTAGTATGCAACGCTAACGAGATCGCTAGCGGGATTGTTTAGTGTGGCAGTACCTTAAGAGTCCGCAAAACGTCTGAATCCCAGACAAGCTAGGTGGTCGTTATTTTTTACCAGGTTTAATTTTGTTGTCACATATCGTCCTGGGTCAAAAAATGTAAAGGCGGATGCCTTGTCTCGTAGTTTCCCTGGGGCCTGGAAGATGGATGACCCGGTTCCGATCCTTCAGGAGGGGGTGGTGGTGTCGGCAGTATGCTCTGAGCTTGAGAAGGAGGTATTGGAGGCTCAGGGGGACGCCCCTGTTGGACCTCCAGGGAGACTGTTTGTTCCGGATCACTTGCGACTAAAGGTGATTGAGGCACACCATAACTCAGCCTTGGCAGGACACCCAGGGAGTAAAGCAACTGTGGATCTCCTCTCGCAGCAGTTTTGGTGGCCTAACTTACATAGGGAGGTGGTAACTTTTGTTGCGTCCTGTGGGGTTTGTGCGCGCTCTAAGACCCCACATACCCGTCCGTCTGGGGCCGTCTTACCTTTGAAGATCCCAGAGCGTCCGTGGACTCATCTGTCTATGGACTTTATTACGGACCTCCCGCCGTCTTCGGGTAAAACAGTCATACTTGTTGTAGTGGACAGGTTCAGCAAGATGGCTCATTTTATCGCTCTTCCTGCTCTTCCTAATGCTAAAACTCTGGCGCAGGTGTTCATTGAGGAGATTGTGAGGCTTCACGGGGTACCCTCCGATGTGGTGTCGGATCGAGGGTCTCAGTTTGTGTCCAAATTCTGGAAGGCATTTTGTACACGGCGGGGGATGCAGTTGTCGTTTTCATCGGCTTTTCATCCGCAGTCCAATGGTCAGACAGAACGTCTGAACCAGAGTTTGGAGACATATCTCCGGTGTTTTGTGTCAGAGAACCAGGAGGACTGGGCTTCTTACTTGCCTCTGGCGGAATCTGCTCTTAACAATAGGCGGAGCGAGTCCACTGGTAAGTCCCCGTTTTTTGGGGCATATGGTTTTCACCCCCAGTTTTGTACTTTCAGTAGGGGGGCTCTTCGGGGGTTCCTGAGGAAGAACGATTTTCGTCATCACTTGCTTCAGTGTGGAGAGGAGTGCTGAACAATCTTAGTACTATGGGGAACCGATACAAACGTATGGCTGACAGGAGGAGAGTGTCTGGTCCGGACCTATGTGTGAACGATCGGGTATGGTTGTCTACCAAGAATATAAAACTCAAGGTTCCCTCTTGGAAACTGGGTCCCAGGTTCATCGGGCCATACAGGATCAGTTCTATAATTAATCCGGTGGCATTCCGTCTTGACCTCCCCCCTACGTTTAAAATTCACAACGTGTTCCACAGATCTTTGCTTAAGAGGTATGTGGTGCCGAGGATACCATCACCTTTACCTCCTCCTCCTGTGGTGGTCAATGGTAACTTGGAGTTTCAGGTGTCGAAAATCATCGATTCACGTCTTAACCGCCGGTCCCTTCAGTACCTGGTTCATTGGAGGGGGTATGGTCCTGAGGAGAGGACGTGGGTTCCTGTGTCGGATATTAACGCAGACCGATTAATTTGGGCCTTCCACACGACTCACCCGGATAAACCTGGCTCTGAGGGTCCAGAGGCCCCTCGTAGAAGGGTGGTACTGTCACGCGTGTGTCGCCACGAAGATCGTCGCGATTACACAACCTGACTTTGCGCAGCTGAGTTTTTGGTGCTTGGTGTTTTTCGGCAGTGAGGGAGTTAATTCTCTCTCTCTCTGTGCTAGACGAGGCCCGGCCTCGCCCAGCTGCAGTTAATGCTGCAGTAATGAGATTCCTTCAAATACCTGCCAGTCTGCTAGGAATGTGTCGGTGAAAGCATTCATGCAGACCAGCAGAGCGGATCGTGGTATTGTGAAGTCTGAAGTGAAGAGTACCTGGTGTAGTTTTTTCCCCTCCTCGCTTTATCATTTACCTCCGTACCCATTGGTGTTCCCTCTGTTTTTGTGGTGTGAGTTTTGTATGCAAGGTGGATTTTAGTTTACCCCTTGTACTGTCTCGTTCGTCTATTACTGTGTTTAGGCATATACCTTCCAGTCCCCTGTGTTGTGATCGGGGTCCTTCTCAGGACTAGATTACTGAAGGTCAGGGATTTGCAGGAGATAGGGTTACGCTGGTGGCCTGGACCTCTGTACCATCAACAGTACCTCCAGGTAGAGGGATTAGTCAGGGCCCCAGCTTAGGGTCAGCATAGACCCCGGACCTCCTGTATGCAGTAACAGCGTGACAGTTATCTGTCATGGGACTTTCTTGTGTAAATACAGTTGAAAAAAGTCATTTAGCATATTGGCTTTTTCCTCATCCTCATCCACCATTTCACCCAGACTATTTTTAATGGGACCAACACTATCATTTTTTAGTTTCTTGCTATTTATATAGTTAAAGAATATTTTGGGATTATTTTTACTTTCTCTGGCAATGAGTCTCTCTGCCTCAATCTTTGCTGTCTTGATTTGCTTTTTACAGAATTTATTCAGTCTTCTGTATTTATTTAATGCCTCATCACTACCTACTTGCTTTAATTCCCTAAACGCTTTCTTTTTGTCACTTATTGCGCCCCTTACAGCTCTATTTAGCCATAGTGGTTTCCTCTTATTTCTAGCATGTTTATTCCCATAGGGTATATACTGTGCACAGGTCCTATTCAGGATGCTAATAAATGTCTCCCATTTTCTTTGTGTATTTTTATGTCTCAGGATATCGTCCCAGTTTATTGCACTAAGATCATGTCTCATTCGTTGGAAATTTGCCTTTCTGAAGTTTAGTGTCCTTGTAACCCCTCTACTACACATCTTATTAAAGGATACATGAAAATTTATTATTTTGTGATCTCTATTACCCAAGTGACCCCAACCCTTATATTTGATATGCGGTCTGGCTTGTTGATTAATATTAGGTCTAGCAGTGCCCCCCCTCTTGTTGGGTCCTGAACTAGTTGTGAAAGGTAATTGTCTCTCATAGTTGCCAAAAACCTATTACCTTTGCTGGAACTACAGGTTTCTGTTCCCCAATGTATCTCAGGGTAGTTGAAGTCCCCCATAATAATGACTTCTCCTTGAGTCGCTGCTTCATCTATTTGCTTTACGAGGATATTCTCTGTTGCTTCCATTATTTTAGGAGACTTATAACAAACCCCTATCAGTAATTTATTATTTTTCCCCCCTCCCTTAATCTCCACCCACAGAGACTCTACATCTTCATTAGATTCACAGATATCACGCAGGATTGGTTTTAAGGATGATTTTACATATAAACACACACCCCCACTTTGCTTATTTTTACAGTCATTCCTAAACAGACTATAGCCCTGTAAATTAACCACCCAGTCGTGGCTCTCGTCCAGCCAAGTCTCAGATATCCCCACCATGTCATAATTATGTTCCAACAAAATTAATTCTAATTTCGCCATTTTGTTGGTGAGGCTTCTAGCATTAATATACATGCACTTTATGTATCTCTCTGAACCTCTGTTCTTTCTTAAATTATTAACTGTTCTAACCCCACCCCCAATTTCATTATTTGTGCCCAGGTCTCTATCTGCACTGCCTTCCCCTCCTATAAAATGAATACCCTCCCCCTAGTCCCTAGTTTAAAGACTCCTCCAACCTTCTAGCCATTTTCTCCCCCAGCACAGCTGCACCCTCCCCATTGAGGTGCAGCCCGTACATAGCATAGAACCTGTAGCCAACTGAGAAGTCGGCCCAGTTCTCCAGGAACCCAAACCCCCTCCTTCCTACACCAATTCTTGAGCCACTTATTAACCTCCCTAATCTCCCGTTGCCTCTCTGGTGTGGCACATGGTACAGGCAGTATTTCAGAAAATACCACGTTGGAGGTCCTTGCTTTAAGCTTGCAGCCTAATTCCCTGAAATCATCTTTAAGGACCTTCCACCTACCTCTAACTTTGTCATTTGTGCCAATGTGCACCATGACCGCTGGGTCCTCACCAGCCCCTCCCAGTAATCTGTCAACCCGATCAGCGATGTGTCGGACTCGAGCGCCAGGTAGGCAGCACACTGTTCGACGATCCCTGTCTTTGTGACAGATTGCCCTATCTGTTCCCCTAATAATTGAGTCCCCCACTACCAGCACCTGTCTGGCCTGCCCTGCTCTCCTAATTCCCCCCTTACTGGAGCAGACACTCCTCCGGCTTTCAGAGGACGTGCCTGGCTGCAGCAGTGCTACCCCCTCATCTGCCAACTTTGCAAACTTATTGGGGTGTGCCAGATCAGGACTAGCCTCCCTGGCACTCTCCCCTCTACCCCGCTTTCTAACTGTCACCCAGCTTCCTACTTCAGTGTCATGCAGCTCCATCCTAGCATCCCCCCCCTCATCGATCCCATTAAGCGTCTGCTCAGTGAGCAGAAGACTCCTTTCCATATTGTCTATGGATCTCAGTGTTGCCAGCTGCACATTTAGATCCAGAATTTGGGCTTCCAAATGCACAACGTGCTCACATCTCGCACAGCAGTATGCACCCTCGACCGGCTGTTCAAGGACTGTATACATGTGGCAAGATGTACACTGGATGGCATTGGCAATAGTGGAGCACATTTCTAATGGGGATTTCACCAGACAGCAAAGATAAGTAAAAATAAATAAAAAGTATTAATAAAATATAACAGCAATTCATCATCATGTGCAGCCCCACTCCATCATGTGCAGCCCCGGCACCCCCCTTCATCATGTACAGCCCCACTCACCCCCTTCATCATGTGCTGCCCCACTCCCCCCTCCATCACGTACAGCTCCATTCCCCCTCCATCATGTACAGCCCCATTCACCCCCTCCATCATGCACAGCCCCATTCACCCCCCTCCACATGTACAACCCCCTGCAGCCCCTCCACCATGTGCAGCCCCCTCCACATGTACAACCCCCTGCAGCCCCGTCCACCATGTGCAGTCCCTGCAGGCCGCAGACCCTCAATTCATTTTATAAACAAAAAAAAAAGTTTCCCATACTTACCTAGTTATGGAAATTTAATTAGGATAAATCTATCCTGAAGTGTTTGCTGGAGCCGTTCCCAATTCTCTATTAAATGTCTTTTTGAGCGCTCAGAACGAAATGAGGACTGTCCACAACGGAAGTGTCAGTATAACAGTTCGTCAAGACTACTCATTTATTATTCATTAAAGGTTTTATACGTTTACAAAAAGGGGCTGGTTAGTCAATTAACATACAATTAAAAGCTGCTAGATTATTGGCTGTTCTAGTGTAAGTATGATAATTATGATAAAAGGGGCTGAAGTTGCAGATTTATTGTTTACTGTTCTTTGCCCCAGCATTCTTGCATGACTAGTAAAGAAAACAATATATATCTATTAAAACTCTCTGTACTTGTTCCTTATGAAGGCCAGGGTCGTTTAAAACGACTGATTATAGCTGGCATCAGCTTTTGCATAGATATGTGTGAGCACAGGATTTTTAGCAAGTGAGATCTATTTAACTGTGAATGCATATATATGAATATACTTTGAATATATGGAATACATATATATTTCCATGACAGTCCCCCTTAGATACCACTTGCCCTAAAAACCTGCTCCTGTCCCAAAGCGCTGAAACTCTTTTGTGCTGCCGGCAGGTTGAGAATATGCCTAGTGCATGTCTCCCCCACCGAATACAGACTTTTCGCAAATGGGCGGTCAGGAGGACTGTCCCTGTCGGGGGTTTATGTGTTTGCAATCATAGTCTCTTTATTTAACTGCATGTTCAGAAAAAAAATGTGTGTATTCTTCATCAGGTAGGTCATCTGTCTGGTCAGTCAGAGCATCCACGACATCCTTCATGGCTTAGGTGTCTCTCCTGGTACGGGAGCTTCCTTGCAATGCTATCCAAATAGGCTTTCCCTCTAGTTACACAGAGGTTGGTGTCATCTGGGGCTCTTGGACAGGACCATCAAATCTGGCAGTGAAGAGAAAAACTCGAGAATGGACATTAGTTTTTGACCAATTCAATTACATAAGCAAACAAGATATCATTTTGCATATTCTGCTGCTGAGGGAAGAATGCACCTAACTTGGGACTAGACCCAAACAAAATTTCGTATGGTGACAGCTTTTCTGGGTCTCTGGGAATGTGCCTTACGCTAAACAGTGCAATTGGGAGTGTGTCATGCCATGGTTTGCGTGTCTCTTGGGCAATTTTTTAACATCCTATTCTTAAGTGTTCCGTTCAGTTTTTCTACCTTCCTGATGCACTGGGGGTGGTAAGGAGTGTGTAGGCCTAAATCTGACCCTACTGCTAACCAGATCTCTTGTGTCAGATTTGCTGTGAATGCGGGTCCCTGATCACTTTCTATCATTTCTGGAACCCCGTATCTGCACACTATTTTCCGAAAGTAGCTGCTTTGCAGTAGTCTTTGCTGACTTGGAACGCTTCTGTTCATCTTGAAAATACTTCTTTGACCACAATGGCGTATTTGAATCCTTCACTTGGCGAATATCTGGATGTGGTCTATCTGGATCCTCTGAAGCTGGTAGAGTGGTCTTTCCAGATGAGGTGAGGGGGACTTTCTTCCATACGTCCAGGCTTGTATTTTCCGCAGGTCAGACAGCTGCTGGTGAATTTGGCTGTTAGGGTGGAGATCCCTGAAGCGAAACAGTAAGCACCAATCAGATAATTCATCTGTGTCTTTGATATGTGGGTGTGGGTCCATGTGCCCATTGACCACCATAGGGTGCATACTTTGTGGTAGGCAGAGTTTGAAGTCCATTATTGATAGCCTTCCTTCTTCATGTGTTGCTTTTTTCGCATTCAGCTCTTCTCCTTTTGGAGCTTAGTCTTGCAACTTCTTGAGCAGATCCCAGGACGTCTTTTTGTCAGGTTTCTTGTCTTCAGTCGTCATGTAGTAGCCGTCCGGCTCTACGACCTCTCCCACTTCTCCATGTTGTCTTCCTTTGGCCGCTTCTTTGGCTGCCATGTCCGCCATGTTATTGCCTCACGCCTCTTCTGTTCTCAGTTTTCCATGCACTTTGATTTTTCAAATTGCCATCATTTTGGAAGTTGGAGTACATCCAGCAGGTCCCTGAAGGCTCCATGATGCTTCACGGTTGTCCCGTTTGCTGTGATGAAGTCCCTTGTAGCCCAGATGGGCCCAAAGTCGTGTGCTATGCCATGCGAGTACCTGTAGTCGGTGTAGATGTTTGCAGTCTTGCCTTCTGCCATCTGGCAGGCCTTCATCAGCGCTATCAGTTCTGCTTCCTGGGCTGACAGGCTAGGTGACAGACTTCTGGACCACAGGATTTCTTGATTGCTGGTCACTGCACTTCCTGTGTGGAAACTTCTTCATCATCTGCAAATCTGGAGCCATTCTGTAATTCTGTAGATTTTGTTCTGGAAAGTCCATATTGTATCCCCCCTTGGGAGTGGGAGTAGAGTAGCCGGGATGAGGACTGTAGGTCTGGAGACGGTGACATTATGAGACAAAGGCGATAGAGGCGCCACAAAGATGCCTGGCGGTGGGGAGATTATTGTTGGTTGAGCTTGATTGAAGATTGCCAAGATGTCGTGTGGAGTGAGAGTTTCCAGTGGCTGTCCAAGAGTGATGTCAGCAACCTTGTCCAGGAAGGTGTGTGCTGCAGATACTGCCATCAGGCAGGAGGGTGCTCCTCTTGCAACTGGATCCAAGCGGGCTGAGAGGCAGCCTAAAAGTCTCTGTTTTCCCCCGTGAATCCGTGCCAGGACTCCAGTAGCATGACCTTCTTTCTTCCATCAGGTAGACGGAAAGACTTCTCGTAGTCAGGTAGGCCTGGTAATGGCGCTGAGACTGTGGAGTTCTTCCAATCTCCTGAATGGGTTGAAGGCTGCGTCTGATAGAAGGAGCGGGGTTGCGTTGATGCAAGCGCACAGAGGCTGCATTAGGACTGAGGCATCAGGGATCCAGGTTCTGCAATACGACACTAGACCAGGGAAAGCCTGCAGCATTCTTGGAGTTGTTGGGGGAGCCATCTTCTCCACAGTGGTCTTCCAGTCTTTTGACATGTGTTTCGTCTGGTGGGCAATACAGTGTCCCAGGGATGTAACTTGCTTCTGACATCACTGGACTTTGTTCTTTCAGACCTTGCATTGCTGTTCTTCCAGGTAGAGTAGGAGAGACAAGGAATGGACTGTGCAGGTATCGAAGTCAACCACACAAAAGAGAAGGTCATCCACGTGTTGTAGAAGAGTGACTCTTGCATATTCTGCAATCCAGTTGACGAGGATGGAGGACATTGTCTTGGTGAAACTTGAAGGGCTTGTTCTGAGCACCTTGAGGCAACACTGTCCATATGCACTGCACTGGTGCGTGAAGGCAGGCCTCCAGGTGGAGGGGAAATACTGAAGAAGGCACTGGCCAGGTTGATCACCGTGAATACCGTTGCGGTGACTGGGACTCTTGAGAGCAGAGTGTGACGGTTCAGCACTGTTGGGGTTTCAAATACCGTAGCCTCTTTCACGGCCTCCAGGCCTTGCACCATTCTGAACTCAGTGGGGTTTACAGTCTTTTTCTTCACTGTGGAAAGCTGGGATTGATTCCGATGGGCGAGGCAGCCCAGTTTTGCCTTGTCCTTCACTATGCGGCAGGGGACTCCCATCTCCCGGCACAGAGCTGGCGGGAAAACAAGCCGCCTACTAGGATCCACATCATGAGAGATGACGACCAGCTGGCTTTCTTGTTCTCCACCAAGGCAGTCACTGTGTTAGCACCTGCTCTGGTCACAGGGGGTCTTCTTGTTGGGACGTCTCCTTCACCGGCTGCTTTTTTCTCAGCACGGGCCATCAGTAGTTTCTTTTTCTCCAGATCGGTCTCAGGTCAGTATTTGTGCACAAGTTTGAAGAGCTGAGTGGCCTTTTGCCGGTCTAGGGCCTGGGTGAACTGGTTGATTGCAGGGGGCACCTCCTGGTGCTTGCAAAAGATTAACCTCTGGCGTTGGAGCTGGATGAGGTGTTGCCATTCCATGAAGCGAGTAGGGTCCTTCTTGAGTTGAATATCCTGGCCAATGTCAAAGTTCTCAGGCCGTCTTCTTAGGCGAGTTCACTTAGACCTTCAGTTGGTCAGAGACATCTTGACTCTGGGTGATGGAGTGGCTTTTCTGGTACTATGTCCAGCACCTCCTGTGATAGGTCTGCAGTGTGGTTGTTCTTGTTTCTTCTTGGGTCAGGGGTGAAGAAAAGTGTCATGGTCCCATCTTCCTGGAACACTCTGGTCGCTTTCAGCTTCTGCAGCAAGTCCACTCCCAATAAGTTGAGGGTGCAGGTCTTTGACACAACAAACTGGAACATGATGGAGTGATCTGGCTGAGTCCACACGCTCACGGGCTTCATAATCTGGAAATATCTGACTTGACCATCAATTCCCATGCAGGACACAGAAGATTCTGATAGATAGGTGAGGTTGCGGAGTTCCACAAGAAAAGATCTGACTACGCCATCCACTCTCAGGATATTGGTCCCACTGGTGGGGTTCCCTGTGGACTTGGTGTGCTCCTGTCCTATGGACGGGGTTCTTCACTGTTTTCTGTGTTTCTTCTTCTTCTGGGCGAAGTCAGTGTTCTGCACCGGTTCCGGAAATGACCAAACTCTCCACAGTTGTAACACTGGACATCCCTTCTGTCCTGGCGGGACTCAATCCTTTTTACTACTGTGAGCAGGGTATCCATTGCTATTGACGTGTACTCAGGCCTGGCTACTACCAGTGGTTTTCTGATTGGTTCTCTCAGTCCATACACAAAAGCCTGTGCCAACATCCGTCTGTGTGTCTGATCATGGGTAATGAGGCCCAAATCTTGAAACACTTGCATCACTCTGTCATGGAACTTCTCCACAGACTCTGTCTTGTCTTGACTCATGTCATGTAGGCTGAGAGTTTGTCCTGTCAGTCTGCTTTTGGCCCATTCTCTGAGTTGCTCAATTAGCTTTGGTCCTGTCTCCCAGGCATACGCATCTAACTCTGCTGGAAGCTTGAAGTGTTCTCTCATAATTGGCCAGAATGCATCACCTGCATTTATTTCCATTACGGTCCAGAGATCAATCCAGGCTGCTGCATACGTTCGCTGGATCTGCTGCATTTTTTTACCTGGCTTGGGATGAAGGGCTTATAGGATGGTGCCTCTACCTGTCCCTGCTCTCTTGGTGTTTGTGGGTTTTCTTCCCTAGTATTGGGCAGCATGTGTGATGTTGCATCTTTATCTTCATCATATGAGAAGTGACATGGTGCGCTTGGTGCATACACTGGGTGAGATTTGGGCTTAAAAGTTGTCTTGCTGCATGGGGATTTCCCACTTCCTTGCTGAGGCTGCGGTGGATCAGTGTCATGGTTCCATGCTGGCAGCCCTGCTCGGCACTGAGGTTCCTCATTTGTGTCTGTAGCTACTCTTCCCCCCTGTGAAGCCCTAGCTGTGGGCTCTACTAGTTGTGTCTGGGGGCTACATGCAGCGTTTTGTGTAGGGAGATTTGCACTTTCTTCTCCTGATATAATGACTGGCAATGTTTGTTCTGTGCTTGGGACAGACAGGGTGCCCTGTGCTGGAGGCACTGAATACAGGGACACCACATTGCTTTGATTGGGCGTTGACCCAGTTGATAACAAAGTAGAAAAAAGAGGAAGAGAAGGGAGGTGTGAGGGAGGAGCGAGGGAAAGAGGAGGGGGAGAGATGGAGGGGAGAGAGGTGGAGGGGAGGGTGAAGAAGAGGAAGAGAATGAAGGAGGGGAGGGAGAGAAGAGTGGAAGGGGAAAAGGAGAGAAAGATGGAGGAGAGAGAGAGGAGAAAGATGGAGGGGGGGAAGTAGAAGAAGATGAAGAAGAAGATTTGAGATTTGGAGAGGAAGAGATAGAAGAAGAGGAAGAGGAAGAAAATGGATGTGTCAGAGATGTGAGAGAGGGGAAAGAAGGAATGATAGGGAAAAAAGGATAGAGAGGGATGGCAGCGAGGAAAGAGGAGAAAAGTCTGAAGAAGAAGGAGAAAGGGACTGAGAGAAGAAAAAGGAGAGGGTGTCCCCCCTGTGGCTCTTGAGAGGGGATCGTTGAAACAAAAATGCCTTCTCCCTGTGGAGAGAGGCGGGGAGCATTTTTCCCTGTACAAGGCTCCTTATTCAATGAGAGCAGCCTACACCTGTCCCGTGTCTCCACAGGATGGACATGTGATGTGTGTGACTCTGAATTCTGCTCTTGTGACATGTCAGTGATCATTTTCTCACAGACGATTTAACACCTTTTCAATCTTATTCACATAAAAAATCACTTCCTGGTCCGTTCAAATTAACTTGCTGTACCTTCTACACGATGCACCACTGCTCTTTTATAGCAGACGGTAATCTATAAACAAACTTTCCCATTACCTTTCAAACAAAAAACAAGAAAAAAAAACATTTCATTATGCAGCGTAAAGGCTGCCTGTCCATTTGCTTCTCACGTACTCTGACCTTCTATTCACATGCCTAGCACTTCGATTCTCACGTACTGTGTCTATTCCAAAAAACTATTCAACAAAGGTGATTAAAAATCTGAAAACTGCTGCATTCTGGTTCTGTGTGTCTTCGCTGAATGCCTGATGGGAGGGGTGAGTCAAGCCGCTGCGCAGCTGTTATTCTCCCTCAGACTTCAGTTTCCTTATCTGTGCTTCTGACCTTGGTCTAAAGCAAGCTAGTAGAAAAAAAAATGGTTGGAGAATAAAACTCTAAAATAAATTGCTTAGAAAAACCTCTCCAAAATTATTTAAAAATGTACTTAAAAGAAAAACTTTAAAAACAAAAGTTAGATTTAGTAAAAAAAAAAAAAAAAAACTCTCGGAAAAAAGATTGACCAAAAAGGGGAGGGAAAAAAAACGTATTAATCATAAAACTCTGAAAAAAACAACCCTTGTTACTAAAACAGCTAATTAAAAACAGAAAAGAGGTGGAAAAACTGATTGTAAAATGATAAAAACAAAAAGAAAAAATACTTTAAAACTTTTGTCTGGTAGCGTAGGCTGTATCTTACCGCCCTCTGGGAGAAAAAAAAAAAAAAAATAAAAATCTCACTGCTGCCAGCACTTCCCCACTCCCTTATATCTCTGCTTGCTGCCTCTACAGGCACTGAAATCACATATTAAAAAAAAGATTATCCCTCAGAATAGCAAAAAATGAATACAGTTCAGTCTGAATGCCTGAGAATTTTCACGTTAAAACCTGTAGCCAAAAAACTAGCTTAAAAAGATCAAAACCAGGAAATAGATGTGACAACGTGATTAGCAGAGGAGGGGGGTCAAAGGGGTTTCTCGCTGCTGCAGCCAGCAGTGAATGAGATACTGACAGAGCGCACGCTGCTCTGAATGAGATTTAAAGCGACAGTACCTGATACAGACAGTGACACGTACAATGAGACAGACACCCGGGAGAATACGAATCCCTCTTTTGATGATCTGTGACACATACAAGCTGCTCTGGTAACTGATAACTCACCAATTGCACTGAGCACGCCGATGCTCCAGGTCTACCACTTCTTACAACCGTTCGCCCTGGCCAGTGCGCCGGTCACAGTAATCTGTAATAGCCTGTACAAAATTCCCACCCTTCACACCTGGAATACTGGGAGTGTCTCCCTCCGATGTGTGAAAGAATTTGTGAGAATTTATCCAAACAAAGCCCCCACCCTTCACACCTGGAATTTTTTGGGATGACCTCCCACCTATGTGTGAAGGATTTCTGCGGGAACTTATCCAGCAATTTGTTTTTTGCTATACAGCTCCCAGAAATCAGCAAGCAAAAACACAGTCACCGTTCCAACTTTCTACCGGTTCACACAAAACATGAAACATACACAGCACAGCAGCAAACAACTCGGCTTATATCCCAGGGCTTTTGGATAAGGGTATGGACTTTTTACACAACCTGGGAATGCGGTGATGACCACGTCCGACCGGCTAGAAGTGTAGGCTAGGACTAGGCACAGGGAACATTCAGGTAAGATGACAGAGTTTTCTTACCTTACTTATGCAGTCTCCGTCCCGTGTGCCAAGGCCAGGGCCAACACCCCCGTCTCTCCGGTCGGCCGGGTCCTCGTGCGTTTCGTCCAATGCCCCACGTTGGGCGCCAACTGTTATGGAAATTTAATTAGGATAAATCTATCCTGAAGTGTTTGCTGGAGCTGTTCCCAATTCTCTATTAAATGTCTTTTTGAGCGCTGAGAACGAAATGAGGACTGTCCACAACGGAAGTGTCAGTATAACAGTTTGTCAAGACTATTCATTTATTATTCATTCAAGGTTTTATAAGTTTAAAAAAAGGGCTGGTTAGTCAATTAACATACAATTAAAAGCTGCTAGATTATTGGCTGTTCTAGTGTAAGTATGATAATTATGATAATTATGATAAAAGGGGCTGAAGTTGCAGATTTATTGTTTACTGTTCTTTGCCCCAGCATTCTTGCATGACTAGTAAAGAAAACAATATATATCTATTAAAACTCTCTGTACTTGTTCCTTATGAAGGCCAGGGTCGTTTAAAACGACTGATTATAGCTGGCATCAGCTTTTGCATAGATATGTGTGAGCACAGGATTTTTAGCAAGTGAGATCTATTTAACTGTGAATGCATATATATGAATATACTTTGAATATATGGAATACATATATATTTCCATGACAACCTCAGACTCCTCACAGCCGCTCCCAGAAGCGCCTCTCCATTTCCAGCATCCCGTACATGTCAGGCCTGTGCGATGACGTCATCGCGCAGGCCAGACACCAGGAAGTAGAGAGGGAGGAAGAAGGAGCTGCACAGCTGTCAAGGTGACGGCCGTGCACAGCTCCGGCTTGAACACTGTGACGCGGTCGGCTGTGTCTGCTGCCGGCCGCGTCACAGTACAGCAGGCACGGCCGCACACAATTTGCTGTGCGGCTGGCCCTGTAAATGTGCTGGGGCTGTGGGGCCAGTACCGGATCGCGGCTCTGAATCTCCCCGGTTCGGGGAACCAGCAACTTTTTTAACAAGCGGTTCCATCTAACCGGGTAGAACCGGCTGAATCCCACCCCTGATCACAGCACTCGTCCATTTTCTTCTTAAATGTCTCAAACTCATCTTGTGGGCATTCCTTCTGAAGTTTTTTAAAAATCTCATCAATTTCTAGGCCTAAGTCATTAATAGATCTACCATTGATGTCAATCAGAATAGTCATGAACGTATTGGAGCATGTATTGCATGCTGCCTCCCATCGGGATCGCATAGTTGTGTCATTAACCGGAAAAGAAGGAAAAATCTGGACTCGTAGACCTCTTGGGATTAAATTTTTTGATATGTAATTCTCCAATGAAATTTTATTCCACCATAATCTTGTACGGCGGTTTAATAAATGTTTAAAAGTTTTTCCAAAGCTGTCTTCTGAACTGATTCCTGTACGAGTGGAGTATTATTGCCAAAAACACTCTGAGCATGTAAGGTACAAGAAGCATCTCTGCTTCTGAAATCCATATTGGACTGGGATAACCACCACAATCTGAAATTGAAAAATACAAGAAACGCCTAAGTATATCCCTTATAGGGCCATGAGGTAAACACATAAGACACCAAAAGAAAACCTCATATCAAGCCATGTATGAAAAGACAAATATTTTTTATTAAAGCACAATTGAAAACAATTAAAAATGGCAATACCACAAGTACAGGAAAAAAAGTGGGACTCAACCAGAATACTTCCAATAGACAATTAGTACCATAATGTAAACATTACAACAATAGTAGATTTGCACCAAAATATATCATATAATGGCTCCAATATATTGGGCCTGTTACTATAGGATACAGATAGTTCAGCTCAAGTCACAATAGTGCAAAAATAGAAACACTGTGATATCAAAATATCCCCAGGATACTAACAGTAAATCCATATAAATCCATATAAGGGGTAACATAGTAAGAAATAGACATGGTACAATTGACTATAAAATAAGTAAAGGCATAGTTACCAGAGCAGGAAGGAGACCGGGGAGACCCACCACACACCCGACACGCGTTTCGCACTGAAATGCTTCGTCCAGGGGTGGTTGGGTACTGGCCAGATAAGGTATATATATAACTCTTAACCAATGAGACAAAGGGAGACAAATGACCACCTCCAAATGATATGTAGCAAAGTGCAGTAATTGGACACAGACCTCATGACGAAACCGGTCAGGTATAAATTTATTGGTTACTAAATCATAAGTATCCACCTGGTAAAGGAATATGTGTGTTACCGGAACGAAGACGCCGGCGCATGCGCACAAAAGAGATCAGGAGTAAACCTCACAGCGGTGAGATGCCACAGAATCGTCACATCCGGTTTCGGGAAGCAAGCGTAACGTCACTTCCGGTTGACGTTTATCCATGGTAATAGATGAATACACATACAGGACGTCACATCCTGTTAATGTGTTACCATAGAAGCGACAAAGTGAGAGGTAGCAAAATATACAAGTGCTGGACACCACCTCTTCATGGCGCTAATGGAAACGGTGCAGTAGGCAACCAGGTAACCATAACGACCGGACCAGACACGAACAAGTTCATGACGTCATTTCTTCCACTATTTCCTATGATCAAATGTCATCAGTCCAAAAACCGCACCGTAAACGTCAAAAAGGAATATGTCTGACCAAGATAAAATCAGAAAATGCTGTGAAAATAAACAAATATTAAAAGAAACCTACAAAAAAATATATATTATTAAAAATAAAAATGTATATATATATACTTGTGTAGATGTGGACAAATGCATGTAAGGCCATATTCGAAAAGAATATGGCAGGGGGAAAGAGAAATAAAGTGACAAGTGCCATATATAAAAAAGACAATATGAGACATAACAAACACATGACTAGATACAATTAGACACATTATATGACTTATAAGACTAAAATTATTATTATTATTATTTATTTATATAGCCCATTAATTCCATGGTGCTGTACATGAGAAGGGGTTACATACAAAGTTATAGATATCGTTTACAGTAAACAAATTTACAATGACAGACTGGTACAGAGGGGAGAGGAGCCTGTCCTTGCGGACTTACATTCTACGGGATATTTGGAGAAAACAGAAGGTCGGGGTGCGGCAGCTCTGGTGGTGGCGGCGATGTGGCAGCTCTGGTGGAGGCGGCGTGGCGGCAGCTAGGGTGGTGGCGGCGAGGCGGCAACTCGGGTGGTGGCGGCGAGGCGGAATGGTTATTGCAGGCTGTAGGCTTTCCTGAAGAGATGGGTTTTCAGGTTCCGTCTAAAATATATGCGAACTAAAGTGACATGTGCTGAACATAGAATGTAAATATAATTTAGTGCAAATATCACAAAGTGGTCAAAAGGCCAACCAGTGGCCATACAGTGAAAAATATACATACATGTATACAGACCCACTAATATAAAAAGGTAAGTATAATTGTGAATGGACATGAATCCTGGAATATATATAGAACAAATATGGACAACAGTCTAATTCTCAATAGACGTAAAAATGTCCATCACGTAGGTTTCTTAATGGTATGATCTTCAAAGAAGTGTCATTGGACACGAAAATAAGGGAGGAGATCTTGATGTCACAAAAAATACCCTATCAAAAATAAAAACAGACAAAAAAATAATTAAAAAATCAAAAAATAAATTAAAACAAGCCAGATAAAAACAGCAGAAGACAGCTTTGAAAAAATAATAATCAAGAAAACAGGAATGCTGAGTATCTAGGTTGGCAAAAAAGAGACAAAACTATTGTGGTCATTCAAGCCTAGAGGTGTCAATGTGTCCAGTCTATAGATCCACTTGGCCTCCTTTTGTGCCATTAGTCTTTACCAATTGCCACCTCTAAGGCCAATAAAAACCCTGTCAATGCCCTTTACTATCAATCCTTTGGGGTCACATCCATGTACAGCTCTAAAATGTCGTGGGATGGGTTTCAGATTCTGTGAATCAACCTCAGTGATGGCATTTTCAATGTCTAAAACATGCTCGCGGACTCTGCGCCAGAGTTTACGTGACGTCATACCAATGTAAATGAGGCCGCACGGGCAAGTTGCATGATATACAACTGCCCTAGTGGTACATGTAATAGTATGTGTGATCTTATAGGTTTTATTGTTCCTGGAATTAGTAAACTCCGTTGTTTCACAAATATTTTTACAAGCCACACATTTGCCACATTTGGTGCACCCCCATTTGGGACCTTTGGACCCGAAAATGAATTTAGAACTGTTCTTGTGGTAACTGTGAACCAATTGATCTCTCAAATTTACTGATCTCCTAAAAGTAATGGTGGGATTTTCACTAATAAGCTTGGAGATGGTACCATCCATTCGTAAGATATGCCAGTGTTTGGTGATGGCATCCCTAATTTCACCATTCCTGAAGATAAAATCAAGAACACATCGTAGCAGATCTTTTTTTGTGATTTTTCGCTTGTACAGAAGTTCGGTTCTATCACTCCTCTGGGCCCTTTGATAAGAGCGACAAATGGTCTTTTCCCACAACCACGGTTTTTGAACCGTTCGCAAAGATTGGCCGCTTGTTTTTCAAACGAATCATTGTTCGAGCAAATCCTCTTTGTGCGTAAGAATTGTCCAGTTGGGATATTCATGATCCTGATTCCTGTGTGCATTTGCAAACATTACTCTGGGTTTTTTATGTTTCTTTTGGTTAATGGCTTCTTCCTGGCAGAGTGGCCTTTCAGACCATGTTGATACAGTACTTGTTTCACTGTGGATATTGACACAATCTTACCAGGTTCCACCATCATCTTCACAAGGTCTTTTGCTTTTGTCCTTGGGTTGATATGCACATGTCGTATCAAAGCACATTCATCTCTGGGACACAGAACCCGTCTCCTCCCTGAATGGTATGATGGCTGGACATTTCCATTTTGGTTGTACTTGTGTATAATTGTTTGTACAGATGAATAAGGCACCTTCAGGTATCTTGAAATTGTACCCAAGGATGAGCAAGACTTGTGCAAGTCCACAATTCTCTATCTGATATCTTGGCTAATTTCTTGAGACTTTCCCATGATGCTACACAAGAAGCAGTGTGTTTCAGGTGTGCATTAAACTACATTCACAGGTCTCTGATCAACTCAGATGGTGTCAAAAAACCTATTAGAAGCTTCCAAACGCATGACATCATCATGTGGGCAGTCCAGAAATGTTTAAAGGTATAGTAATCTTAGTGTATGTAAACTTTGCCGTAAGTAATAAAAATGCCTTAAAACATTCTCTCTCTCATTATTCTGGCATTTGGCATATATTAATAATTATGGTAATCCTAATTGATATAAAACGGCAAAGGTTTATTCTGATTTCATGCCAGATATTGAGAAAAACATGCATATGTGTCTTTTAATATAATGTATGTAAACTTCTGGTTTCAGCTGTACATGTGTGGTATATGCTGATATGTACCATATTTTTCAGACTATAAGATGCACTTTTACCCCAAAATTTTTGAGGAAAATCATGGTGAATCTTATAGTTGGAATATACTTACAAATGCTGTGGCAGCTGCATTCTGTGCTGCGGCCGGCAGCGCTCTGTGCTGCAGCCGGCGGTGCTCTGTGCTGCGGGCGGCGGTGCTCTGTGCTGCGGGCGGCATTGGCGCTCTGTGCTGGGGTGACGTGGCTCCGCCAGCATTTTGTCAAAGCCCAGAGGCCCCACCAGCTCCATTGCTGTGATGCGGTGGCCTCCGGGAAAATGGCCGCTGGGGGCGGCGCATGCTCAGATTCAGATCTTGGCAACGAAAATGCTGGCAGAGCCCCCCTGCACCACAAAGCACCACCGCCGTACTAGCCTGGGATGGGATTTCCCAGAGGCCACCACACCAGCATGGACCACCGAACAACCCCTGTGACCACTCCACCACTTGTACTGATCCCCCCCCTGGTAAGCTGAATTCGGACTGTAAGATGGACCCCCATTTGACACATTATTATTTTTTTCTCTATTTTCCTTTTGAAAATTTGGGGTGCGTCTTATAGTCCGAAAAAAACGGTATGTGTGTTATACGCTGGTGTGTTTATGTCTTTTTTATACTGGTGTGTGTGTGTATGCATGTTATACATGATGTGTTTGTATATTTATGTTAAATACTGATGTGTGCATGTTATAAATTGATGTGTGCTGTATATTGTTGTGTGTGTTGCAGTGGGGGAAAAAATATTTTGCTAGCCACCAATTGTGCAAGTTCTCCCACTTTAACCCCTTCACCCCCAAGGGTGGTTTGCACGTTAATGACCGGGCCAATTTTTACAATTCTGACCACTGTCTCTTTATGAGGTTATAACTCTGGAACGCTTCAACGGATATTCGCGATTCTGAGATTGTTTTCTCGTGACATATTGTACTTCACGTTAGAAGTAAAATTTCATCGATATAACTTGTGTTTATTTTTGAAAAAAACGCAAATATGGCAAAAATTTTTAAAATTTTGCAATTTTCAAACTTTGAATTTTTATTCCCTTAAAACAGAGAAATATATCACACAAAATAGTTAAGAAATAACATTTCCCACATGTCTACTTTACATCAGCACAATTTTGGAACCAAAATTTTTTTTTGTTAGGAAGTTATAAGGGTTAAAAGTTGATCAGCGATTTCTCATTTTTACAACAAAATTTACAAAGCCATTTTTTTAGGGACCACCTCACATTTGAAGTCACTTTAAGGGGTCTATATGGCAGAAAATACCCAAAAGTGACACCATTCTAAAAACTGCACCCCTCAAGCTACTCAAAACCACATTCAAGAAGATTATTAACCCTTCAGGTGCTTCACAGGAACTAAAGCAACGTGGAAGGAAAAAATGAATATTTAAATTTTTTAGCCACAAAAATGATCTTTTACAAACTTTTTTTTTATTTTCACAAGGGTAAAAGGAGAAAATGGACAGATAAGGTTGTTATGTAATTTCTCCTGAGTACGCCAATACCCAATATGTGGGGGAAAACCACTGTTTGGGCACACGGCAGAGCTCGTAAGGGAAGGAGCGCCGTTTGACTTTTTCAAACTAAAATTGTCTGGAATTGAGATTGGACGCCATGTCGTGTTTGGAGAGCCCCTGATGCACCTAAACAGTGGAAACCCCCACAAGTGACACCATTTTGGAAACTAGACCCCCTAAGGTACTTATCTAGATCTGTTGTGAGCACTTTGAACCCCCAAGTGTTTCACAAAAGTTTATAATGCCTGGGTGTGAAAAAAAAAAAAAACAATTTTCCACAAAAATGATTTTTTAGTCCCAAATTTTTGAATTTTCCCAAGGAAATTGGACCCCAAAAGTTGTTTGTCCAATTTGTCCTGAGTACGCTGATACCCCATATGGGGGGGGGGGAAACTGTTTGGGTGCACGGCAGGGCTTGGAAAGGAAGTAGTAACGTTTTGGAATGCAGACGTTGATGGGGGTCATGTTCCGTTTGCAGTGCCCCAGATGAGCCTAAACAGTGGAAACCCCCCACAAGTGACCCCATTTTGGAAACTAGACCCCCTAAGGAACTTATCTAGATCTTTGGTGAGCACTTTGAACCCCCAAATGCTTCACACAAGTTTATAATGCCCGGGCATGAAAATAAAAAATCCTATTTTTTTCCCACAAAAATTATCTTTTAGTCACTAATTTTTTATTTTCCCAAGGGTAACAGGAGAAATTGGACCACATAAGTTGTTGTACAATTTGTCCTGAGTACGCTGATACCCCATATGTGGGGGGGAACCACTGTTTGGGTGCACGGCAGAGCTCGGAATGGAAGGAGCACCATTTGACTTTTTCCAACCAAAATTGGCTGGAATTGAGATTGGATGCCATGTTGCATTTGGAGAGCCCCTGATGTGCCTAAACAGTGGAAACCCCCCACAAATGACCCCATTTGGGAAACTAGACCCCCTAAGGAACTTATCTAGATCTTTGGTGAGCAATTTGAACCCCCAAGTGCTTCACACAAGTTTATAACGTAGAGCCGTAAAATTTAAAAATCATATTTTTTTCCACAAAAATGATCTTTTCACCCCAATTTTTATTTTTCCAAGGGTAACAAGACTCCAAAAGTTATTGTGCAATTTGTCCTGAGTGCGCTGATACCCCATATGTGGGGGTAAACCACTGTTTGGGTGCATGGCAGAGTTTGGAAGGGAAGGAGCGCCGTCTGACTTTTTCAACGCAGAATTGGCTGGACGCCATGTCGTGTTTGGAGAGCTCCTGATCTGCCTAAACAGTGGAAACCCCCATAAATGACACCATTTTGGAAACTAGACCCCTCAAGGAACTTATCTAGATGTGTGGTGAGAACTTTGAACCCCCAGGTGTTTCACTAAAGTTTATAACGTACAGTCGTAAAATAAAAAATCCTTTTTTTTTTTTAAACAAAAATGATTTTTTCGCCGCCAATATTTTATTTTCACAAGGGTAACAGAAGAAATTGGAACCCAAAAGTTGTTGTCCAATTTGTCCTGAGTATGCTGATACCCAATATGTGGGCGAAAACTACTGTATGGGCACACGTCGGGGCTCGGAAGGGAAGTAGTGACGTTTTGGATTGCAGACTTTGATGGAATGGTCTGGGGGTGTCATGTCACATTTGGAGAGCCCCTGATGCACCTATACAGTGGAAACCCCCACAAGTGACCCCATTTTGGCAAATAGACCCCACAAGGAACTTATCTAGATGTGTGGTGAGCACTTTGAACCCCGAAGTGCTTCACAGAAGTTTATAACGTACAGCCGTAAAAATAAAAAATCCTTTTTTTTTACAAAAATGATTTTTTCGCCCCCAATATTTTATTTTCACAAGGGTAACAGGAGAAATTGGACCCCAAAAGTTGTTGTCCAATTTGTCCTGAGTACGCTGATACCCAATATGTGGGAGAAAACTACTGTATGGGCGCACGTCAGGGCTCGGAAGGGAAGTAGTGACGTTTTGGATTGCAGACTTTGATGGAATGGTCTGTGGGCGTCATGTCGCATTTGGAGAGCCCCTGATGCGCCTAAACAGTGGAAACCCCCCACAATTGACCCCATTTTGGAAAATAGACCCCACAAGGAACTTGTCTAGATGTGTGGTGAGCACTTTGAACCCCGAAGTGCTTCACAGAAGTTTATAACGCACAGCCGTAAAAATAAAAAAATCCTTTTTTTTTTTGCAAAAATGATTTTTTTGCCCCAATATATTTTATTTTTACAAGGGTAACAGGAGAAATTGGATCCCAAAAGTTGTTGTCCAATTTGTCCTGAGTACGCTGATACCCAATATGTGGGAGAAAACTACTGTATGGGTACACGTTGGGGCTCGGAAGGGAAGTAGTGACGTTTTGGATTGCAGACTTTGATGGAATGGTCTGGGGCGTCATGTCGCATTTGGAGAGCCCCTGATGCGCCTAAACAGTGGAAATCACCAACAAGTGACCCCATTTTAGTATAATATTACAGGCTATATTCACTAGTTTCCTAGATACAGCGTTGATCCAGGGAGCTAGTCTGATTGCCGTATGTGGAGTCGGGAAGGAATTTTTTTCCCCAATGTGAAGCTTACTGTTTGCCACTTGGGTTTTTTTTGCCTTCCTCTGGATCAACATGTTAGGGCAGGTTAGGATAGGATATGGGTTGAACTAGATGGACTTAAAGTCTTCCTTCAACCTTAATAACTATGTTATTTTGGAAAATAGACCCCACAAGGAACTTATCTAGATGTGTGGTGAGCGCTATGAAGCCCCAAGTGCTTCACAGAAGTTTATAATGTACAGCCGTAAAAACAAAAAAATAATTTTTTTTGTACAAAAATGATATTTTCGCCCCCAGTTTTTTATTTTCCCAAGGGTAACAGAAGAAATAGGACAAATTGCACAATAACTCTTGGGGTCCAGAGTACGCGGATACTCCATATGTGGGGATAAACTACTGTTTGGACGCATGGCAGAGCTCAGAAGTGAAGGAGCACCGTTTGACTTTTTCAACGCAGAATTGGCTGGAATTGAGCTCAGACGCCATGTCACATTTGGAGAGCCCCTGATTTGCCTAAACAGCGGAAACCCCCCAATTCTAACTCCAACCCTAACCCCAACACACCCCTAACCCTAGTCCCAACCCTAACCACAAACCTAACCCTAACACACCCCTAATCCCAACCCTAACCCTAATCCTAACTTTAGCGCCAACCCTAACCCTAACTTTAGCCGCAACCCTAACCCTAATGGGAAAATGGAAATAAATACATTTTTTTAATTTTATTATTTTTCCCTAACTAAGGGGGTGATAAAGGGGGGTTGATTTACTATTTATAGCGGGTTTTCATGATTGGCTGCTGTCACGCTAAAAGACGCTTTTTATTGCAAAAATAGTTTTTGCATCACCACATTTTGAGAGCTATAATTTTTGCATATTTTGGCCCACAGAGTCATATGAGGTCTTATTTTTTGCGGTACGAGTTGACGTTTTTATTGGTACTATTTTTGAGCACGTGACATTTTTTGATCGCTTTTTATTTCGATTTTTGGGAGGTTAGAATGAACAAAAATCAGCAATTCATGAATTTCTTTTGGGGGAGGCGTTTATACCGTTCCGCGTGTGGTAAAATTGATAAAGCAGTTTTATTCTTCGGGTCAGTACGATTACGGCGATACCTCATTTATATCATTTTTTTATGTTTTGGCGCTTTTATAGAATAAAAACAATTTTATATAAAAAATAATTATTTTTGCATCGCTTTATTCTGCGAGCTATAACTTTTTTATTTTTTCGCTGATGATGCTGTGTGATGGTGTGTTTTTTGCGGGACAAGATGACGTTTTCAGCGGTACCATGTTTTTTTATATCGGTCTTTTTGATCGCGTGTTATTCCACTTTTTGTTCGGTGGTATGATGATAAAGCACTGATTTTTTGCTTCGTTTTTTTTTTTTTTTTTTAAGGGGTTCACTAAAGTGGTTAACTAGTGGGACAATTTTATAGGGGGGTTCGTTACGGACGTGGCGATACCAAATATGTGTACTTTTATTGCTTTGTTTTTTTTATTTACAGGAAAAAGTGAATTTATTGGGGAATATTTTTTTTTTTTTTATTTATTTTGGATTTTTTTTTAAAACATGTTTATTTTTATTTTTTTAACTTTTTTACTTTGTCCCAGGGTGGGACATCATTGTAAAATGTCAGATCGCTGGTCTCACAGTGTGCACAGCACTCTGTGAGACCAGCGATCTCACAGGCAGCGCTGCAGGCTTCTCAGTGCCTGCTCTCGGCAGGCACTGAGGAAGCCGCCTCCCTCCAGGACCCCGGCGCCATCTTGGATCCGGGACCTGGGAGGGAGGAAGCCCTCAGAACAGCGCGATCACATCGCGCTGCTCTGAGGGTCTCAGGGGGGCGCGCAGGGAGCCCCCACCCTGCGCGATCCTCCCCTGTGCCCCCAGTACACCGCGATCATGTTTGATCGCGGTGTGCAAGGGGTTAATGTGCCAGGAGCGGTCCGTGACCGCTCCTGACACACAGTCACGGGTTTCAGCTGTGATAATCAGCTGACACCCGGCGGCGATTAGCTGCGCTCCCTCCGGGAGCGCAGCTGATCGCCTATGACGTACTATCCCGTCCATGGTCAGAATGGCACGGGTTTTATGGACGGGATAGTACGTCTAATGTCAGAGAGGGGTTAAAAGATGAGAGAGGCCTGTAATTGACATCATAAGTAGACCACCACTATTAGAGTCAAAATGAGAAAACAAATGCAGAAAATCACCTTGTCTGATTTGGCAAGATTTATTTTGCAAATTATGGTGGAAAATAAGTATTTGGTCGCCTAAAGACATGCAAGATTTCTGGCTCTTACAGACCTGTAACTTCTTTAAGAGACTCTTCTGTCCTCTACTCATTACCTGTAGTAATGGCACCTGTTTGAACTTGTTATCAGTATAAAAGACACCTGTCCACAACCTGAAACAGTCACACTCCAAACTCCACTATGGTGAAGACCAAAGAGCTGTCGAAGGACAACAGAAACTAAATTGTAGCCCTGCACCAGGCTGGGAAGACTGAATTTGCAATACGCAAGCAACTTGGTGTGATCAAATCAACTGTGGAAGCAATAATAAGAATAATGGAAGACATACAAGACCACTGACAAACTCCCTCAATCTGGGGCTTCACGCAAGATCTCACCCCATAGGGTCAAAATGATTACAAGAATGGTGAGCAAAAATCCCAGAACCGCTTGGGGGGGGGGGCCTAGTGAATGACCTGCATAGAGCTGGGACCACCGTAACAAAGGCTACCATCAGTAACACACTACCCACCAGTGACTCAGATCCTGCAGTGCCAGATGTGTCCCCCTGCTTAAGCCAATACGTGTCCAGGCCCATCTGAAGTTTGCTGGAGACCACTTGGATTATCCAGAAGAGTATTGGGAGAATGTCATATGGTCTAATGAAACCAAAGTAGAACTGTTTGGTAGAAACAAAACTGGTCATGTTTGGAGTAGACAGAATGCTGAGTTGCATCCAAAGAACACCATATCTACTGTGAAGCATGGGGGTGGCAAAATCATGCTTTGTGGCTGTTTCCCTGTAAAGGGACCAGGATGACTGATTCATGTACATGAAAGAATGAATGGTGCCATTTATCGTGAGATTTTGAGTGCAAACCTCCTTCCATCAGCAAGGTCATTGAAGATAAAACGTGGATGGGTCTTTCAGCATGATAATGATCCCAAGCACATCGCCAGGGCAACGAAGGAGTGGCTTCGTAAGAAGCATATGAAGGTCCTGGAGTGGCCTAGCCAGTCTCCAGATCTCAACCCCATAGAAAAACCTTTGGATGGATTTGAAAGTCCGTGTTGCCCAGCAACAGGCCCAAAACATCACTGCTAGAGGAGATCTGCATGGAGGCATTGGCCAACATACCACCAACAGTGTGTGTCAACCTTGTGAAGACATAGAAAACGTTTGACCTCTGTCATTGCCAACAAAGGATATATAACAAAATATTGATATGAACTTGTGTTAATGACCAAATTCTTATTTTCCACCACAATTTGCAAAATAAATCTTGCCAAATCAGAGAAGGTGATTTTCTGGATTTTTTTTTCTCATATTGACTCTCATAGTTGTGGTCTACCTATGATGTCAATTACAGGCCTCTCTCATCCTTTTAATTGGGATAACTTGCACTGATGTGTGTGTTACATACTGATGTGTGTATGTGTGTTCTACACTGATCCCATACTTGTGTGGGATATATGCTGTTATGTGTGTTGTGTTTTATACTGATGTGTGTGTGTGATATACTGGTGTAAGTGTGCAACATGCATTGTATGTGTGGAGCCCAGCTGCGACTGGATTCATATCTCCCAGAAGGGTGCACAGAAGGAATTCACCACTAGAGGCCTCAATATACATGCACACACACCTTCACCCATCCTTAAGACCACCAGAGGGAGCTCCGATAGTTATATAAAAGGAGGGTGAAGACAGGAAAGAGCAGTCAGTCTGAAGGCTGCAGAGTTCAGTTCAGTCAGCTCAGAGTTCAGATTAGAGAGGCTGCAGAGCAGTTCAGTTCAGCAAAGTGGAGGCTAGTAAAGTGGAATTGAATCCACTCCAGTCTAGTCAGAGCTGAAACAAGTGAGTAGTCTGCAGACAGAGCAGACGAGTGGAGTTCGCAGTAAGGGACTCCAGAGCTCAAGTTGAGAGCCAGGAGCGTGCCGATGCTCAGAGAGCGGCGAAGAGGCGGCCCACCAACCGCCAGTGTGTGTAATCGTGTGAGGTCCCGGGTAGGCCGAAGGCGAGTGGAAAGAGAAGTGAAAAGAGGCAGAGGAACCTTCATAGCTCACCTCAACAAGTATTTACCGGACGCCGGGGTCCGAGCCTATAGGGATCTCCACGACCCATTAGGAGAACACCGGAGTTCCTGGAGGACTACAGGTCCCAGGACCACCAAAGAGCTGATACTTAACTGGGCCAGGAGAAGTCTGGAAAGCGGGACACTGCAAGTAGGGACTGTACTTCAGGAGGTCTAACCACAAGGTCAGCCAGGTGCAGGACAGAGACTAAGTTAGGCCCAGCTACATGCAGGCCAGGACTTCATTACTAAAAGGCAAGGAACAGGAGGCCACACACCTACTCAGTGGGAAACTCTGGATGTGCACCCTTCACCCTACAGTGCTCCGGGATGTGCCTGCAACATCTTCAGTAAAGGTACCAAAGTGACTTGTGTGTGTGTCTACCTTATTACCCCTACTGCCGGGATCCCCTCTGTCCTGCATCCCTACATATCTACCTGCCCTGAAGAACTCAGCCTCACCTGTGGGAGGCTTAACACCTATAGCTGCACAACACCAACCCTTCAGTGGATCTGCACCGCAGCGCTGGTCACCCTGACCAGATACCACAGGTGGCGTCACGAATCCCCATACTAACATTCAATTCCCCTGTAAATATCCCACATTTAACGGGTGAGCGCCAGAGCCACGGACTGAGCTGTGCTGTCGTGACATCCCCTATAGAAGTCTATAGGCTCAGATCCGAGTTCCCATTGCTCTGGAGGGCGACTCATATGTGTGTCTGTTTAATGTGAAGTGTATGTTTAACACACATTGTATGTGCAGCATCAACACTTATAAATACTGGCACTGCAGTTGAGAGTTTATTCGCAATCACCAAACAGACTAGCAAAATGATGCTCAATCGCCAGTTTATTGGAGCGTTTATCTTGTAACAAAAATCATTGCTCTGGTGTAAACTGGAGGTGTGCTACTGATAACATGATACATATCAGGACAGAATGATCTATTAGTGTGTTCCACTCGCGCCCTGACTGGTTGGCGTGAGCGTGGGGGGGGTAGCCCCACTGTGCCACAAACCAGACTACCCAGGAAGTGGCATGACTAAGCAGTTACCTTGGTATTCACTGGAGCCTCTGATGGTGAGGTCAGGCTTGTGCGGCATTTAGCTGCCAGGTACCACTACAGGGTGGTGTCTGACTGTGGCTGGTGATCCCACTGGAGAACGGAAAGCTAGGACAGGCGAGGGCGGCGGGCAAAACTGGCAGACAGGCAGGCGAGCACAGCTGGTACTCTGGCAGGCCGGCATGGCTGAGGACACTGGCAGGCGGGCTCGTCTGAGAACACTGGCAGGCGGACATGGCTGAGACAGAAGGGATGTGAACTGACTTGGATGGCACAGGAACACGGGCAGGTATGAGTGAAATAAGGGAACGAATAGAGCTGGGATTTGGGAAGGACAGAGACACGGACTGGAATGAGAGAGATATGAGAACAGGTAGGGACCTGTTCAGACTGGAGAAGCTGGAACTGCAGGGAGCGGAGCGGGAGTAGAGCAGAGCCGCAGATTGTGGAGCAAGGCAGAACCGCAAGGAGCGGAGCAAGGCAGAACCGCAAGTAGCGGAGAAAGGCAGAACTGCAAGTAGCGGAGTAAGACAGATCCGCAAGGAACGGAGGAAGGCAGAACCGCAAGAGGAAAAGCAAGGCAGAACCGCAAGAGGCAAAGCAAGGCAGAACCGCAAGAGGCGGAGCAAGGCAGAGCCGCAAGGGGCGGAGCAAAGCAGAACCGCAAGGGGAGGAGCAAGGCAGAACCGCAAGGAATGGAGCAAGGCAGAACAGCAAGGAGTGGAGCAAGGCAGAACAGCAAGGAGCGGAGCAAGGCAAAACCGCAAGGAACGGAGGAAGGCAGAACCGCAAGAGGCAAAGCAAGGCAGAACCGCAAGAGGTGGAAAAAGGCAGAACCGCAAGAGGCAGAGAAAGTGCAGAGCAGAACTGCAGGTAGGTGGAGAAAGTGCAGAGCAGAGCCGCTGGGTGCAGCGAGCAGAGCAGAGCTGCTGGGTGCAGCGAGCAGAGCAGAGCCGCTGGGTGCAGCGAGCAGAGCAGAGCCGCTAGGTGCGGCGAGCAGAGCCACTATGTGCAGCGAGCAGAGCCGTTAGGTGCGGCGAGTAGAGCAGAACCACTGTAGGCACAAGGATACACACAGTAGGGGGAAAGGCTACAGACAACGGACACAGAAATAGGACTGAGTACAGACAAGGTCAGGTACCGGAACAGGTACAGGAACTAAGGCCTGGGTATTCTGCTCCGAGGGTGGTAAACTAAACAATAGACACAGGAAAGAGGCACTGACCAGGGTAAGCAGCCCCCTGGAAGGCGGAACAAGAGAAATAGCAGGACAGGACCTGGCAACTCAGTAGCCAAAGATAGACTGAAAGAGTTTGTTTTCTCAGGCATCCTCCAATGGGTGGGGACGCCTTAAGTACCCGATGCCTCATGGCAATTGGCTGGGGACACCTTAGGAAGGTGCACACTGACTCTATAAGACTCAGGAAGTGCCACCGCCGCCCTAAGCACACAGCCAGGAAGCATGCAGAGAGCAGGCAGGAGACATGAGGTTCACAGCATGGAGCAGACAGAGGACAGGACTCACAGCATGGCCCGGAGTAGTAGAGTAAACTGGTGTGGGAGATGGGAGGCCATACAGTGATGCTAGCAGGATTGTTACATAGTGATCATTCTATCCACGTCATTCTTCATGAGCCTGTATAAAGAGGTAGTAAACAGGCTCCGAACGACTTGAATATAAATGACTGGCACTTGGTTGATGGCTTTAAATAGCTCGTGTAAAACCATTTCAGTGTGATAATTCAAAATGTTAGCATTTAGGGCCCCATTTTTAATTTTGCCCAAGCCCGCACTTTGTCTGAAACCAACCCTGCCAATGCCCTCTTTGTTTTGAATAAAGTATGTGTGAACAGGTGCAAACTGCTGTGACTACATAATATACAAACAAAAGAATACAGCAGCACTCTGTAAGCGCTAAAATGTATGCAAACACTGAATAATTACATTTGAACTACATTCCTGCTATATAGAATATAATTATAAAAAGAAAGGTAATTAGTATATAAATTGGCCAATTCATGAAAGCCCATCAGCCGTGACAAGGTGTTCCTTTCTTTGACGGGACCCTAATCTAATATTTATAAATGGCTTTCTGATCCGTGTCAGCTTTCAACTATATCCATGTACTATTCACACCTCAGCAATAAAAAAAGATCACAAGTTTCTTTACGCTTCAAAATTGTTTCATGTTATATATCACATAGCAAAGATACAGGCATCAACATTCTGTGCACCCATATTCAGCCATTTGCCAGCAAGTTAGTCGAACTTCACTGTTGTCTATATCTCCCAAACTTTCCAAAATGGTGCAAACAGGTTAATTAATTTTGTGCAAAATAAAAAATGCTCTTCAGTTTTGATGGTACCTTTTTTGCACTTTTTTAAAGTGAAAAGCCACATAATCTCTTAAAATGTCACATGCAACAAAAACCACTCCCAGAATAAAGCAGAGACACAAAACAGACAATAAGGTTAGAAATAGACTTCAAAATAGACGCTTCCAAACACATGGCGTCATCATACGGGCAGTCCAGAATTGTTTAAAGGCATAGCAATCTGTATGTGAACTTTTGACTTTGCAGTAAGTAATAAAAATGCCTTAAAACTCTCTCTCTCATTATTCTAGCATCTGGCAAATAGTAATAATTATGGTAATCCTAATTGATCTAAAACGAGAAAGGTTTATTCTGATTTCATGTCAGATAGCGAGAAAAACATGCATACATATGTGTCTTTTATATAGAGTATGTAAACTTCTGGTTTCAACTATATATATATATTGTAGTGCAGCGGGCTAGGTGCAGTGCGACAGACAGGCAGTGACCACAGGAAAGCTCAAAACAAAGTGTCTTTAATGTCCACCATACTGACAAATGGAAAACAAATGGTATCCTCTGGATCACAGCCGGGAATCAAGACAATTCGTATCTGAGACCGGTTTGCCGTGGACGACTGCACCATCATGTCATGCTCAGAAGTGCCAGGCCTTTTGGCTTCACTTGGCTCCGTGTTACTTCACACAGGCTGAACCTTGCAGAGCCACCTGCTCTGCAGTTTGTTGCAAACCAAGACACACCCAACCCTTTTCGGCAGGGTTTTGAAATGGAATCTGTGGCCATGGGCCACTTGTACTTGTAAGACATGGCCTGGAGGGAGTGAACAGCCCCACTACCATCCTATAGTTCGTTTTAAAAATAAAAGCAAATGCCAGATTTTTTTTAAATCTTCCTTGGGCAAATAGCTTGTCCAAGACCACCATTTACTTTTATCATGCATTGCAACCACAGCTATATCTGTGACTGCAATGCACTCCTGCGGCCTTAATATGCTTCTATGCGCATCCTGGTGGATACATAGTGACCCTCGCATATAATACCTGTCACCGCCTCACATACCCCCTTCTGTTCAAACTTGTGGGGTTGAACATTTTTCACCAAATAGGGTGCCTGTGACAGGGCATCCGCATTCCTTTCTGCCTTCCTTGCATGATGTTCCATGGTGAAATTGAAATTTTGCAAGGACAGGAACCATCTGGTGACCCGAGCATTCCTCTCCTTGGCACGTCTCATCCAGACCAAGGGTGAATGATGTGTCACCAAGCAAAACGGTTGACCGAGTAAATAATAGCATAGGGACTCCAAGGCCCACTTAATGGCCAGGCACTCCTTCTCCACTACGCTGTAATTTTTCTCAGCCGGGGTGAGTTTCCTACTTAGGTAGGTGACCGGATGTTCTTCACCGTTCACCTCCTGCGACAGGACCGCTATTAGGCCAACGTTAGATGCATCCGTCTGCACGATGAAGTTTCTCTTGAAGTTGGGGCTGATGAGGACAGGCTGTCCGCATAGCGCCACCTTCATAGATTGGTATGCTTCCTCCGCTTGAGGGTTCCACCGCATCATGACTGATTTCTTTCCCTTTCCGGTTTTCTTTTCCCAAGCTGGTAAACTCAGCAGTTCACTTCCCCCTCTTTTTCTCGAACCTCATATGGACTTTGCGCCTTGGCCATAAATTTACTCTCCACGGTGAGCACTAACACTAACACCTGATCCCCTTCTTTAAAGGATCTGACCGTGGCTCTTTTATTATATGTGCGTTTCTGCGCTGCCTGGGCATCCATTAGATGCTCTTTTACTATGGGCATGACTGCTGCAATCTGGTCCTGCATACTTGCCACGTGCTCGATTACACTCTGATGCAGTGTCGGCTCCTGTTCCCACGACTCCTTGGCTACATCTAGCAACCCCCTTGGATGCCTGCTGTACCATAGCTTAAAAGGGGAGAAACCCGTGGAAGCCTGTGGTATCTCACGGATAGCGAACATCAGATTGGGCAACAACATGTCCCAATCCCTCCCATCCTTAAAAACTACCTTTTTCAGCATCGATTTAAAGGTTTTATTAAATCTTTCCACCAACCCATCGGTTTGTGGGTGGTACATCGATGTGCGCAGCTGTTTAATCCGGAGCAATTTACATAGCTCCCTTATCAGCTTGAACATAAAAGGAGTCCCCTGATCTGTAAGGATCTCCTTTGGTAGTGCAAGGCGGCAGAACATTGAAAACAACTTGCGAGCGATAAGTTTTGCCGAAGTGTGGCGAAGTGTAATTGCCTGGGGGTAACGAGTGGCATAATCCACCACGACTAGGATATGCTGTTGGCCATGGCGCACTTGACTATAGGCCCCACAAGATCCATTGCTATCTGCTCAAATGGTACCTCTATAACAGGCAGAGGTACCAATGAACTTCAGAAATGTGTAGTGGTGTGGTCATTTCATACTCAGGACATGATTCACAGTACCTCTGCACCTCAGCATATATCCCAGGCCAAAAGAACCACTACAGAATACGTTCTTGGGTTTTCTTAACCCCTAAGTAGCCCCTCCCAGCATGTGGGCGTGTGCCATTTCTAGCACTGCTTGACAGTACGTCTGGGGCACCACCAGCTGTTCCACCACCTCATCCCGGATTTTATCCACCCTGTATAACAAATCCTGGTGGATAGCCATGCGGGGGAAAACTGTCTCTGCACCCGGTTGCTGAGTCGCCCTATTTATTCCTATCACCCTTTCTTGTACCTGGGCCAGAGTGGGATCCTGAAGCTGAGCAGTCCCGAATGTACTAGGTGACACTTCCAGCTCGGGGATCAGTGGAATCTCTTCGACCTCTCCTGCCAATACCTCTAGGAGAAACTTATCGGGGTTACACTCTGTCCCTAGGTTGGCGGCCCCTATGGCAGGTATCCCTGACTCAGGATCTTTGGCTTCCGTGCCCGGAATAACATATACCCTGGGAGGGTTAACCCTGGTTTCCCACAGGGACTAGAACAGGGGGAAGTCTCTTCACAACACAGTCCCATATAGAAGGGTCTTCACCACTGACACCACATGTTATTTCTCCACACGGTGTGGAAAACGTAATTTACGCGGTCGGGTACTCTCGGAGTTCCACATATATACACACCACCCCTACTCTCTGTCTTGCTGTCCATTGGGGTTGTCCCCGGCAACAAGTGACCCATGGACCAGAGTCACTATGCTCCCTGAGTCCAAGAGAGCCTCCGTCTGGTACTCGTTGATGAGTACTTGGCACAGTTGGGGTTCACTGCATGCAGTGCCTGTAGATGTGGTGCATACTGACTGGGCATACATAGAGACCCTGCGCATAAACCCGCAGTCCATGGGTTCAGCTGTCAGGGGGCAGTTGGCAGCCACATGTCCTGGCCCTTGGCACCACCAACACCTAACAGCTGCGGCACGATTGGACCCCAGGATCAGTTTAGGGGAAATGCGTCTTTTTAACACTCTTCTGGCTTGGTCCTGATTGGCCCCAGCAGAGGGTCGTGGACTTTTCCCAGGTTCCTGGGCTGGCGTGACAGCCGAAGTGGAGCAGTGTCCCGTATAAAGTCCTGAGTGGCCGTATACCACTCAATCACCTAGTCCAAAGTGCCTGAGCCCCTTGCCTCACCCAACACTGTATGATTGCAGGCAGGGCCCTCACCAGCTGGTCGACCACCACCCTCTCTACCATCTGGGTTAAAGTCTCAGGCTGAAGCCATTTTTTTACCAGCTGCAACAAGTCATATGCCTGAGACCTGGCAGTTTGAGTCTCCACAAAAGACCATTGGAACAGCTGTTGTGCACGTACAGTATAGACCAAAAGTTTGGACACACCTTCTCATTCAATGATTTTTCTGTATTTTCATGACTATGAAAATTGTAGAATCACACTGAAGGCATCAAAACTATGAATTAACACATGTGGAATTATACATTACACTTTACAAAAAAGTGTGAATCAACTGAAAATATGTCTTATATTCTTGGGTCTTCAAAGTAGCCACCTTTTGCTTTGATTACTGCTTTGCACGCAGAAAAGGTGAACAGATGGACTCTACATGCCTGGTTCCCACCGTGAAGCATGGAGGAGGTGGTGTGATGGTGTGGGGGTGCTTTGCTGGTGACACTGTTGGGGATTATTCAAAACTGAAGGCATACTGACCCAGCATGGCCACCACAGCATCTTGCAGCGGCATGCTATTCCATCCGGTTTGCATTTAGTTGGACCATCATTTATTTTTCAACAGGACAATGACCCCAAACACACCTCCATACTGTGTAAGGGCTATTTGACCAAGGAGGAGAGTGTTGGGGTGCTACGCCAGATGACCTGGCCTCCACAGTCACCAGACCTGAACCCAATCGAGATGGTTTGGGGTGAGCTGGACCGCTCACCGCTTCAATTTTGAATAAATCCCCAACAGTGTCACCAGCAAAGCACCCCCACTCCATCACACCACGTCCTCCATGCTTCACGATGGGAACCAGGCATGTAGAGTCCAGCCGTTCACCTTTTCTGCGTGCAAAGCAGTAATCAAAGCAAAAGGTGGCTACTTTGAAGAACCTAGAATATAAGACATATTTTCAGTTGTATAGATAAACTCGGCACTCAACTTAAATATGCTTAATTGTGTAGAATTTATTATGGACAGCGGTGTGAAAACAATACGTTTCGGTCATGTAAGAAAATACTGAAAATATATTTTCAGTTGTTTCACACTTTTTTGCAAAGTGTAATGTATAATTCCACATGTGATAATTCATAGTTTTGATGCCTTCAGTGTGAATGTACAATTTTCATAGTCATGAAAATACAGAAAAATCTTTGAATGAGGTGTGTCCAAACTTTTGGTCTGTACTGTACATATGTGTTAACTCCCCCATTCGGGTAAGGATCTCACCTTTCAGTTTCCCATAGTCCAGGGCATTGTCTCGACTGAGGTCTAAGAAGGCTTTCTGGCCATCTCCAGTCAGGAAGGGGGCCACCACGTCTGCCCATTGGGAAAGGGGCAAGCTCTCCCGCTCTGCAGTGTGCTCGAACACGGTGAGAAAGTCCTCCATATTGTCCTCAGGACCCATCTTCCTCAGCGCTGACTGGACTTTGTACCGGGCATCCGAACAAGTTGGGGTCAGTGGTGGGGCTGCCTCTCACAAAGCCGCAATCTGCTGCACCAACAGATTATTTTTCTGCTGCTGTTTCTGAATATAATCCTGCTGCCGTTGCTGACAGCATGGTCTAACAAGCTAGTGTGTCAGTGCACAACTGACAGTTGTAAAGCATAACAGTGCTTTATAACTGCAATCAGACTGTAGAAAGTGAAACTTCCAAAAAGGGACTAAGTAATAAAATAAAAAAAGTGAAAAAAAATTGTAAAAATATTTTTTAAACCCTTTACGACATTAGAGGTATCCATACATCCAGGGCGCCTCGTACTTACCCACCTTGAAGGTATGGATACGTCTAGGCAATTTTGCACACACAGCCTCTGTGATCGCTATCAGAATCAGCTGACACCCGGCTCTCAGTGCCAGGAGCAGTGCCCACACCACTCCTGGCACTTTAACCCCCTAAATGCTGCGATTGCAGCATTTAGAGAGCAGGCAAAGGGAAGAAAGCCCATTGGATTGGAGACCCCACAACGTCATCGCAGAGTCTCTATTGTTACCATGGTGACCCGATGTTGTCATGACAACATCCAGGTCACCAGGCAATAGGAAGTATGTTAGCTCATGCACAGTGCATGTGTGAGCAGGTTGGGGGATGCAGTAAAGGACTGGAGGCAGAGCAAGGGTTAACGTATTTACTATTAACAAATAATTACTCCACGCAGGGAGATGTATGGTAAACAAGAGTAATGCGATAATGAGGGGTAATAGGTATGCAGTTTGGGGGTAAAATGCAGGTAAAAACAGGGCAAAGAAAAAAAACTGTTTTTTTTAAATATAACTTATCCGGTCCAGATGTCTACCGGACCAGAATGTCCACAAGGCAGAAGATGGTGCCAACTTAGGTGAGCGAGTAGTGGATCTGGTAGGGTCCCGGGGAAGAAGATGGGCCGTGTTCCGACGGCATCAGTGAGTCTCTGAGGTCTGTCAAGAGGTCCTTGATCCGGTATGGTCCTGTGGAAGTGGATGAACATTGTCCCGCCAGCAGCGGTGAGTCTCTGAGGCGTGCCGCAGGGTCCTTGATCCAGTAGGAAGCACAAGAAGAGAGTCACAGTTCAAGACCTTGCCGGAGCTCAAAGTAGCCCGACAGATATGGATTGGGGGAGCAGGATACAGTTAAAGGTAACCCGTGAGAGGTCGCATGTGCGCTGCTGCGCGGCCCTGCTCTGCGGTGGTGCTCAGTAACAGGAGCACTGCTTTCTGTCTGCCACGCGCTGTCTCTTCCCACCAAGTTCCAGTGCTTCCGCACGCTCAGCCTTTGTTAGCTTAGCCACATCCCCAGCTGGCAAGTGCAAAGGTCGGTCAGGTTCTCTAAGCTTTTCCCCGGACAACAGGGGAGACAGCCCCAACAGTACTGGACCCGGCATGAGAGAGATACCCCTGGTCCGGTCCTTCTTCTTACACTCCCCCCTCCTTTTCCCTCCATGGGCGAGAGTTCTTGCAGTAACTGTTCATATTCTCCCGTTTTCTGGATGATTTGGTGCCAAATAAATTGGTCTTGATTGTATCTGTTGGGGGATATTCCGGCTGTTGTTCGTTCAGTGCATCGCAAGTCGGATAGAGTAGTCGAATCTGGCTGAGTAGTGGGGTCAGATTGTACGAGCAGGGATGGAGATGCCCCCAGACCCAGCGGAGCAGTCATTCTAGGAGTCTCAGTTGCCTGTTCCTCCCCTAGGTCCACACACGGCAATTCTAGGCATTCTTCCTCTTCATCAACAACCGATATTTCAGGATCACTCTGCATCTCCTCTATTGGTCAGGATCTTTTGACAAACAAGGGCGTAACATATTCCGATGTATTACTCGAGTAGGAGCGTCCTCTGCTCCCTCAGGTTGGATTTCATAGACGGGGCTTTCTGAGCTGATTCTTCGTTTCACCCGATATGGAGTCTTCTCCCACCGGTACTCCAACTTACCCTGTGGGCATTTGTCTCAGACTAACACACGTTCTCTGGCCCAGCAAGCTGTCCCTCGCAGGAGCGCCGTTTCTGGATGGTCCAGTTCTTGATACTTAGTCTGCACAAGTCGATGCAAAGTCTGCAAACGATGACGATGTTCTTGAACCCAGGTGACACCCCTGTCCTCAGGTAGTCCTCCTCTGGATCAAACTCCAGCTTGGTGATCTCCCTTCCTGGTCAGCCGAATAGCAGGGTGTATGGCGTGTACCCAGTGGTGCGATGTACTCGGTTGTTGCACACTCAAACAAGTTCAGCCACAAGCTCAGGCCAGCGCAACTTTCTGTCATCTTCCAGGGTCCTCAACATCTGAATCAACGTATGGTTGAATCGCTCGCAGGCTCCATTTCCTTGAGGATGATAAGGTGTTGTCTATGATTTGTCAATTTGATACACACAGTGTATTTCTTCCATCACTCGTCCCTGGAAACAGGCACCTTGATCAGAGTGAATTCTCTTCGGGCAGCCGTACACTTGGATAAAATTTCTACAGATGGCTTGTGCCATTAAGCAGTCTGATCCCAGGTCGGAGTCACCACTGCAAATTTAGTGAAATGGTCCGTCATCACTAGCCTAACTTAGGGGGTCTGCACATGGTACTCACGGACCCGGGGCGTTTGGCACTTTGCTTTGCGGGAGCCATCAGACACTGCCAGACTCAGGTCACAGTCCCCACAAGTGGTCGCGTGGGTGCTGCTGCACGGGCCTGCTCTGCGGCGGTGCTCAGTAGTGGGAGCACGGCCTTCTGTCTGTCACACCCAGTCTCTTCCCGCCAAGTCCTGGTGCTTCTGCGCGCTCAGCCTTTTTTTAGGTAGCCACACCCCCCACTGGCTGGTGCAAAGGTCGGTCCTGTTCTCTATGCTTTCCCCCGGACCACAGGGGAGACAGCCACGATAGTTCCATACCTGACGTGAAAGAGGTACCCGGGTCCGGTCCTTCTTCTTACACATGATCTATCTAACTTGTGTCTGCAGGGCTGACAGACTATAACGTATAGCAATGCTCCTGCATTGCTATACCTTATAACTGCGATTAGACTGCAGAAAGTGAAAGTACCATAGTGGAAATAAGTAAAAAAAATGGAAATAAAAAAAAAGAGTTAAAAAAAGTTGTAAAAATATTTTTAACAAAATAATAAAAAAAATAAAAAATATATTGTACCTGTAAGCAGGTTAAAAGATGCAGTGAGAGAGAAGGCAGACCAAGGGTTGACAGGTTTTAATAAAACAGGAAGTTACTCCACACAGGGAGATAGGTAAATGTGAGGTAAATAATGGGCAATACAGGAAATACAGGGGTTTGGTTGAGGGGAAATCAACGTAGGAATAACGAATGAAACTGTTCTCAAAAGAATCATTTATCAAACAGATAGGTCCTGGAACGGATGATGGCGCCAAAAGCCGTCGGCACAACGTAGATCCGGTGGGGTTCTGAAAAAGGCGACGATATGTGCTTGCCTGGCAATGTTGAGTCTTTGAAACATCCCGTGGAGTCCTCAGTAAGGAGACTCCGGTGGCCGGCAAGGTATAGGCCACAGTCCTGTTAGAATTAGGCTAGGCTTGACGAATATTCATCGGGGATTCAGGAAGCAGCAGTACCCAGTCACAGTTTCTGTCAGGCCACACACACGCAGCACTGATGGTTACAGAGTGATTGGCACCTTGATGTCCGAGTGCCAACCTGCACACGACGAGCTTCTCGTCAGAGTCCCTGCAGTCCGTCCCTCTCATGGTCGGGCGTGCCTCTGCTCCTAACGGCCCCGAAGCAGGAGCTCTCACCCTCCACAGCCGCGCGCTGTACCTTCCCGCCAACATCTCAGTCTGTTCCCGCGCCCAGTGCTGCCCCTGGTAACCCTTAGCCACGCCCCCTCGGACCGCAGAAAGCTCCTCCCGGCTTAAGCTGAACAGGGGATGCAGCCTCATCATTTTCGGCCCCAGCACCCAGGTTCCCGCAGTGCGGTCGTTCCCCTTACAAACCCATAAATAAATATTATGGGAAAAAAAAGGAAAAGCAATAAAAGTACACATATTTGGTATCGCCGAGTCTAGAGCGACCTGACCTATAAAATTGTCTCACTAGTTAACCCCTTTAGTGAACACTGTAAAAAAAAATCAGGCAAAAACTATGATTTATTATCTAATGCCGATCAAAAAGTGAAATAAAACGCGATCAAAAACACAAATGTAAAAAAAATGGTATCCCTGAAAAAGTCATCTTGCCGTTATAGCTCTTAGAATAAAGCGATGCAAAAATAATAATTTTTTCTACAAAATAGTTTTTAATGTGTAAAAGCGCCAAAACTTAAAAAAAGATATAAATGTGGTATCACTGTAATCAAACATGAGCATCGGCATACTCAGGAGAAATTTCACAACAAATCGTATGGTGTAATTTCTCCTGTTACCCTTGCGAAAATGGAAAATTTGGGGATAAAAAACATTTTTATGGGAAAAATGTGATTTTTCTTTATTTTCAGCACTCAACGTTATAAACTTCTGGAAAACACCTGGGAGTTCAAGGTGCTCACTACACATCTAGATAAGTTCCGTTGGGGGTCTAGTTTTCAAAATGGTGTCACTTATGAGGGAGTTCCACTATTTAGACACATCAGGGGCTCTCCAAATGCAAAATAGCATCTGCTAATTATTCCAGTAATTTTACATTCAAAAAGTCAAATGGCGCGCCTTCCCTTCCAAGCCCTGTTGCATGCCCTGCCCAAACAGTGTTTTTCCCCCACATATAGGGTATCAGTATGCTCAGGAGAAATTGCACAACAATTTTTTGTCTTCCTTTTTTTCCTGTTACCCTTGGTAAAATAAAAGAAATTGGGTCCAAAGTAAATTTTTTGTGACAAAAAGTTACATGTTCATTTTTTCCTTCCACATTCAAAAAATTCCTGTGAAGCACCTGAAGGGTTAAACTTTTTGAATGTGGTTTTGAGCACCATGAGGGGTGCAGTTTTTATGATGGTGTAACTTTTTTTTAGTCATATAGGTCCCTCAAAATCACTTCAAATGTGATGTGGTCCATAAAAAAATGGTTTTGTAAATTTTGTTGGAAAAATGAAAAATCACTGGTCAACTTTTAACCCTGAGCTCTGACAAAGAACACTGCCAGTATTCGAAACACGTTGCTGTTGTCATGGATACTATATTATTTTAAACATTTTTCAATAAATTTAAGCCTTCATTGGAAGCTGGAACTTTGTCTTCATTGGTTACCTCTCAAGCGTGCTTCCATACGCCTTATGTAGGGTGAGCTGGTTCTCTTTTCTTTTTCTACACTATAATATGGCACTCTGGCACTCCTGCCCTTCTGAGCTTTGCAGTCACGCACAAACCCTGTACCTGACCTTGGCAAGCCAACATTTTCTCTTGCCCCTGAGAAGCATCCTCCTCCCCAAAAAAATCAACCCCCTCATCCTCCTCCTGTTCCTCTTCTTCCTCCACCTCATCCAGGACAGTTCCCTGAGCAGACAATGACTGACTGTCATTAAGGCTTCCCTCCTCCTCCTCTTCCTCCTCCGCTGCAGACACCTGATCCTTAATGTGCGTCAAAGTTTACATGAGCAGACGCATAAGTGGGATGCTCATGCTTATGATGTCGTCGTCTGTGCTTACCAGCCGTGTGCATTCCTCAGAACACTGAAGGACTTTACAGAGGTCTTTCAGCTTTGACCACTGCACACCCGACAACTCCATGTCTGCCCTCAAACTGCCTGCCCGTGTATCCTCCCACAAATGCATTACAGCCTGCCTCTGTTCGCACAGCCTCTCAACCATGTGCATGGTGGAGTTCAACCTTGTTGCAACGTCTATGATTAGGCGGTGCTTGGGGAGGTGGAGCGATCACAGCAGCCTCTGCATACGACTAGAGTCTATGGGGGAGTGACGGATGTGTGAACACAGTCTTCGCACCTTATGGAGCAGGGCTGTTAACTCTGGATAATTATTTAGGAAGCACCAGGTTCAAGGTGTGAGCCAGGCAAGGTATGTGTCTGAGTTTTGCCAGGGCTATGGCCGCCACAAAATTACGGCCGTTATCACTGACTACCTTGCCTGGCTCAAGATGTAGACTGCCAAGCCATGACTCAGTTTCTCGCTGCAAGTAGTCGGCCAGTACCTCCGTGGTGTGTCTGTTGTCGCCCAAAGACATCATGTTTAAAACAGCCTGCTGACACTTACCACAAGCTGTTCGATAGTGGGACACCTCATGTGCAACACTGGCAGCTGCGGATGGAGTGCTAATGCGACTGTGCTCTGTCGACGAGCTTTCGCTTCTGGAGGAGGAGGGTCGAATGCCTACAGCCAACTGTTGCCTATACCATGGGCTAGGCAGCACCGTCCCACCGCCGCTGTCCCCTGTGGACCCTGCATCCCCCACATTAACCCAGTGCGCAGTGATGGACACGTAATGGCCCTGGCCATGGCTACTGGCCCATGCATCTGTTGTGAGGTGCACCTTTCCACTCACTGATTGTTTGAGTGCATGGACAATGCGGTCTTTCACATGCAGGTGGAGGGCAGGGGTGGCTTTTCTAGAAAAGAAGTGCCGACTGGGTAGGTCATAGCGTGGGACAGCATAGGCCATGAGCTCTCGGAACCCTGCGCTTTCAACCAAACGGAAGGGCATCATCTCTAATGAGATCAGTTTGGCAATGTAGGCATTCAAGGCCAGTGTACGCGGATGAGAGGATGAGTACTTTCTTGTCCTACTCAGAGTGTCGACTAGAGTGAGCTGGACTTGAGAGCTGCATAAGGGGGAACTAGAGGTGGACATGACAGACTGATAGGGGGTTGGTGATGGTGACGGTGGTGGTGATGGCCTAGATTCAGTCTTTCGTTGCAAAAACATTGTGATTCCCTGACTGCTTTGGCCTTGACGCTCACTCAGTATGGATTAGACCAGAATATAAAAAACAGAAAAACGGTACTGTATCAGAAGCGTACAGCTGTATACAGTGTTGGGGTAATTTTAAATCTCCGTATATATTTTCGGAGTAATACACAGACGCTCACAGGCTCAGTATGGATTTGACAAGAATATAAAAAGCAGAAAAAGGGTACTATATCAGAAGATACCAGCTGTATACAGTGTTGGGGTAATTTTAAATCTCCGTATATATTTCCGGAGTAACACACAGACGCTCACAGGCTCTGTATGGATTAGACAAGAATATAAAAAGCAGAAAAAGGGTACTATATCAGAACATACCAGCTGTATACAGTGTTGGGGTAATTTTAAATCTCCGTATATATTTACGGAGTAACACACAGACGCTCACTCAGTATGGATTAGACCAGAATATAAAAATCAGATAAAGGGCAATGTATCTGAAGATAGGTATCTGAAGATATAGTATACGGGTAAATTGTAAATCTCCGTATATATTTCCGGAGTCACAGACAGACGCTCTCAGGCTCAGTATGGATTAGACCAGAATATAAAAAGCAGAAAAGGGGTACTGTATCAGAAGATACCAGGTGTATATAGTGTTGGGGTAATTTTAAATCTCCGTATATATTTCCGGAGTAACACAGACGCTCACTCAGTATGGATTAGACCAGAATATAAAAAGCAGAAAAACAGTACTGTATCAGAAGCGTACAGATGTATACAGTGTTGGGGTAATTTTAAATCTCCGTATATATTTCGGGAGTAACACACAGATGCTCACAGACTCAGTATGGATTAGACAAGAATATAAAAAGCACAAAAAGGGTACTGTGTCAGAAGATACCAGCTGTATACAGTGTTGGGGTAATTTTAAATCTCCGTATATATTTCGGGAGTAACACACAGATGCTCACAGACTCAGTATGGATTAGACAAGAATATAAAAAGCAGAAAAAGGGTACTGTATCAGAAGATACCAGATGTATATAGTATAGGGAAAAAATTGTAAATCTCCGTATATATTTCAGGAGTCACACACAGACGCTCTCAGGCTCAGTATGGATTAGACCAGAATGTAAAACGTAAATAAAGGGCACTGTATCTGAAGATACCAGGTGTATATAGTATAGGGGAAAATTGTAAATCTCTGCATACATTTCTGGAGTCACAGACAGTCGCTCTCAGGATCAGTATGGATTAGACCAGAATATATAAAGCAGAAAAAGGGTACTGTATCTGAAAATACCAGGTGTATATAGTATAGGGGAAAATCGTAAATCTCTGTATATATTTCAGGAGTCACAGACAGACGCTCTCAGGCTCAGTATGGATGAGACCAGAATATAAAAAGCAGAAAAAGGGTACTGTATGAGAAGATACCAGGTGTATATAGTATAGGGGAAAATTTCAATCTCCGTATATATTTCCGGAGTCACACGCATATAGTCAGCATGTATTTGTCCGTGATACCAGCTGGTACACGGTAGTGTGTGAGAAGCGTACAGCTCTATACGGTGTGGGAAAAAATGAACGCTCAGTAACTGTGCAGAAAAAAAGAATAAAAGTATTAGTGCTGTGTAAAAAGCAGTCTGCACAGCAGTTTACACACAGCAATACAGCTAGCAGGCAGCCTAATAACCAGCTCTGCTGCTGCACACAAGAAAATCCTCCCCTGTCACTGGCAGGCAGCCTAATAACCAGCGCTGCTGCACACAAGAAAATCCTCCCCTGTCACTGCACACTAACTGTACAGAACAATTGCTATCAGCACAAGCACAGAAGTACTTTTCTTTCCAGCCCTAACTCTCTCCCTACTGATAAACAGCGTCAGCAACCTCTCCCTACTGTTAAGATCAGCAGAAGTAAAATGGCGGTCAGGGCTTTTATAGCCACTGTGACGCCACACAAAGCAAGCCAATCATTGCAATGCCCTTCTCTAAGATGGTGGTGGACGCTGCCTATGTCATCTCGTTGCCAACAGTGTACGTCTTTGTTCATTGGCTGAGAAAAGGCGCCTGCAAGCATTATGGGAAAACCGACTTTGGCGCTCGGGTCGACGACCGCATGGCCGACTTCACGCTATGGTCGGGTTTCGCTCGGCGAAACTCGACTTTAGCGAAAGTCGGCGACTTATGAATCTGACCGACCTGTTTCGCTCAACTCTAGTATCCAGAGATCAGACCGAGTCAAAACCAAAGTATCAGGCAACAAGAACACAGCACAAACACACTTAGGGGTCAACACACTCGGCCAAGGGCAAAAGTATAACTGACGGGGATTGGAGCTTCCTAGGGCTATAAGAAGCTCCCCCAGAGCCAAGGAGAGGCCACAATAATAAGCCCCAGGTGTGCAGGTAAAAGCCTGCACTGGGATTGTGTGGCCCAGCTGCGCTTGGTACACATGTTCCCTGGAGAATGCACAGAAAGGTAATTACAAAGCACCTGATATTCATTCACACTTCACATTTCCCAGGAGCCACCAGAGGGAGCCCTTTAGATTCAGGCATAAAGGGGTGTGGAGAAACGCAGCAGTAGGCATTCTAGCCAGACAGTCATGCTAGTTGTTGGTTGTACCTCAGACAGATCAGTTCTCCTCAGAGCATCGAGGGAGAGACATATTTTCTAGTCAGAGCTCAGTCTGAGCGAGACATTTGATTGTGATTCCTGTCAGATGAGACAGAGGAGGGAAGACGAGCTGTTACCTCAGAACAGTCTGACTGTTAGTTCCCAATGAATGTGGAAAGTGACTATCGGAGCGAGTGTGAATTCAGTCTGACGGAAGGTCCTGAGAGCTGCTCTGGACAGAATCTATGAAGGAGAAGAAGGAAGGGGACTACAGTTATCATAACATCGAGTCGACTGAGAAACGGTCAGTGAGCTGTGGAAGGAAGGAAGCTGACGACTACACCTACTGTTACCCGTGCTTATGTTAAGGGTGTGAGTAGGGCGACAGGCGAGTGGTGAAAAAGAGAAAGAGTGACTGAGGTGATATAGCAACGATAGCTGCCTCCACTCTGCTCAACCGGACACTGGGTCCGAAGCTTGCTAGAACCTTCACGGCTAGTGGGAAAAACCGGAATCCCTGCTGGACTTCAGGTCGCAGAGGGGCCCTATTGTGCTGATACGTAACCGGGGTCAGGGAGAACAGGAGTCGGGCCTGATCAGCCACCTAGACTTGGTTCTTGCCAAAAGAAGGCTCCACCACAATGTCGGCTGGGCGTAGCGGTTATACACAGAGTTGAACTTAGCTTTATGCAGGTTGGAAACTCACACATAAAGAAGTAAGGAGGCCTTAAACCTACTCAGTGATTACCTGGACGTGCATCCTCCACACTGAGCAGCTTCCCGGGACATGCCTGCAAATACCACCAGTAAAGGTATGGAAAGAGACTGACTTGTGTGTGTCTGCCTTATTCCCTGCACCCTGCTCCGCCATATACTTAGAGGGACTAGTCTTACCTGTGGAAGACTTAACATCTTGCTGCCCAGTAACAACCCCTCTGAGGATTCACCCTGCAGCGCTGGTCATCCTGACCAGAAACCACAGGTGGCGTCACGAATAGGGTTGAGCATTCCGATATTGCAAATATCGGGTATCGGCCGATATTGGCTGTATCGGAATTCCGATTCCGAGTACCGATATTTTCGTCATATCGGATACCGGAATCGGAATGTTCCTGTCACGGTCAGTGTCCGTCGGTCGGGTCTGTTAGGAGTCAGCGGCACTTACCTGGCAGAAGATCTCCGGTGGTCTCGTCCTGGACTGCTTGATGGCCGCCATCATCTTCTCCCTGGCGGTCACATGCAGTTTCTCGCGAAAACTGCAGTGACTGCCGGGTAATCGCGGCCGTAAAGCAGTCCGATGACGTCACCGCCGGGGAAGCAGGTAATCAGCTGTGCTGCGCCGGGATGTCAGGCTCTGCCTGGCATTCCGATGTAGCAGAGCTGGATCGTTGTGGGACACTCGTTACTATGGACTGCGTCGGACAGGTGGTATACTGTTGGTTTGTTTTTTTCCTTTTTTTACAGGAGATCGATGGCGTCGCAGGAATGAGCGTATAATAAAATTATTGAAAACTGTGTTGTCTCTTTTATTTCATTAAAATACTTTTTTCTTGCTGTGTCTTTTTTTTAAACATTTAAAAACTTTGGGATTAATAATGGATCGGTGTCTTATTGACGCCTCTCCATTATTAACCGGGCTTATTGTCACCGTGCAATCAACGGTGACATTAACCTCTTATTACCCGCTTGCCACCGCTACAGGGCAAGTGGGAAGAGCCGGGTAAAGTGCCACAATTGGCACATCTTTTGATGCGCCAAATGTGGGGCTGCTGATGCCTGGTATTATCAGGCTGTTGAGGGCCAAAATCCATGGGCCTTGACAGTCTTTTAATACCAGGCCGCAGCAGTCTGCATTTTACTTGGCTGGTTAACAAAAATAGGGGGGATCCCCACGCCATTTTTTTTTCGAGGGGATCCCCTATTTTTGTTAACCAGCCAAGCTAAGCAGACTGCTGTGGCCTGGTATTATCAGGCTGGCAAGGTCCATGGATCTTGGCTCCTTAACAGCCTGAAAAACCAGGCCTCAGCAGTCTGCTTCATCTGGCTGGTTAACAAAAATAGGGGGGACCACACGCCAATTTTTTTCGAGGGGATCCCCTATTTTTGTTAACCAGCCAAGATATGCAGACTGCTGTGGCCTGGTATTATCAGGCTGGCAAGGTCCATGGATCTTGGCTCCTTAACATTCTGAAAAACCAGGCCTCAGCAGTCTGCTTCATCTGGCTGGTTAACAAAAATAGGGGGGACCCCACGCCAATTTGTTTCGAGGGGATCCCCTATTTTTGTTAACCAGCCAAGATATGCAGACTGCTGTGGCCTGGTATTATCAGGCTGGCAAGGTCCATGGATCTTGGCTCCTTAACAGCCTGAAAAACCAGGCCTCAGCAGTCTGCTTCATCTGGCTGGTTAACAAAAATAGGGGGGACCCCACGCCAATTTTTTTCGAGGGGATCCCCTATTTTTGTTAACCAGCCAAGATATGCAGACTGCTGTGGCCTGGTATTATCAGGCTGGCAAGGTCCATGGATCTTGGCTCCTTAACAGCCTGAAAAACCAGGCCTCAGCAGTCTGCTTCATCTGGCTGGTTAACAAAAATAGGGGAGACACCACGCCAAATTTTTTCGAGGGGATCCCCTATTTTTGTTAACCAGCAAAGATAAGCAGACTGCTGTGGCCTGGTATTATCAGGCTGGCAAGCAGGGTCGGACTGAGCCACCAGGACACCGGAGAAACCTCCGGTGGGCCCCAGCTCCTGCGTGGTGGGCCCTGATTTGAAAGGATAGGTTGCGGGGCAGAGGGGGCGGTGGCCCCGGGCCCCGCGCTCTGAGGGGGCCCACCCGGAGCTACGCTACAGTAACAGTATCGGCGTGCACGGCACGCCGATACAGTTACATTCTGCAGCAGAGCAGGGAGAATCGCTCTCCCTGCTCTGCCGCCCGGAAGCTATGGGGCCTGAACAGGCAGTGGGGGGACCCGGTGCCAGCAGTGGGCCCCCCACCCGTCATCAGAGGGTCAGCTGTATCGGCATCCAGCCGATACAGCTGACCGCATAGAGAGAGAAGGAGCGAGCGCTCCTTCTCTCCCATAATCCCCCTCTCAGCGTCTGACAGCGGGCGCGATGACATCACCTGCCGGCGCCCGCTGTCAGACGCTGAGAGGGAGAACAGTGAGCAGCACAGGAGCCGGGAGTTGAGTATTTATTTATTTTTTTTAATGGGGGTGCATTATACTACAGAGGCTGTATATGGGGGGTGCATTATACTACAGAGGCTGTATATGGGGGCTGCATTATACTACAGAGGCTCCATATTGGGGTGCATTATACTACAGAGACTCCCTATGGGGATGCATTATACTACAGAGGCTGCCTATGGGGGTGCATTATAATATAGCAGCTGCCTATGGTGGTGCTTTATATTATAGACTCTGCCTATGGGGGTTTATTATAATATAGAGGCTGCCTATGGGGGTGCATTATACTATATTGAGGACTATCTGGTGTATTATGCTGTATGGATGCTATCTAGGGGCCATCATACAGTGTTGGACCCATTAAATAGTTTGGGGACATTAAGGGGTCAGTATATATCCAGTGAGGGGCATTATTCTGTGTATAGGGGAGATGTACAGGGGGAGACTTGGGACATTATTAAATGTAAAGTGGACACATATTGTTATAGGGGAACTCGGGTTACTGTGACTGTCAAAGGGGCACACAGGGCATTATTACAGTCTAGGGGACAAAATGTGGGCACTGTTTTCTAGGGCACTTGCACCCGGCATTACTATATTCTAGAGGGGTGCTTTAAAATTTAGAGGTCACACAGAACCACACAGCAGGTGCAGTAATAGGGACACATACGGCAGCAGCAGCTCAGCATTCGGGTATCAGGTGCAGTAATAGGGACACATACGGCAGCAGCGGCTCAGTATTGGGGTATCAGGTGCAGAAATAGGGACACATATGGCAGCAGCGGCTCAGTATTGGGGTATCAGCAGGATGAGGAGTTTGTGCAGGTTGAGAATAGTCCAATTGGTGACCGTGACAGTGCTGACAATATGAGAAGTGAAATGTGTCTTTGTTGTAATCTCTGCAGTTGAGTCCTGGCTGGAGAAGTCGTCATGTCGGTCTGGGCCAGATGGAAAAGACATGAAAAGTGAACAATTCCATTAGAAAGAACATCAGCGGTAAGTCATTATCTGTACCTGTGCTGTAATCTATTATATGTTCTGTAGGACTGGTATTATTTACCACAGACCATATGGCTGTAATATCAATATTGGTCTTTTTATATATAGATTATTTCTGGCAACAGCGCGGTCATTTGCTGAGGTTCTCTGATTAGGGGCCCACTCAGAAGTTTCGCCCCCACTAAACCAAAACCCTAGCTACGCCTCTGGCTCTCTCTCTAGTCTTTCTTTCTCTCTCTAGTCTTTCTCGCTCTCTGTTCTTTCCTTCTCGCTCTCTGTTCTTTTTTCTCTCTGTTCTTTCTTTCTCTCTCTCTTTTCTTTCTTTCCTCTCTTTCTTTCTCTGCTTGTTCTTTCTCTCTCGCTGCTCTTTCTTTCTTTTCCTCAGTACCAGCCACTGTGCCCTCATTATCAGTCAGTGTGATCAGCAGTGCTAAATGGGTACGCTTGGGGCGAGGATATGGGTGTGATTAGCTGTGAAATGGGTGTGGTCGGGGCGTGGCCTAAAATTTTCAGCGGCGCGCTACGCGCGCCGCATCCTTTAACCCTCTTTCCTGTCTTCAAAATTTGGGAGGTATGCTGTACGACCTCCCTACAACTTCTGGGCATGCTCCTGATGAGCGCGACGGATGGTCTCCTGAGAGATCTCCTCCCACACCTGGACTAAAGCATCCACCAACTCCTGGACAGTCTGTGGTGCAACGTGGCATGGCCTAAAATTTGCTGCAGCAGGCACAGCGTGCCACAGCCTTTGTCCCTCTTTCCCTTCTTCAAAGGTTGGGAAGTATGATGGTGGGCCCCAAGAATAATTTTTCTCTGGTGGGCCCAAGGTACTCCAGTCCGACGCTGCTGGCAAGGTCCATGGATATTGGCTCCCTAACAGCCTTAAATACCATGACTCAGCAGTCTGCTTCATCAGGCTGGTTAACAAAAATAGGGGGGACCCCACGCCATTTTTTTTTCGAAGGGAACCCCTATTTTTGTTAATCAGTTCCCTCTGACGTCACTGATGGTGTCCCTGGCTGACCTGAAGTGAAAGTGGAAAGCAATCAATTAAGCTTTCCACTTCCTCTCCTGTCAGCCAGGAGAGGAATTCATTCATTTGGGGGTTTACTGTGAGGCTGCAGCATTAGCTGCGGTCCCTGCAGTAAACATTAACCCTTTCTGAAGGATTACACCGTGGGACCTGACTGTGCATGGGATAGGTAAGAATAATTTTGCTTTTTTATTTTTATTACAGGAAATGGTTTTTGCAGTAAAATAAAAGATGGTCAAAAACATGTGTCTTTATTTCATTAAAATGATTTTTAATTAAAGTGTGTGTGTTTTATTTTTATTTCATGCAATAGGATTAATAATTGATAGTTGTCTAATTGACAGCTCTCAATTATTAACCTGGCTTAAGGTCACCTTTCAATAGCAAGGTGGCTTTAACCCCATATTAACCCATTCGCCACCGCTACAGGGCAATGGGAATAGACAGGCAAAGTGCCAGAAAGGGCGAATCTAATTATAGATTTGTCTTTTCTGGGGTGTCTGGGGGCAGATGTTAGTAGCCAGGGGGGGGCCAAAAATAATGGTCCCTCTCTGGGCTATTATTATCTGCCCCCACTTGCTGGCTTTGTCTGTCTGGTTGCGAAAATAGGGCGGGAGCCCACGCATTTTTTTTCAGCAATTTTACACCTCGTATATATATATACATGTCATTGAATTTGTGACACATATATATATATTATATATATTTATAGTTCATACACTTCTACATAGTATAATAGCCGCTAATTCAATTGCCGGATTTTGTGAAAATGCAGAACCCGACATGAAATGACACATGGTTTACATAGAGTTAACTATGTCATTTCAAGTTGTTTGATCTATTGTTTTCACTAACAATTACGTGAGTGTATGTGTGCAAAATTTCACACCTGTAGGGGTTAACTAAAGGTGTAAATTCGTAGCAAAAAAGTCCGTTTTTTTACAACGAATTTACACCTTTAATTAACCCCTACAGGTGTGAAATTTTGCACACATACACTCATGTAATTGTTTGTGCAAATCAGATATCAAACTACATGAAAAGACATGGTTAACTCTATGTAAACCAAGTGTCATTTCATGTCGGGTGCTTCTGTCTTTTCACAAAAGCCGGCTTTACCCGGCAATTGAATCAGAGGCTATTTTACTATGTAGAAGTGTATAAACTATAAATATATGTATATATATATGTCACAATGACATGTATATATATGTCATGTGTGCATCGCCACGAAGATCGTCGCGGTTGCACATTCTGACTTCTCACAGCTGAGTTGCTGTTTCTTTGTGTTTGGCAGTTAGGGAGTTAATTCTGTCTGTGCTCAGTTCTGGGACTGGGTGCAGTTTCTCCCGGCTGCAATTAATTATTTGTTGATTGGTTTCCTTTAAATCTCTGGTGGTCTGTTTTGGGAGTTGCCAGTGAAATTCTTCATGCAGACCACAGATAGGATTGTATCTGTATAGACTTAAGTTAAAGAGCTCCTTAGTTGTTTTAAGCTCACCTTGCTTAGAGTTTAATATCCCAGATCATTTATGTTCCTTCTGTGTTTGAGTGTGTATGCAAGTCTGTGTTTTCTCCAGTCTGTCTTATATGTCTAATTTGTGTATTTAGCAGAGATCAGCCCATATCCCTTTGGTGGTAATCAGTATCCTTCTTAGGACTGATTACAGGGTTCAGGGACTGATAGGAGACAGGGTTAGGCTGGAGACTTGGACCTCTGAACCATTATCAGTACCTCCAAGGTGAGGGATTAGTTAGGACCCCAGTTTAGGGTCAGGTTAGACCCCCGGTCCTCCTCTTTCCTGTGACAGTGTATCAAGTCCTCAAGATTAACCCTGAGTTCAACGGATATCGTGTCAGGTAAATCTATTCTATATTTACATGCTGATGTTGCAAATCTATATGTTGTATAGAGTGTTGTTCTTTTAAGAATAGTTTACTGACATCGTACACATATCATAAGACCGCGTGACATTTTCACTGGCCCATAAAATTATTCCCAGTTGCCATGGATCCAGTAGCCCAGCTGGCTCTGCAGTTGCAGGGATTATCCATGGAGCTGACGGACATTAAGTCCAAAGTTTTGTCTCCCTCGGAGCAAACCAGATTTGAACCTAAAGTAGCTCTCCCGGACAGGTTCACTGGTGGGCGAGACAAATTTTTTACCTTCAGGGAAGCATGTAAATTGTATTTTCGGCTTCGGCCTCAATCATCGGGGAGTGAGGAGCAGAGAGTGGGAATTGTTATCTCGCTCCTACAAGGGGACCCTCAATCCTGGGCATTCTCCCTTCCTCCGGGATCCCCGGCTCTACAGTCTGTAGATCGATTTTTTACTGCCCTGGGTTTGGTATATGATGACCCAGATCGGGTCTCTCTTGCTGAGACAAAATTACGTAAGATACAGCAGGGAGATCGTCCGGCGGAGGAATTTGCTTCTGAGTTCCGTAGATGGGCCACAGATACTCAGTGGAATGACCCAGCTCTTAGGAGCCAGTTTTGTCATGGGCTTTCTGACAAATTAAAGGACGTTTTGGCTCAGTATGATTCTCCTCCATCACTGGAGGCTGCTATGGCCCTAGCTATCCGTACTGATAGACGGCTCCGGGAGAGGTGCGAGGTAACTCCGCCCCCTGTTGTTACTCCACCTACTACTAAAGTCCCTTATGTTGAGGTTCCCCTTGTCTGTTCGGAGGAGCCTATGCAGTTGGGAGGGACATCATTTCGTAGGAGGGGATTGGCGGTACGCCGCAGGACTAGAAGGTGTTTCTTCTGCGGGAAAGAGGGACATTTTGTTGGGGGATGTCCATCCCGTGCCTTGTTGAGCAAAAAGTCACCGGAAAACTGTTAATCCCAGGTTGTGTGGTGGACGACAACCTGGGAGTATGTATTTCGTCCGCTAGTTCTTCTCAGTTCCTTGTACCAGTGGAGGTGGTGGTTGGTACGAGAGTGGAGAGATTTTCTGTTCTTCTTGATAGTGGGTCCGGGGCTAATCTGGTTGACGCTCAGTTTGCTCAGGCTCAAGGTATGCATCTGAGTGTATTGGTCAAACCGATCCCTATATTCTCCATTGACGCCAGGCCTCTCGGCCAAGGTAGCTTTGTTCATGAGGTTCATAACATTGACCTTCGGGTAGGGGCAATACATAGGGAACTATTATCTTGTTATGTGTTGGAGGGTCTACCTACTCCTATTGTGTTGGGACTTCCTTGGTTGGTTAAACATAACCCTGTGATTAATTGGCAGTCCAGAGAGATAAGCCAATGGGGTGAGTTTTGCAAAAGTAACTGCATGAACACAGTCATCAGTGCGGTCGTGCCTAGTACTTTGCCTCCTTTTTTGGAGGACTTTGGGGATGTGTTCTCTGAGGAGGGGTGTCAGGAGTTGCCTCCTCATCGCGTGTATGACTGCTCTATTAATTTACTTCCTGATGCTAAGTTACCTAAAGCTAGGTTATATAACCTTTCTGGTCCTGAGAGGCAGGCTATGAAAAATTATATTTCGGAAAGTCTGGCCAAAGGGCATATTAGACCTTCATCTTCCCCAGTGGCCGCGGGGTTCTTCTTTGTGAAGAAAAAAGATGGAGGCCTACGCCCTTGCTTGGATTTCCGCGAACTTAATCGGATTACTGTTCGAGATCCGTATCCACTCCCTCTTATTCCTGATCTCTTCAATCAAATTGTTGGCGCCAAATGGTTCTCTAAATTGGATCTCAGGGGGCGTATAATCTGATTAGAATAAAAGAGGGGGATGAGTGGAAAACGGCGTTTAACACGCCGGAGGGACATTATGAGAACCTTGTCATGCCTTTTGGTCTGACTACTGCACCAGCAGTATTCCAAGATTTTGTTAATGACATTTTTCGTCATCTGGTGGGGCTGTTTGTGGTCGTATATTTGGATGACATTTTAATTTACTCACCAGATCTTGTGTCTCACCAGGAGCATGTGAGACAGGTGTTGCAGATCTTGCGAGACAATAAACTATACGCCAAACTGGAAAAGTGTGTATTCGCCGTACAGGAACTTCAGTTTTTGGGTTTCTTGGTGTCAGCCTCCGGTTTCCGTATGGACCCTGAAAAGGTGAGAGCAGTGCTTGAATGGGATCAGCCAGAGGATCTTAAGGCTCTGCAGCGTTTTCTGGGGTTTGCTAACTACTACCGGAAATTTATTTGTAATTTCTCATCTGTTGTCAAACCTCTCACTGACATGACAAGAAAAGGGACGGATTTTTCTAAATGGTCGGACAAAGCTTGCCAAGCTTTTTCCTCTTTGAAAAAATGTTTTGCTTCGGCACCCGTTCTCATCCAACCAGATGCATCACAGCCGTTCGTTGTGGAGGTGGACGCGTCTGACGTAGGGGTGGGTGCAATATTGTCCCAGGGTCCGTCCCCTGGTAAATGGCATCCGTGCGCTTTCTTTTCTAAAAAATTGTCGTCCGCCGAAAGGAATTATGATATCGGCAATAGGGAACTTTTGGCCATTAAGTTGGCTTTTGAAGAATGGCGTCACTTTTTGGAGGGGGCAGTCCACCCGGTCACCGTCTTTACTGATCACAAGAACCTGCTGTATTTGGAATCTGCTAAGCGTCTGAATTCCAGACAAGCTCGATGGTCGTTGTTTTTTACCAGGTTTAATTTTGTTGTCACTTATCGCCCTGGATCTAAGAATGTTAAGGCGGATGCCTTGTCTCGCAGTTTCCCAGGGGCCGGGAAAATGGATGACCCGATTCCTATCCTTCAGGAGGGGTGGTAGTGTCGGCTGTATTTTCTGAGCTTGAGGAGGAGGTGTTAGAGGCTCAGGGGGACGCCCCTGCAGGACCTCCAGGGAGACTGTTTGTCCCAAATCAGTTGAGACAAAAGGTTATTGAGGCACATCATAATTCTGCTTTAGCAGGACATCCAGGGAGTAAGGCTACTTTAGATCTCCTTTCTCGCCGGTTTTGGTGGCCTAACGTTAATAAAGAGTTTTTAACTTTTGTCGCGTCCTGTGGGGTTTGTGCTCGCTCTAAGACCCCTCATACCCGTCCGTCTGGGACCCTCTTACCCTTGAAACTTCCGGAGCGTCCATGGACTCATTTGTCTATGGACTTCATCACGGACCTTCCTCAGTCGTCAGGGAAGACTGTCATACTGGTGGTTGTTGACAGGTTCAGTAAGATGGCCATTTCATTGCTCTTCCTGCCCTCCCTAATGCTAAAACTCTGGCGCAGGTGTTCATTGGGGAGATTGTGAGACTTCATGGGTTTGCCTTCTGATGTGGTGTCAGATAGGGGGTCTCAGTTTGTATCCAAGTTTTGGAGGGCATTTTGTTTACGTCGGGGGATGCAATTGTCATTTTCCTCGGCTTTTCATCCGCAGACCAATGGTCAGACAGAGCGTCTGAATCAAAGCCTAGAGACTTATCTTCGGTGTTTTGTCTCAGAGAACCAGGAGGACTGGTCTTCTTTCTTGCCTCTGGCAGAGTTCGCTCTTAACAACAGGCGGAGCGAGTCCACTGGTAAGTCCCCGTTTTTTGGGGCATATGGTTTTCATCCCCAGTTTTGTACTTTCAATGGGGGGGGCCCTTCTGGGGTTCCTGAGGAGGAGCGTCTCTCGTCGTCACTTGCTTCAGTGTGGAGAGGTGTATTGAATAATCTGAGTGCTATGGGGAACCGTTATAAACGTATGGCTGATAGGAGGAGAGTTTCTGGTCCAGATCTTAATGTGAACGATCTGGTATGGTTGTCTACCAGGAATATAAAACTTAAAGTTCCCTCCTGGAAGCTGGGCCCCAGATTCATCGGGCCGTACAGGATCAGTTCCATAATTAATCCTGTGGCATTTCGTCTGGACCTCCCTCCTACGTTTAAAATCCACAATGTGTTCCACAAGTCATTACTTAAGAGGTACGTGGCACCAGTCATACCATCACCTCTACCTCCTCCTCCAGTGGTGGTCAATGGTAACTTGGAGTTTCAAGTGTCAAAGATCATTGACTCACGTCTGAATCGCCGGTCCCTTCAGTACTTGGTTCATTGGAAGGGGTATGGTCCAGAGGAGAGGACGTGGGTTCCTGCGTCTGACATTAACGCAGATCGTTTGGTGCGGACCTTCCACAGAACTCACCCGGGCAAACCTGGCCCTGAGGGTCCGGAGGCCCCTCGTAGAAGGGGGGGTACTGTCATGTGTGCATCGCCACGAAGATCGTCGCGGTTGCACATTCTGACTTCTCACAGCTGAGTTGCTGTTTCTTTGTGTTTGGCAGTTAGGGAGTTAATTCTGTCTGTGCTCAGTTCTGGGACTGGGTGCAGTTTCTCCCGGCTGCAATTAATTATTTGTTGATTGGTTTCCTTTAAATCTCTGGTGGTCTGTTTTGGGAGTTGCCAGTGAAATTCTTCATGCAGACCACAGATAGGATTGTATCTGTATAGACTTAAGTTAAAGAGCTCCTTAGTTGTTTTAAGCTCACCTTGCTTAGAGTTTAATATCCCAGATCATTTATGTTCCTTCTGTGTTTGAGTGTGTATGCAAGTCTGTGTTTTCTCCAGTCTGTCTTATATGTCTAATTTGTGTATTTAGCAGAGATCAGCCCATATCCCTTTGGTGGTAATCAGTATCCTTCTTAGGACTGATTACAGGGTTCAGGGACTGATAGGAGACAGGGTTAGGCTGGAGACTTGGACCTCTGAACCATTATCAGTACCTCCAAGGTGAGGGATTAGTTAGGACCCCAGTTTAGGGTCAGGTTAGACCCCCGGTCCTCCTCTTTCCTGTGACAGTGTATCAAGTCCTCAAGATTAACCCTGAGTTCAACGGATATCGTGTCAGGTAAATCTATTCTATATTTACATGCTGATGTTGCAAATCTATATGTTGTATAGAGTGTTGTTCTTTTAAGAATAGTTTACTGACATCGTACACATATCATAAGACCGCGTGACATTATATATATATATATGTATTCTATGTGTGTATATTTAGTGTTTACAAGGAAAGAAAGAGGTTTTTTTAGTTACGATATTTTGTTCCCATAGACTTACATTGGATTTCCGGTATCGGTATCGGGTATCGCCGATATTTTAATGGTATCGGCGATACCATTCCGATTCCGATACTTTTGGATATCGGAACGTATCTCTCAACTCTAGTCACGAACATTACTACAATCCCCTGTAAATATTCCCCCTTTGAATGAGCGCCCAGGGCAACGGACCGAGCTGCGCTACCCGTGACCTATCCCCCATTGAAGTTAACGGCTCGGTGCCGAGTACCCCATAGCCCTGGTACGTGTGCGGCTCATTTTTAGCGTCACGAACAGGATGCGAAGCTTACTATATGTGAGTCCTGTGTGCTTAAATGGACTGTTTTGTGCAAAAAGACTGTGTGCAGTTTTTGTGATTTTTGGCGCCATTTTCCCGCCATATTCGCGCCCTGAGGCGCTGGTGAAGAAGGTGGGCGTGCCTTCGTGGGCGTACCCCCCCTGTGGCGCGAAAGCTATGGGCGCCCTGTCCAAATGCTACTATAATGTGAGAGCCTGCCCTACTGCAAGGGAGATCCGCCTTTTCTTCATCCTCTATGCCAAGAAGAGAAAGCGAAAGTCCCGCCTCCACGGAAAGGACCAGATTGTTCCAGATGGGAAACACAGTCTGGCCTGGAGTGAGATGGCGGAAGGACAGGAGACGCTGTGTGGAGGAATGGCGGTGCGCAGACCTCGTTCCCCTGAAGAGCCACTGCCTGTGCCTGAACCGTTCACAGGTCGGGAGACCGACCACAGAATGCAGAAAGTAGAGGAGGTGGATGCGGTGCTGAGGGACATGGCCCGACACCGCACTGAAATGGAAGCGATGGAGCAGAGCTGGCGTGCCCTGAAACAGCGGCTGCTGTGGGACGCGACGCTCCCCTCCTGGATGCGCGAATGTCACCCGCGCCACCACTGAACCCAGCGGCTGATGAACCACCGGAGGCCGGCCCCAAAAGTGCTGATCCTGACTCCGCCGGGGACGAGGCGGAAGGGAAGGAGGCTGAGGAGGCCCTGCCCGGACCGGAGCGCCAGCCAGGCCTGGAGGCCGCAGCGGAATGCAGTCCCCCGGTAGGGACGACGGAGGAGACCCAGCCGTCCGTGATGGAGGTCGATTGGGAGGAGATGGAGTACCTGGATGATGTGGAATACGCCGCCCAGATGGAGAACGAGTGCGACGCCGTGAGCATGAGCAGCGGCAGCAGCAGGAGCAGAGAGAGGCGCAGCAGCTTCGCCAGAGGTACCGGGAAAAGGATCTCGCTGACAAGGATAATGTCAGGCGAGACAAAGGTACGCTCCGGGAACCGCGGCGCCAGGGGGCTATTAGAGACTTTAAACTCCGGGGAGGCTGGGGGTTCATCCATGAATCCGGCCTGTACCAGGAGGTATTTGTCAACCGCAGGGATGTGGAGTCTCACCTGCCAGAGGGGCACCCGGGAAGGGATCTGATTATTGGGGATGTTGTCACCTACAGTCATGGCCAAAAGTTTTGAAAATGACACAAATATTAATTTTTACAAAGTCTACTGCTTCACTTTTTCTAATGGCAATTTGCATATACTCCAGAATGTTATAAAGAGAGATCAGCTTAACAGCAATTACTTGCAAAGTCAATATTTGGCTAGAAAATTAACTTTATCCCCCAAGACACATTTCAACATCATTGCAGCCCTGCCTTAAAAGGACCAGCTAACCTCTTTTCAGTGATTGCTCCATTAACACAGGTGTGGGTGTTGATGAGGACATGGCTGGAGATCAATCTGTCATGATTAAGTAAGAATGACACCACTGGACACTTTAAAAAGAGGCTGGTGCTTGGCATCATTGTTTCTCTTCTGTTAACCATGGTTATCTCTAAAGAAACACGTGCAGTCATCATTGCAATGCACAAAAATGGCCTAACAGGGAAGAGTATCGCAGATAGAAAAGATTGCACCTCAGTCAACAATCTATCGCATCATCAAGAACTTCAAGGAGAGAGATTCCATTGTTGCCAAAAAGGCTCCAGGGCGCCCAAGAAAGACCACAAGCGCCAGGACCGTATCTTAAAAGTGTTTCAGCTGTGGGATTGGGCTACCAGCAGTGCAGAGCTTGCTCAGGAATGGCAGCAGGCAGGTGTGAGTGCATCTGCACGCACTGCGAGGCGAGACTCTTGGAGCAAGGCCTGGTCTCAAGGGAGGGCAGCAAAGAAGCCACTTCTCTCCAGAAAAAACATCATGGACAGACTGATATTCTGCAAAAGGTACAGGCAGTGGACTGCTGAGGACTGGCATAAAGTTATTTTCTCTGATGAATCCCCTTTTCGATTGTTTGGGACATCAGGAAAACGCCTCATTCGGAGAAGACAAGGTGAGCGCTACCACCAGTCTTGTCTCATGCCAACTGTTAAGCATCCTGAAACCATTCATGTGTGGGGTTGCTTCTCAGCCAAAGGGGAAACGGCTCTCTCACAGTCTTGCCTAAAAACACAGCCATGAATAAAGAATGGTACCAGAATGTCCTCCAAGAGCAACTTCTCCCAACTCTCCAAGAGCAGTTTGGCGATCAACAATGCCTTTTCCAGCATGATGGAGCACCTTGCCATAAAGCAAAGGTGATAACTAAATGGCTCAGGGAACAAAACATAGAGATTTTGGGGCCATGGCCTGGAAACTCTCCAGATCTTAATCCCATTGAGAACTTGTGGTCAATCATCAAGAGACAGGTGGACAAACAAAAACCTAAAAATTCTGACAAAATGAAAGCATTGATTGTGCAAGAATGGACTGCTATCAGTCAGGATTTGGTCCAGAAGTTGAATTGAGAGCATGCCAGGGAGAATTGCAGAGGTCCTGAAGAAGAAGGGTCAACACTGGCAAATATTTACTTGCTGCATTAACTCATTCTAACTGTCAATATAAGCTTTTGTTACTCATATGTTTTCAATTATTATATTTCTGTCTGTGATAAAAACATCTGTCAAACACACATAAAGACCAGAGGGCAGCAGATCATGTGAAAATATAATATTTGTGTCATTCTCAAAACTTTTGGCCATGACTGTACACGCGGCACTGGGGTCTTAAGGGATGGTATGCCCTGAATGTCTCCCGAGTCAGCGACCCCGTCCCTGAAGCCGGCAATGTACCCCGGTCTCAGCGTCCCAAGTCACAACCCCATTAGCGCCAGGCCGCGCACCTGCATCCTACTCTGTATAGCAACAGCCTTGTGCGTACCCAACTAAGTCACTGCGCGCACCTGCATCTTTACACTGCGTCCTATCCAGCAACGCAACAGGCTAGTGCGTCCCCAATTAAGCCACTGCGCACAACTGCGTCCCAATTGGAAATGCTGCAGAGCACAGCGACTGCAATAGCGACCTCCATGGATCCAGACTTGTACTTAGTAGAGGCACCTGTTAGGCCTCAAGGAAGTCGCAAAGCAAATCGCAAAAGTGAAACAAGAACTGTGGCTACCCAGACACAGGTAGCAGGACATGATCTGCTAGTGATGCGTTCCAGAGCGCACCGTATACTTCCAGCCCCAGGAATGGAAGAAGTAATCGCAATTTACAAAGAAGAACAGTAGGACCCAGACAGGGTTTACTGCAACTGTAAAAAGTTAAGAAGATTTGCACTTTATTGAAAATGTGATGATGATGCATAATTTGAAGTAGTATACCCCAGTTGGGTAATGTGAAGTATTATGTGAATGTGAAATGTTCTTATGCCAAGGACTGCGTGCTGAGGACTCTTGCAGCACAGAACTTTAGTTGTAAATAGTTGGCACTTTGGTGCTCCATCTTGGTTTTACGTAAGCCATTCACCTCAGAAGAAAAACCCGTATGGTGTGGCCTTGAGTGAGGTTTGCAGCAGAGAAGTCCTGCAGCCCACCCAGGACCACTGTGGGAGGTTTGGTGCGGGTCTCCACAAGAATCTTGTATTTATTTGCACTGTGAAAGTATTTTGATATTTTTCTAATTGCAATTTGTACACAATGTAACGTAAAGTGTCCTTACCTCCCCAAGGGATGAGTTTATGTTGTTGATGTTATTATAAAAATTGTTTTCTTTTTCAGCTCCGGGAGTGCTGACGATAACTAGGGGGGATGTGTGGCCCAGCTGCGCTTGGTACACATGTTCCCTGGAGAATGCACAGAAAGGTAATTACAAAGCACCTGATATTCATTCCACTTCACATTTCCCAGGAGCCACCAGAGGGAGCCCTTTAGATTCAGGTATAAAGGGGGTGGAGAAACCAGCAGTAGGCATTCTAGCCAGACAGTCATGCTAGTTGTTTGGTTGTACCTCAGACAGATCAGTTCTCCTCAGAGCATCGAGGAGAGACATATTTTCTAGTCAGAGCTCAGTCTGAGCGAGACATTTGATTGTGATTCCTGTCAGATGAGACAGAGGAGGGAAGATGAGCTGTTACCTCAGAACAGTCTGACTGTTAGTTCCCAATGAATGTGGAAAGTGACTCTCGGAGCGAGCGTGAATTCAGTCTGACGGAAGGTCCTGAGACTGCTCTGGACAGAATCTATGAAGGAGAAGAAGGAAGGGACTACAGTTATCATAACATCGAGTCGACTGAGAAACGGTCAGTGAGCTGTGGAAGGAAGGAAGCTGACAACTACACCTACTGTTACCCGTGCTTATGTTAAGGGTGTGAGTAGGGCGACAGGCGAGTGGTGAAAAAGAGAAAGAGTGACTGAGGTGATATAGCAACGATAGCTGCCTCCACTCTGCACAACCGGACACCGGGTCCGAAGATGCTAGAACCTTCACGGCTAGTGGGAGAAAACCGGAATCCCTGCTGGACTTCAGGTCGCAGAGGGGCCCTATTGTGCTGATACGTAACCGGGGTCAGGAGAACAGGAGTCGGGCCTGATCAGCCACCTAGACTTGGTTCTTGCCAAAAGAAGGCTCCACCACAATGTCGGCCGGGCGTAGCTGTTATACACAGAGTTGAACTTAGCTTTATGCAGGTTGGAAACACACATAAAGAAGTAAGGAGGCCTTAAACCTACTCAGTGATTACCTGGACGTGCATCCTCCACCCTGAGCAGCTTCCCGGGACATGCCTGCAAATACCACCAGTAAAGGTATGGAAAGAGACTGACTGTGTGTGTCTGCCTTATTCCCTGCACCCTGCTCCTCCATATACTTAGAGGGGACTAGTCTTACTGTGGAAGACTTAACATCTTGCTGCCCAGTAACAACCCCTCTGAGCATTCACCCTGCAGCGCTGGTCATCCTGACCAGAAACCACAGGTGGGCGTCACGAACATTACTACAATCCCCTGTAATATTCCCCCTTTGAATGAGCGCCCAGGCAACGGACCGAGCTGCGCTACCCGTGACTATCCTCCATTGAAGTTAACGGGCTCGGTGCCGAGTACCCCATAGCCCTGGTACGTGTGCGGCTCAGGATCAAAACATTAACCCCTGGTGTGCAGGTCAAACCTGTACTGGGCTTTCATATTTAAAACCTGGTTCCATGGTTCACTTGCTATCACTTACCAATTCTTCTGTATATATAAGATTTCTTTCCAGATTAATATCCATTTATGGAAGACTTGATACTTGATCACATATATTTCCTCAGTCCTGACACGGTATGTTGTGATTTCTCACGTGATTCTTTGGTTTGTGCCTTGATTTAAATTCTAAAATCAAATAGAATCTTATATGTCAGGTTACCAATATTATGTTACTATTTGTATATCATTATTTCTATTTTTTGAATCTTTATTTTCAAGGTTTTACTACCTGTAATAGGAGGCAATTGACAAAGGCAGATTATATGCCGAAACGTTTTGCCATTCTGAAAACCGAATTAGTTGTCCACAATAAACAGCAACAGTTTATCCAATCACACCAAGTTGAGTGCCTGATTTTCATTTAATGTATATTGGTTTGGGACCCTAATCCGGCACCTCTATTTTTACCTAGCAGTGCACACGCTACTTTAACTACTAATTTTCCCATACGTGTTGCACGCCAGAAGTGGTCATGTCCTCCACTTTCTCCTATAACAACGAAGAATGTTCAGCAATCTTGGCACAGTCCAAATTTTCATGTGAATTTTTGAGAGCACCCCCACGGGAAACAAGGGGGAGGGACTTGGAACGGGCCCTTAGACACCATGTCATCTTGAGCTGCACAGCGCTACCCTATCTGAATATCTTCGGGTTAAACGTATCCCTAGAGGTCTAAGGGTTCCACTACGTCCAACTTTATTTCACGATGTACCTGATTATTGCTCTAAATACGACAAATTTCTAAATAAATGTTCCCTCGACTTAATGACACTCACCCTAGAGAATTTGCACCAAAGCCATCGAGAAGAACAACACCCAAATCAAGAATATTGAGTCACAACTTGCCACCACTGGCACTACAGAAAAAATCAATTCTTCCAATCTCAAATCCTTACCCGGATCGATCAACATAGGAGGGATACAGAAAGCCGTAAGAGGAACAAATTCCAGAGAGACGCTGAGGATTATGAATCAAACAGAGTCTATAAATGGCAAGAACAATCTTCATCGAGACGTTCCCCACGCTTTCAAAGATCCTCAACAGAACAATCCACTTCAGAATCAGAGCAAGAGAGGAGCGCACAACCATCTACGTCAGGGTCTTTTTTAGGCCAAAGAAGACGCTTTCCAAGAAGG
>JARQOD010000005.1:211598929-211652758 GCA_033576555.1 Oophaga sylvatica | reverse complement strand
TTTTCTTTCTTTCCTCTCTTTCTTTCTCTGCTTGTTCTTTCTCTCTCGCTGCTCTTTCTTTCTTTTCCTCAGTACCAGCCACTGTGCCCTCATTATCAGTCAGTGTGATCAGCAGTGCTAAATGGGTACGCTTGGGGCGAGGATATGGGTGTGATTAGCTGTGAAATGGGTGTGGTCGGGGCGTGGCCTAAAATTTTCAGCGGCGCGCTATGCGCACCGCATCCTTTAACCCTCTTTCCTGTCTTCAAAATTTGGGAGGTATGCTGTACGACCTCCCTACAACTTCTGGGCATGCTCCTGATGAGCGCGACGGATGGTCTCCTGAGAGATCTCCTCCCACACCTGGACTAAAGCATCCACCAACTCCTGGACAGTCTGTGGTGCAACGTGGCATGGCCTAAAATTTGCTGCAGCAGGCACAGCGTGCCACAGCCTTTGTCCCTCTTTCCCTTCTTCAAAGGTTGGGAAGTATGATGGTGGGCCCCAAGAATAATTTTTCTCTGGTGGGCCCAAGGTACTCCAGTCCGACGCTGCTGGCAAGGTCCATGGATATTGGCTCCCTAACAGCCTTAAATACCATGACTCAGCAGTCTGCTTCATCAGGCTGGTTAACAAAAATAGGGGGGACCCCACGCCATTTTTTTTTCGAAGGGAACCCCTATTTTTGTTAATCAGTTCCCTCTGACGTCACTGATGGTGTCCCTGGCTGACCTGAAGTGAAAGTGGAAAGCAATCAATTAAGCTTTCCACTTCCTCTCCTGTCAGCCAGGAGAGGAATTCATTCATTTGGGGGTTTACTGTGAGGCTGCAGCATTAGCTGCGGTCCCTGCAGTAAACATTAACCCTTTCTGAAGGATTACACCGTGGGACCTGACTGTGCATGGGATAGGTAAGAATAATTTTGCTTTTTTATTTTTATTACAGGAAATGGTTTTTGCAGTAAAATAAAAGATGGTCAAAAACATGTGTCTTTATTTCATTAAAATGATTTTTAATTAAAGTGTGTGTGTTTTATTTTTATTTCATGCAATAGGATTAATAATTGATAGTTGTCTAATTGACAGCTCTCAATTATTAACCTGGCTTAAGGTCACCTTTCAATAGCAAGGTGGCTTTAACCCCATATTAACCCATTCGCCACCGCTACAGGGCAATGGGAATAGACAGGCAAAGTGCCAGAAAGGGCGAATCTAATTATAGATTTGTCTTTTCTGGGTGTCTGGGGGCAGATGTTAGTAGCCAGGGGGGGGCCAAAAATAATGGTCCCTCTCTGGGCTATTATTATCTGCCCCCACTTGCTGGCTTTGTCTGTCTGGTTGCGAAAATAGGGCGGGAGCCCACGCATTTTTTTTTCAGCAATTTTACACCTCGTATATATATATACATGTCATTGAATTTGTGACACATATATATATATATATATATTTTATATTTATAGTTCATACACTTCTACATAGTATAATAGCCGCTAATTCAATTGCCGGATTTTGTGAAAATGCAGAACCCGACATGAAATGACACATGGTTTACATAGAGTTAACTATGTCATTTCAAGTTGTTTGATCTATTGTTTTCACTAACAATTACGTGAGTGTATGTGTGCAAAATTTCACACCTGTAGGGGTTAATTAAAGGTGTAAATTCGTAGCAAAAAAGTCCGTTTTTTTACAACGAATTTACACCTTTAATTAACCCCTACAGGTGTGAAATTTTGCACACATACACTCATGTAATTGTTTGTGCAAATCTGATATCAAACTACATGAAAAGACATGGTTAACTCTATGTAAACCAAGTGTCATTTCATGTCGGGTGCTTCTGTCTTTTCACAAAAGCCGGCTTTACCCGGCAATTGAATCAGAGGCTATTTTACTATGTAGAAGTGTATAAACTATAAATATATGTATATATATATGTCACAATGACATGTATATATATGTCATGTGTGCATCGCCACGAAGATCGTCGCGGTTGCACATTCTGACTTCTCACAGCTGAGTTGCTGTTTCTTTGTGTTTGGCAGTTAGGGAGTTAATTCTGTCTGTGCTCAGTTCTGGGACTGGGTGCAGTTTCTCCCGGCTGCAATTAATTATTTGTTGATTGGTTTCCTTTAAATCTCTGGTGGTCTGTTTTGGGAGTTGCCAGTGAAATTCTTCATGCAGACCACAGATAGGATTGTATCTGTATAGACTTAAGTTAAAGAGCTCCTTAGTTGTTTTAAGCTCACCTTGCTTAGAGTTTAATATCCCAGATCATTTATGTTCCTTCTGTGTTTGAGTGTGTATGCAAGTCTGTGTTTTCTCCAGTCTGTCTTATATGTCTAATTTGTGTATTTAGCAGAGATCAGCCCATATCCCTTTGGTGGTAATCAGTATCCTTCTTAGGACTGATTACAGGGTTCAGGGACTGATAGGAGACAGGGTTAGGCTGGAGACTTGGACCTCTGAACCATTATCAGTACCTCCAAGGTGAGGGATTAGTTAGGACCCCAGTTTAGGGTCAGGTTAGACCCCCGGTCCTCCTCTTTCCTGTGACAGTGTATCAAGTCCTCAAGATTAACCCTGAGTTCAACGGATATCGTGTCAGGTAAATCTATTCTATATTTACATGCTGATGTTGCAAATCTATATGTTGTATAGAGTGTTGTTCTTTTAAGAATAGTTTACTGACATCGTACACATATCATAAGACCGCGTGACATTATATATATATATATGTATTCTATGTGTGTATATTTAGTGTTTACAAGGAAAGAAAGAGGTTTTTTTAGTTACGATATTTTGTTCCCATAAACTTACATTGGATTTCCGGTATCGGTATTGGGTATCGCCGATATTTTAATGGTATCGGCGATACCATTCCGATTCCGATACTTTTGGATATCGGAACGTATCTCTCAACTCTAGTCACGAACATTACTACAATCCCCTGTAAATATTCCCCCTTTGAATGAGCGCCCAGGGCAACGGACCGAGCTGCGCTACCCGTGACCTATCCCCCATTGAAGTTAACGGGCTCGGTGCCGAGTACCCCATAGCCCTGGTACGTGTGCGGCTCATTTTTAGCGTCACGAACAGGATGCGAAGCTTACTATATGTGAGTCCTGTGTGCTTAAATGGACTGTTTTGTGCAAAAAGACTGTGTGCAGTTTTTGTGATTTTTGGCGCCATTTTCCCGCCATATTCGCGCCCTGAGGCGCTGGTGAAGAAGGTGGGCGTGCCTTCGTGGGCGTACCCCCCCTGTGGCGCGAAAGCTATGGGCGCCCTGTCCAAATGCTACTATAATGTGAGAGCCTGCCCTACTGCAAGGGAGATCCGCCTTTTCTTCATCCTCTATGCCAAGAAGAGAAAGCGAAAGTCCCGCCTCCACGGAAAGGACCAGATTGTTCCAGATGGGAAACACAGTCTGGCCTGGAGTGAGATGGCGGAAGGACAGGAGACGCTGTGTGGAGGAATGGCGGTGCGCAGACCTCGTTCCCCTGAAGAGCCACTGCCTGTGCCTGAACCGTTCACAGGTCGGGAGACCGACCACAGAATGCAGAAAGTAGAGGAGGTGGATGCGGTGCTGAGGGACATGGCCCGACACCGCACTGAAATGGAAGCGATGGAGCAGAGCTGGCGTGCCCTGAAACAGCGGCTGCTGTGGGACGCGACGCTCTCCCTCCTGGATGCGCGAATGTCACCCGCGCCACCACTGAACCCAGCGGCTGATGAACCACCGGAGGCCGGCCCCAAAAGTGCTGATCCTGACTCCGCCGGGGACGAGGCGGAAGGGAAGGAGGCTGAGGAGGCCCTGCCCGGACCGGAGCGCCAGCCAGGCCTGGAGGCCGCAGCGGAATGCAGTCCCCCGGTAGGGACGACGGAGGAGACCCAGCCGTCCGTGATGGAGGTCGATTGGGAGGAGATGGAGTACCTGGATGATGTGGAATACGCCGCCCAGATGGAGAACGAGTGGCGACGCCGTGAGCATGAGCAGCGGCAGCAGCAGGAGCAGAGAGAGGCGCAGCAGCTTCGCCAGAGGTACCGGGAAAAGGATCTCGCTGACAAGGATAATGTCAGGCGAGACAAAGGTACGCTCCGGGAACCGCGGCGCCAGGGGGCTATTAGAGACTTTAAACTCCGGGGAGGCTGGGGGTTCATCCATGAATCCGGCCTGTACCAGGAGGTATTTGTCAACCGCAGGGATGTGGAGTCTCACCTGCCAGAGGGGCACCCGGGAAGGGATCTGATTATTGGGGATGTTGTCACCTACTGTACACGCGGCACTGGGGTCTTAAGGGATGGTATGCCCTGAATGTCTCCCGAGTCAGCGACCCCGTCCCTGAAGCCGGCAATGTACCCCGTGTCTCAGCGTCCCAAGTCACAACCCCATTAGCGCCAGGCCGCGCACCTGCATCCTACTCTGTATAGCAACAGCCTTGTGCGTACCCAACTAAGTCACTGCGCGCACCTGCATCTTACACTGCGTCCTATCCAGCAACGCAACAGGCTAGTGCGTCCCCAATTAAGCCACTGCGCACAACTGCGTCCCAATTGGAAATGCTGCAGAGCACAGCGACTGCAATAGCGACCTCCATGGATCCAGACTTGTACTTAGTAGAGGCACCTGTTAGGCCTCAAGGAAGTCGCAAAGCAAATCGCAAAAGTGAAACAAGAACTGTGGCTACCCAGACACAGGTAGCAGGACATGATCTGCTAGTGATGCGTTCCAGAGCGCACCGTATACTTCCAGCCCCAGGAATGGAAGAAGTAATCGCAATTTACAAAGAAGAACAGTAGGACCCAGACAGGGTTTACTGCAACTGTAAAAAGTTAAGAAGATTTGCACTTTATTGAAAATGTGATGATGATGCATAATTTGAAGTAGTATACCCCAGTTGGGTAATGTGAAGTATTATGTGAAATGTGAAATGTTCTTATGCCAAGGACTGCGTGCTGAGGACTCTTGCAGCACAGAACTTTAGTTGTAAATAGTTGGCACTTTGGTGCTCCATCTTGGTTTTACGTAAGCCATTCTACCTCAGAAGAAAAACCCGTATGGTGTGGCCTTGAGTGAGGTTTGCAGCAGAGAAGTCCTGCAGCCCACCCAGGACCACTGTGGGAGGTTTGGTGCGGGTCCTCCACAAGAATCTTGTATTTATTTGCACTGTGAAAGTATTTTGATATTTTTCTAATTGCAATTTGTACACAATGTAACGGTAAAGTGTCCTTACCTCCCGCAAGGGATGAGTTATGTTGTTGATGTTATTATAAAAATTGTTTTCTTTTTCAGCCCGGGAGTGCTGACGATAACTAGGGGGGATGTGTGGCCCAGCTGCGCTTGGTACACATGTTCCCTGGAGAATGCACAGAAAGGTAATTACAAAGCACCTGATATTCATTCACACTTCACATTTCCCAGGAGCCACCAGAGGGAGCCCTTTAGATTCAGGTATAAAGGGGTGTGGAGAAACCAGCAGTAGGCATTCTAGCCAGACAGTCATGCTAGTTGTTGGTTGTACCTCAGACAGATCAGTTCTCCTCAGAGCATCGAGGGAGAGACATATTTTCTAGTCAGAGCTCAGTCTGAGCGAGACATTTGATTGTGATTCCTGTCAGATGAGACAGAGGAGGGAAGATGAGCTGTTACCTCAGAACAGTCTGACTGTTAGTTCCCAATGAATGTGGAAAGTGACTCTCGGAGCGAGCGTGAATTCAGTCTGACGGAAGGTCCTGAGAGCTGCTCTGGACAGAATCTATGAAGGAGAAGAAGGAAGGGGACTACAGTTATCATAACATCGAGTCGACTGAGAAACGGTCAGTGAGCTGTGGAAGGAAGGAAGCTGACAACTACACCTACTGTTACCCGTGCTTATGTTAAGGGTGTGAGTAGGGCGACAGGCGAGTGGTGAAAAAGAGAAAGAGTGACTGAGGTGATATAGCAACGATAGCTGCCTCCACTCTGCACAACCGGACACCGGGTCCGAAGATTGCTAGAACCTTCACGGCTAGTGGGAGAAAACCGGAATCCCTGCTGGACTTCAGGTCGCAGAGGGGCCCTATTGTGCTGATACGTAACCGGGGTCAGGGAGAACAGGAGTCGGGCCTGATCAGCCACCTAGACTTGGTTCTTGCCAAAAGAAGGCTCCACCACAATGTCGGCCGGGCGTAGCTGTTATACACAGAGTTGAACTTAGCTTTATGCAGGTTGGAAACACACATAAAGAAGTAAGGAGGCCTTAAACCTACTCAGTGATTACCTGGACGTGCATCCTCCACCCTGAGCAGCTTCCCGGGACATGCCTGCAAATACCACCAGTAAAGGTATGGAAAGAGACTGACTTGTGTGTGTCTGCCTTATTCCCTGCACCCTGCTCCGCCATATACTTAGAGGGACTAGTCTTACCTGTGGAAGACTTAACATCTTGCTGCCCAGTAACAACCCCTCTGAGCATTCACCCTGCAGCGCTGGTCATCCTGACCAGAAACCACAGGTGGCGTCACGAACATTACTACAATCCCCTGTAAATATTCCCCCTTTGAATGAGCGCCCAGGGCAACGGACCGAGCTGCGCTACCCGTGACCTATCCTCCATTGAAGTTAACGGGCTCGGTGCCGAGTACCCCATAGCCCTGGTACGTGTGCGGCTCAGGATCAAAACATTAACCCCTGGTGTGCAGGTCAAACCTGTACTGGGCTCAAGACATTAATCCCTGGCGTGCAGGTCAAACCTGCACTGGGATCATGACAGACACAAGTGATTTTTTTATACAAATTCCGAATTCTTTTTCACCACTTAAATAAAAGAAAAACTATGCATGTTTGGTATGTGCGTAATCATACTGACCTGGAGAATCATATTGATTGTTTTACTGTATAGTGAACACAGTAAATAACAAAAAAATTGTGAAATTGCACTTTTTTATATTTCAGAGCCCTTGGAATTTTTTTTTTTCATTTTCCTGTGCATCACATGATAAATAAATTGTTTCATTCAAAAGTACAATTCATCCCACAAAAAAAACAAGTCCTCACACAGCTATATGGATGGAAAAACAAAACAGTTATGGCTCTTGGAAGAAGGGGAGGTAAAAACGGAAAGGGACTTCCGGGTCCGGCACCGCCATGAGAAGACATGGGTGAGTGAGCTCCCACTAACAGCTGCAATAATTCAGACAAAAAGCAGAGCCCTGAGCCACACCGAAGGTCGCAAACACTGCAGAGACCCCAGGAAAGGTCACAGTATGGACTGGTTTGTTACAAGAAGTGGGGGTGGAGAAGGAGCCGAAGGAGCTGGAGAGGAAAGTGGAGGAGGGGGGCAGGGCAGGAAGAAGCTAATGGCGTCGGAGGCTCAGATGCAGGCGTACAAAGTGACGGAGGAGACAAGGCATGGAGGAGGGAGCGCTATAGATGAAGAGAGACACAGTCTGCAAACAGCAACAGATTCAGACTTAGGCTGTGGTTCCACGATCCAGAACCACAGCGCTTTGGACGGAGCGGAAAGTCCGCTCCGCCCAAAGCCCCGCCCCCTAGTGAACGCGCGGTCAATCCGGATGTGTTCATGGAACACATCCGGAACACATCCGGAATGACCGCAGTGCTACATAGCCCTGTGTTATTTCCCTTGCGGCGACGCTGCATCGCCGCAAGGGAATAGGACATGCTGCGGTCTAAAAAGACGCGCCGCATGTCCGTTAACGCAGGTCTGCCGCCTGCGTGTTTTTAAGCATAGTGGAGATGGGATTTCTTGAAATCCCCCCCACTATGCTGTAACATCTGGACGCTGCGTTTGACGCTGCGCCAGCGCACAGCGTCAAACACGCAGCATTTACTGAAGAAATCCGGATCGTGGAAACACAGCCTTAAGCAGCACACTGGATAAGCAATTATGCACACATGCCCACATGGATTTTAGGCAATTAGCTAAGGAAATAGCAGGTTATCTAGCCAAAGACTTTAAAAAGGCTGTGGCTAACATGATACAAGCCACCACCAAAGAGCTGCAGAATAAAATAGATCATCAAGAGAAGCAATTACAAGAAGCTGAACACAGGATTTCTGAGGCAGAGGATAAAGTCTGTCAGTTAGAGAAGCAAGTGACAGATTTAAAGGCGCAGTCCTCATACACTATTGACAAGCTGGAAGACTTAGAGAACAGATCCCGCAGAAATAACTTGAAACTGATTGGTCTCCCAGAATCAATAAATGCAAGACAGTTAAATTACATTTTTGAGGTGGATTTGCCTAAGGAATTGGGGCTGCCATACAAGTGTCGAGTGGAGCGTGCCCATAGGATAGGTCCTCTCAGAGAACACTCAGAGAATAGAGGTAACAGAAAAGCGCAAAACATTAAGGAACAGCATAAACAGCGCCAATCAGTGGCAAAGTATTTGAATTTCAAGGATAAGGAAGAAATACTCAGGACTTACAAAGGGAGACGTCAGCCGCTGTTAATTAATGGGCACAAAATCCTCTTATTTGGAGACTTTTCAGCCGAGGTGACGCGGAGAAGGAGAACATTCAGTGAAGTATGCACACTGCTGTTTAAACGTAATATCAGATTCCAACTGAATTACCCAGCCACTTTACGGTTTAGAGTGAAGGAGGGCATGATGCAGGCGTTCACGGACCCCAAAGAGGCCATGAAAAGTATAACCCAGCAAGTACCAGCACCGAGTCATCAATCACCTGTTAATGCCAGCCCGCAGAGAGAGGTGACAGAGAGACTCTCAGAAGAGGGAAAAGAGTCAACGCGCTCTTATAACCTACGTTCAGAGACACAGATGGAGGGAACTAATGAAAAAGGAGCAGGAGTTAAAGAACAGAGAACACCTATGACTAGATCTGCTAAAAAAGGTCCTTCAAGACAAGAAACTAGATGAACGGTCGGATGAGCGGATGCGACAAGATGCAACTAGCAACTAGTTATCAACAAAAAGAGATTGTTTGATAATTTAGCCACACGTACAATAATAAGGAAAAATGAGGAGAGGGAAGGATTACACCTCATCACCACCATCCCACCCCACTCCCCCTTTTTTTTTTTTTTTATTTATTTATTTTTTCCCTTTCTTCTCTCTTCTTTCATTCTTCTCTCTGGCTTAATGGTTTGCTTGCTTGTCAGCTTGTTAGTCTAATTGTTCATTTGTTTTGTTAGTTTGTGTTCCATCTTTCCTATTATAAAGGAGTAAGGGAAGGACTTGATACTAATCCCCCCAACCATCAGACAGAGATGTACAGAAGAGAGGCGAATACGAGAACTCTGGACTGACGGTATCAAGATGTTTATAAAAAAGAGAGACGTGCAAAATCCAGATAAAAGAGGAGCTAATGCACGATTGTGGGGGTTATTCCTTGCGGAGGGAGGGAAAGAGACGGGGACAAATTTTAAGAATTCTATGACAACTAAGTTTGAGAAAAATAAAAAAAAAGCATAAGAGGAAGCTAATACAGAAATTTAAATGTTTAGTATTTTGTTAAACATACTCAAGGGAAACATAAGGAGTTATATGTTTGTTTGTTCATTTTCAAAGTTTATTGTTTATAAGCGGTCCAGGGCTCAAAAATTCAATCTAACGCTCATTTAACATTAGATGTTAATGTTAGATCTGACAAAAAAAAAAAAAAGGCGGTCAGGGGAGTAACTGGTTGGATAATGGTGGAAAAAAGAGAAGTACACGGAGAGGTTACAACAGGGGGGGAGGGCAATGGGAAAGACGAAAAAAGTAGGGGAGGGAAAAAGGGAATGGTCCACGACTATACTTGCAACATACGGAAAATTATGTTAAAAATTTAGATAATATTAATGAATATAACGTCCAAGCAGAGGGAAATCGACTAGACCTCGCAGGAAAAAATACTATACATTAAATAATGGTTAGGTTGGTAACTTGGAATGTGAAAGGATTACACTCACCAAACAAAAGGCTGATGATTAGAGTTGAGCGATACTTTCCGATATCCAAAAGTATCGGAATCGGAATGGTATCGCCGATACACAAAAAATATCGGCGATACCGATACCGATACCGGAAATACAATGTAAGTCTATGGGAACAAAATATCGGAATTAAAAAAAACCCATTCTTGCCTTGTTGGTTAATTGTACATGAAGGAAAACAACAAAGAGTAATGTAGAATTTATTGGGGGAGGTTGAGGAGACATTAAAGGCATAGATGTTTAACACAATGCAATGGAATAGCATTAATATTTCTTTTTTTGAAATACGTTTGGATTGACGAAGAAATTGACAATGTTGTTAACCTTTTTTCTATTTTGTCAAATATGTCTGTTTCACAACTTCCATGCTCTTCACCTTTTTAACTTTTCACACACTTTCTCCTTCATAATCTTCAGCAGCATCATCTTTCTATCAAATTATTCTTCATCTTCACCTTCTTAATCTTCTAAAACTTCTTGCTATTCATCTTTTTGTTAACATTACTTATATTGTTCTTATTAAACAGTTATTATTCTTCATATTCTACTTCTTCATCTTCTTCCTATTCATCCTTTTCATCATATTCTTATTTGTGACAGACATTCCTGTACTTGTAATCTGTAAAACTCTGAATTTTCATCCTTCCGTTCTTGCTGTCACGAAGATTTTAATTACAACAGTATTTGTCCGCGTTCAGTTTAGCCTGCAGCAGCATCAGGCATTTTCCAGGGGCACCACGAGGAGGAACGGACTCACCCCCATACACTGCTTAGTCTTCTTCTGCTTAGAATTTAGAGCATATATTTTGCTCTTCATTTTGGTCTTATACTTCATGTTCTTCTGCTTTTTGATCTTCTGCTTATTGTTCTTCTGTCTCTTGTTCTGTATCTTGTAGTTTGTCTTAACCTTCTTTGTCCTGTTGGTGATGGTACAAAAGCCAATGGAAGTAACGAGGACCAGCTGACTGTGCTGGAACCCGGAGGGTCAGCAGAAGGAAAAGAGCCAATGGCACAACCGAGGACCAGCTGACGTTACTGGGACACGGTTACTAAGCAGGAGGTACCTGTGCTCCAAAGCACTACCAAGGACCAGCAGACGTTGCTGGAACTCGGATACCGACATGGAGGCACCTAGGCCAAAGGCACTGCGGAGAACCAGCTGACGGTACTGGAACCCGGATGGGTAGCAGAAGGTACAAGAGCCAATGAAAGTAACGAGGACCAGCTGACTGTGCTGGAACCCGGAGGGTCAGCAGAAGGAAAAGAGCCAATGGCACAACCGAGGACCAGCTGACGTTACTGGGACACGGTTACTAAGCAGGAGGTACCTGTGCTCCAAAGCACTACCAAGGACCAGCAGACGTTGCTGGAACTCGGATACCGACATGGAGGCACCTAGGCCAAAGGCACTGCGGAGAACCAGCTGACGGTACTGGAACCCGGATGGGTAGCAGAAGGTACAAGAGCCAATGAAAGTAACGAGGACCAGCTGACTGTGCTGGAACCCGGAGGGTCAGCAGAAGGAAAAGAGCCAATGGCACAACCGAGGACCAGCTGACGTTACTGGGACACGGTTACTAAGCAGGAGGTACCTGTGCTCCAAAGCACTACCAAGGACCAGCAGACGTTGCTGGAACTCGGATACCGACATGGAGGCACCTAGGCCAAAGGCACTGCGGAGAACCAGCTGACGGTACTGGAACCCGGACGGGTAGAAGAAGGTACAAGAGCCAATGCAAGTGACGAGGACCAGCTGACTGTGCTGGAACACGGAGGGTCAGCAGAAGGAAAAGAGCCAATGGCACAACCGAGGACCAGCTGACGTTACTGGGACACGGTTACTAAGCAGGAGGTACCTGTGCTCCAAAGCACTACCAAGGACCAGCAGACGTTGCTGGAACTCGGATACCGACATGGAGGCACCTAGGCCAAAGGCACTGCGGAGAACCAGCTGACGGTACTGGAACCCGGATGGGTAGCAGAAGGTACCATGGAAATAAAGTTGAGGCAGCAGGACTGTTTGCCTTCACACAGCAGGGGAACAGCTGACATTACTGAAACCAGTAACACAGGAGCAAGTGTAGACTGTGCTAACAGCACTTCGAGAAACAACTGGCGGTGTTGTAACCCAGGGATGAGAAGAGAACATGGTGGAGGCAGCAGGACTTTTTGCGTTATCACAGCATGGGGAACAGCTGACATTACTGAACCCCAGTAACACAGGAGCAAGTGTAGACTGTGCTAACAGCACTTCCGAGAAACAACTGGCGGTGTTGTAACCAGGTGAGAAAGAACATGGTGGAGGCAGCAGGACTTTTGCCGTACACACAGCAGGGGAACAGCTGACATTACTGAACCCCAGTAACACAGGAGCAAGTGTAGACTGTGCTAACAGCACTTCCGAGAAACAACTGGCGGTGTTGTAGCCCAGGGATGAGAAGAGAACATGGTGGAGGCAGCAGGACTTTTTGCCGTTATCACAGCAGGGGAACAGCTGACATTACTGAACCCCAGTAACACAGGAGCAAGTGTAGACTGTGCTAACAGCACTTCCGAGAAACAACTGGCGGTGTTGTAACCCAGGGATGAGAAGAGAACAGGGTGGAGGCAGCAGGACTTTTTGCCGTTCACACAGCAGGGGAACAGCTGACATTACTGAACCCCAGTAACACGGGAGCAAGTGTTAACTGTGCTAACAGCACTTCCGAGAAACAACTGGCGGTGTTGTAGCCCAGGGATGAGAAGAGAACATGGTGGAGGCAGCAGGACTTTTTGCCGTTATCACAGCAGGGGAACAGCTGACATTACTGAACCCCAGTAACACAGGAGCAAGTGTAGACTGTGCTAACAGCACTTCCGAGAAACAACTGGCGGTGTTGTAACCCAGGGATGAGAAGAGAACATGGTGGAGGCAGCAGGACTTTTTGCCGTTATCACAGCAGGGGAACAGCTGACATTACTGAACCCCAGTAACACAGGAGCAAGTGTAGACTGTGCTAACAGCACTTCCGAGAAACAACTGGCGGTGTTGTAACCCAGGGATGAGAAGAGAACATGGTGGAGGCAGCAGGACTTTTTGCCGTACACACAGCAGGGGAACAGCTGACATTACTGAACCCCAGTAACACAGGAGCAAGTGTAGACTGTGCTAACAGCACTTCCGAGAAACAACTGGCGGTGTTGTAGCCCAGGGATGAGAAGAGAACATGGTGGAGGCAGCAGGACTTTTTGCCGTTATCACAGCAGGGGAACAGCTGACATTACTGAACCCCAGTAACACAGGAGCAAGTGTAGACTGTGCTAACAGCACTTCCGAGAAACAACTGGCGGTGTTGTAGCCCAGGGATGAGAAGAGAACATGGTGGAGGCAGCAGGACTTTTTGCCGTTATCACAACAGGGGAACAGCTGACATTACTGAACCCCAGTAACACAGGAGCAAGTGTAGACTGTGCTAACAGCACTTCCGAGAAACAACTGGCGGTGTTGTAGCCCAGGGATGAGAAGAGAACAGGGTGGAGGCAGCAGGACTGTTTGCCGTTCACACAGCAGGGGAACAGCTGACATTACCGAACCCCAGTAACACAGGAGCAAGTGTAGACTGTGCTAACAGCACTTCCGAGAAACAACTGGCGGTGTTGTAGCCCAGGGATGAGAAGAGAACATGGTGGAGGCAGCAGGACTTTTTGCCGTTATCACAGCAGGGGAACAGCTGACATTACTGAACCCCAGTAACACAGGAGCAAGTGTAGACTGTGCTAACAGCACTTCCGAGAAACAACTGGCGGTGTTGTAACCCAGGGATGAGAAGAGAACATGGTGGAGGCAGCAGGACTTTTTGCCGTTATCACAGCAGGGGAACAGCTGACATTACTGAACCCCAGTAACACAGGAGCAAGTGTAGACTGTGCTAACAGCACTTCCGAGCAACAACTGGCGGTGTTGGAGCCCAGGGTCAAGGAGGATGTTTAAATACTAGATCAAGTATTTTCCTTGTTACGTGTCAATTAAAAATGTCTATACTCCAAACAAGAGAAATATAACCTTTAGTACCATAAGATGATGATTTTACTTTAAAAAATATATGTAAATTAATAATTGACAAACATAAACGCATACATTAACATGTTGAAAAGCAATGCAAACCACAATAAAAATCGGTTAAATAATCTGCTATACGGTTTTAAATAAAAGCATACAAGTACATATCAGAATCCATTAATGATGGATAAGTAACAGTATGTACACCATTTTCATTTGCTGAATAATATCACTAAAAAGTTTTTAAAAATATCTAAAATTTTCCATCATGTAATACTGATAATATGTGCCAATCATTTATATTAACAAAAAAAACCTTTAAAAAGTGCATAGTGAAAACAGCTATTTATGCCTGACTGTGGACTTGCAAGCATGACAACGGATAGATAAGGTATATATAGATGAGACTGCATAGCCACAGATGGTGAATGGCGATGTAATACTGTACCTCAATAAAGTGTGCGTTACTACTACATCCTTTTTTTTATATAGCTTTATAAAAGGGTACGTGCATGTATGCTTGCGCCTTTGTTTGGACGCACAGACTGGCTTCCTGCTGTGACGCGTTGGGTATTGGAGCGTCTGTGCGTCTTATGACGCAGACTAACATTCACGGTGCGCATCGTTCATCATCGCAAGCGTACCGACAACACAAAGGCGTTGTCATGACTGCTTTACTCAGTAAACATGCACCTATGATGAAACATACACGCATGTGCCCTATTACATAACAAGCTACAAGAAAAATGCGTGTGAGGTGTGACACAGCTGTTTTGTTAAGGTACAGTATTATATCGACATTGTACAGGTGTCGCTATTCAGTCTGATAAATAGATATCATTCACCTATTCTATCAGTTGTCGTTCTTTCAGCACCACTTACAGGTATATATTTTGCTATTGTGACTATGCACTATTGACTTTACCAAGGTAATGCATGATTTTTGTTAGCGATTATCATGTTTACATGAAGGACCTTTATGATATGGGCTGTTAACTTTCTAATCAAATATGTATTTTTTAAAATGACACAAATATAAGTAATGTTGAAGAGGACTATTCCTACATGCATTGTTTGCACAATATTACAGGTGTACATCACGTCCCTTAATCAACATTGGATATTATATTTACTTGTATGCTTTTATTTCAAAGGCAAGAACACTGAAGTATAACCTTCGCACTGCAGCTGTTGTCAAAGTTCAACCCACATTATGCACTTCCAACATTGCAGTATTTGAGTCATCATGATGTGAGTTGGATTTGTCTAAAGGGTATGCCACACTGAACAATATCGCTAACGGGATCGCTAAAAAACGTCACTATTTAGCGATCCCGTTAGCGATGTTGTTCAGTGCGCATCTGCCAGCGACGAGCTTCCTGCTGTGATCTCGCTCGTCGCTGGAATCGTTCCAGACCCTATTTTCTCGTCGGCGCTCCCGCTGGGTAAGTATCTAATCGCTGTGTGGCACCTTTTCTTAGCGATTTAGCGGTACTTTTGTACCGCTAAAGTCGTTAAGAAGATCGCTAACGGCGATAGCGTCGTTAACTATATCGCTAAATGTGGCCGCACTTAGCGATATAGAAACAATCCCGCTAGCGATCGCATTAGTATGCGTCGTTATCGTGATCGCTAGCGGGATTGTTTAGTGTGGCAGTACCTTAAGCTATGGAGTGACAAGGTTGACCATCAGTATCCTATAGCATAAGTAGGCTTTTGTGTTTGCATTTGTTTTCGACATGTGCATATCTGTAATAATATGTCACAATTATTTTGTTACCGATTTGTGACAGACAAATCATTTTATGGTTTGAAAGTTGACGTTTCAAATGTTTACAGCTTAGAAATCATGGTGTAGCCTCATATCTATGTGTAGCACTAGACACTTTGAGATGTCATGTTTTTTTCACCATGATTAGGTAGCTAGCAGTAATTTTTGCCGGACACACAGCAGGGGAACAGCAGGCGTTACTGAACCCCACAAACACATCAGCGATTGTTTTCATCTGTGCATCTAACACTTCTGAGCAGCAACTGGCGCTGTTGAAGCCCAGGGTCAAGGAGGGTGTAGGCAGAGGCCTAGTATGAGACGTTTGAAGTTGAAGTTGTAGTTAGCAGCAGTAATTTTTGCCAGACACACAGCAGGGGAACAGCAGGCGTTACTGAACCCCACAAACACATCAGCGATTGTTTTCATCTGTGCATCTAACACTTCTGAGCAGCAACTGGCGCTGTTGAAGCCCAGGGTCAAGGAGGGTGTAGGCAGAGGCCTAGTATGAGACGTTTGAAGTTGAAGTTGTAGTTAGCAGCAGTAATTTTTGCCAGACACACAGCAGGGGAACAGCAGGCGTTACTGAACCCCACAAACACATCAGCGATTGTTTTCATCTGTGCATCTAACACTTCTGAGCAGCAACTGGCGCTGTTGAAGCCCAGGGTCAAGGAGGGTGTAGGCACAAAATATTGAGTTATTGCCTTGTTACGTGGCCATTGCAAATGTATGTACTTCAAACAAGAATAAATGAAGTTTTACTACGACAATAAAATGATGAATTTCAATTACAAGAATAGAAAAATATTTATACTTGACAGTCCTCTGTGGTTGATAACGTTTAATGGCTAACTGAAAATATGGTAACAAATTCAAAGCTTTCGAGACTACTCAGGTGTCTTCATCAGGCTAAGAGTAAAGCCAAAAATGAAGAATCACATATTTCTACACACAACAGGACACAGGAATAGCTAAGACAAGTGAGGGAGGGACAAGTGAGGGGAGACCGGCAACAAAAAGGAGAACAAGGATGAATTATCAGCGCCACACAATCACAGATAAATTAATGAATTTACCTGTGGCAAAAGACTTTTGTATGCCCGGTCATAGCATCATGGATATGGAATTACTGGTATTAAAATATAACTTCAAATATGAGAAACGTACAAAGGTTTCAGAATATAAGCTCATCATGACCTTTGACACTGTTAGTGATGGAATGAATAGATCACATGGATTTATGTCATTCTATATCAATTAAGGAATCTGCGTCTATGCCCTTCCAGGGTCATGAAAACCCAAAAAAAGACGCCAATGAGAGGGCAATCAAAATTTCTATCCTTATCTAGGAACTGTTCCAATATTTATGTTCATCCCTGTGAGATAATGACAGTTCTGATACACGTCACTTACTTGTCTTACCTATTGCACTATTCCTGTGTCCTGTTGTGTATAGAAATATGTGATGCTTAATTTTTTTATTTAGTCTTTCCCTGATGAAGAGACGTGAGTAGCCTTGAAAGCTTGCAATTTGTTTCCATCTTTTCAGTTATCCATTAAAAGGTATCAACCACTGCTGACTCTGAAGTCTAAATATTTTTCTATCTACTGGCTAACACGGTACAAAGATACACATGTTTTCTAATTTCAAGAAGGAAAAATAAAGAAAATACAAATATAAACGCATATATGCACATGCCAAAAATAAATGGAACAACACAACACCCAAAAAATTGGTAACAAAATATAGTGTTGTAAATTTAAGAATAAAAGTCCATTTTTTTTTTTATGAATAATGCTTAAGGAACGCTATGTTAAACCATAACATAGTGAAGACAATGGATTTTGTAATAGTCACTCATCATCATCATCGCAAATTTTATGTGACAGTCACAGACATTTCAATTATTTAAGTTCATAAAATCGTAACTTTCTATAGCATGTATGACATGTCCAGCATGGACTCATCAATGTGATTGATGACACAATAATGTACGATAAAAAATAACCATTTAAAAAAACATTAGGCATTGTTTGTCACAATTTAAGTGTGTGCCTGCAAGTGTAGGTGAAACAAAGGCTACGGATAGCAAAGGTATATTCTATGTCTGTATCAGACAGTGGACAGCCTCTGATGGGTAATGCCGATGTTATACTGTACGTCAATAAAGTCTGCGGCTGAAATCATGCATTTTTTGCTTGTAGAGTGTTGAAGAGGGTAAAAGAATGTCTGGTTGCGCAAAGCTTTATCCGTCAACACTACCTTCCTACTGTCACGCGTAGGGTAGGGTAGCGTGTGGCAATTAGCTGACTATCAAATGTGAGGTTAGGCTGCGTTATTGCGCACTAGGGACGCAAAAAAAAATACAGCAGTAATAATTTAATGTGTAATACTCCACCTATGACAAACAAAAAAATTACGTTCCCTCTTTAACAATGTACAAGACTAACAAGCCTAATGGTTGACGCTGACTTAATTGAGATACAGTATTACATCAACATTGTCCATGAGTAACTATGCACTGTGATACCTATATACCAGTATTAATTTATATCTCTTGTGGTTGTTTCAACAGCACTTGCAGGTATAACTACCTATTGTCAGTATGCATGATGCACTTTCTAGATGTAATAATTTATTATTGGACATTATTACCATGTTTACATGCTGGCCATTTCATATATGGTGTTTGAAGTTACAGTTGGCATCAGTATGTGTATTTTATAATGTCTGTCATAAATAAAACTCGTGATGATGATGATGAGGATTTAATGATTCGTACATCCATTGACTGCATTATCTTACAGGTACAGATAAAGTTCCTTAAAAAGCATTAATTCATAAGTCTGAAATGTACTTTTATGCATTAATTTCAAAATGTGAAGAGTAGACTATGTTTTATTTTTTGTTACCATTTCTAATAGACATGTGCAGATATGCGCTGTGATGACAAATTATTATTTGTCCATATTTGTCATAAAAATTTATCATTCTAGGCGTGCAAAACTTCACAATTTCATGTTTTCAGCATAACAAGCAGGGTGACGGCTCTTCCCTATTTGGAGCATGTTGGTCATGTGTTTTTCTGTCCATGTGTCGGGAACAGGAGACTTCTTGCCGTTCACACAGCAGGGGAACAGCTGGCGTTACTGAACCCCACTAACAGTAGAGCTTGTGTTTTGTTCTGTGGACACGACACTTCTGAGCAGCAACTGGCAGTGTTTGAGCCCAGGGAGTAGAGTTCAGGTGGTAGAAAGATGAACATAACAGGAGACATGGATAACGTTGCGAACCAGTTATTTAATCTGAAAACGGACAGACAAATTCTGCCGAGATCCATGCCTTGTTCATTTTCAGAAAAGTAAGCCGGTCTACATTATCGGAGGATAGTCGCATGCGACGGTCTGTTAGTACACCACCTGCAGCACTAAAGACGCGCTCCGATAATACACTGGCAGCAGGGCAAGCCAGCACCTCCAATGCATACTGGCTAAGCTCTGGCCATGTATCCAGCTTAGAGACCCAAAACTTGAATGGGGAAGAGCCATCTGGGAGTACACTGAGAGGCAAAGCCAAGTAGTCTGTCACCATCTGACGGATACGTTGCCTCCCGCTGACTGGAGCCCTCTCGGATGGTGTAGACATTTGTGGCGCTGCCACAAAACTTTGCCACATTTTTAACATACTGGTCTTTCCCTGTGCAGAGGCACTGCGTGTGCTCCCTCTTGTTGCAGAGCTCTCTACACTGCCTCGACGCACAGAGCTGCTTTGTAAAGCAGTAGCAGCAGCAGTGCTCTCGGCAGTAAGGTAGAACATTAGGGATTGCACCAGTGTGTCTTGGTACTCCCGCATTTTACGCTCCCGGTTCAACGGTGTGATGAGGCTTTTGACGTTGTCCCGGTAGCGAGGGTCTAGGAGGGTGTACACCCAATAATCAGACGTCGTGAGAATGTGGGCGATGCGGCGGTCGTTTCTTAGGCACTGCAGCATGAAATCAACCATGTGCTGCAGACTCCCAACTGGCAAAGAAACGCTGTCCTCTGCAAGAGGCGTTATCTCTGCCTGCTCTGCATCACCCCACCCTCGCTCTACATACTGACTAGAGCGTTGTGTACCTCCCTCTGGAGCGATGTCTTCCTCCTCCATTGACTCCTCCTCCTCATCCTCCTCACAAAGTGAGCCCTGCCCAGCCTTTTGTGAGGAACCACGTTGCGCTGACTTTCCAGAAGGTGATGGAATTTGTGACTCCTCATCCTCCACCTCTTCCAAAACCTCATCCCTTATTGCTTGCAGTGTTTTTTGAAGCAGGCAGATAAGGGGGACAGTCAGGCTGACTAGTGCATCATCTGCACTCGCCATCCGCGTTGACTCATCAAACGCAATCAAAACGTGGCACATGTCCTTCATAGTGGCCCACTCATTAATGGTGAAGTGTGGACGGCGCAAATTGCGTGTTGATTGCGCCTGATGCAGCTGATACTCCATAACTGCTGGCTGCTGCTCACACAACCGCTCCAACATATGTAACGTTGAATTCCACCTGGTGGATACGTCACATATGATGCGATGTTCAGGAAGGCGCAATCTGCGTTGCAGAGCTGCAATGCGCGATCTGGCCATGCTGGAACGTCGCAAGTGAGCGCACTCTAGGCGGACCTTGTGCAGCAGTGCATCAAGATCCGGATAGTCCCTCAAAAAACTCTGCACGACCAAGTTGAGCACATGTGCCAGACATGGTATGTGAGTGAGGTTGCCAAGGCCCAGAGCTGCCACCAGATTTCGGCCATTGTCACACACTACCAAGCCTGGCTGGAGATTCGCTGGCAAAAACCACACGTCGCTCTCCTGCTTGATGGCATTCCAGACCTCCTGCGCTGTGTGGCTTCGATTCCCCATGGGAATTAATTTCAGAACGGCCTGTTGCCGTTTGGCCACGGCTGTGCTCATATCGGTCGAATCAGGTAAGCGTCCACGGGTCCATGTGGAGGTAGACCGTGACGGCTCCTGCAGCGATGATTCTGAGGAACTGGAGTAGGAGGAGGAGTCAATGTGGACAGACTTGATTCCGGCAATCCTTGGAGTTGGCAGAACACGTACAGCGCCACTCGCAAGATCTGTACCCGGCTCCACAACATTCACCCAATGGGCAGTGAGTGAAAGGTATCGTCCCTGGCCATGGGTACTGGTCCACGCATCGGTGGTCAGGTGGACCTTGCTACTGACGGCGTTTAGTAGCGCATGTTTAATTTTTGCCTCAACATGCTTTTGCAGACCAGGGACGGCTTGCCTGCTGAAATAAAATCGGCTGGGCACATTGTATTGTGGGACTGCCAATGCCATTAATTCACGGAAACTGTCAGTCTCCACCAGCCTGAATGACAGCATTTCAAGGGACAGGAGTTTTGCAATGCCAGCATTCAGAGCCTGTGCTCGTGGATGGTTTGCCGAGTATGGCCGTCTTTTATCCCATGCCTGTGCTACCGATGGCTGTTTTGTGGCCTGGGTGTGTGAGGATGACAGGGAACTTGCAGCTGTGGGTGGAATAACACTGTGTCTCTGGACAACAGTGACAGAGGTTCTTCCATGGCGATCCTTTGAGGAAGCCGAACCAGCTGTGTGTGAACTGGAGGAAGAGGCTCCAACACGAGCTGAAGATGTAGGTGCTGCTGTAGGTTGGCCTACATCTCCAGTGTGTCTTTGTAACTCAACAAAGTGCTTTGACCGCACATGTTTCCACATATTTGTTGTATTAAGGTTACTGACACTTTTACCTCTTTTAATTTTTTGATTACACAGCTTGCATTTGACATAGCAAATATCATCTGCAACTGTATCAAAAAAGGACCACGCAGAGCAAGTCCTGGGAGCGCCCGGTTTGGCTGTTGGAAGAGAACTGCTCCGAACGGGTGCCAAACTGGAGGCTACAGGCAAGCGAGTCTGCAGCCTACCTCTCCCTACTGTTTGGACCGTTGGGGCAATCTCTTCCTCAGAGCTGCTCCCACCACCTTCCTGTTCCTCACGCCATGTTGGGTCTTGGACCTCATCATCTCCACCACTACCCTCTTCCAACACCTGCTGTTGTTGGGTGGTCTGGCCAGCACCATGCTCAACAGAAACTGGCAACTGAGTCTCATCATCATCAGATGCGTTCTGCGGTGTGCTGACCATCGGCACTGGCTCACCCGCCTCTTCAGATTCAGAGAGACACAGCTGTTGCGCATCACTGCATACTGCCTCTTCTTCACATTCCAGAATGCTGCTTGGCTGGGCCCCTGTTTCCAAGCCAACAGATTCTGAGAACAGAAGCAGAGACTCAGCTGGCTCCTGTACAGAGCTCTCTGACTGCCTGGGCAATTTGGCAGGCGGTGAAGAGACTGATGGTTGTTCAACAGTGCTGTGGTCCTGAGAGGAGGTGGAAGCTATTGAAGTCGATGCATTGGCTGCCATCCAACCAACAACGGCTTCAATTTGTTCTTCACGCAGCAGGGGGGTACGCTGAGCTCCTACAAAAGTGCGCATAAAGGAACGCTCACGGGGAAAACTGGTGGATGCTGTGTCACTGGGTGCGGCAGCAGCCACAGAATCCCCACGTCCTCTCCCTGCTGCAAATCCACGGCCTCGACCACGACCACGTGCCTTACTCACTGACTTCTTCATCTTGGTAGATTGATAAAGAAAGTCAGAAAAGTTATAAGGCCTAAGTGTGGTTATTCCTCACAGACTACAGTGAACCCTGCAGACAACTGTTCAGTATCTGTGAAAGGCCCCTTTGTGTACTTCTATAGTGTTTGCAACCAATGTATTGTATACGGATGGAAGCGCGTCACACTAATAGATTAGTTTTTTTTCCACTAAAATGGAGCAGCACCAATTAGAGAAAAATGTGAAGGATGAGGCAGTGACACACGCTCAGCAGACTACAACCGGCAGTGGTTGAAGAACAAACTGGAGCGTAATCTGCACTCACAAAATGAAAAGCTCACAGACTACAGTGAACACTGAAACACAACTGTTCAGTAGCTGTTAAAGGCCCCTTTGTGTACTTCTATAGTGTTTGCAACCAATGTATTGTATACGGATGGAAGCGCGTCACACTAATAGATTAGATTTTTTTCCACTAAAATTGAGCAGCACCAATTAGAGAAAAATGTGAAGGATGAGGCAGTGACACACGCTCAGCAGACTACAACCGGCAGTGGTTGAAGAACAAACTGGAGCGTAATCTGCACTCACAAAATGAAAAGCTCACAGACTACAGTGAACACTGAAACACAACTGTTCAGTAGCTGTTAAAGGCCCCTTTGTGTACTTCTATAGTGTTTGCAACCAATGTATTGTATACGGATGGAAGCGCGTCACACTAATAGATTAGATTTTTTTCCACTAAAATGGAGCAGCACCAATTAGAGAAAAATGTGAAGGATGAGGCAGTGACACACGCTCAGCAGACTACAACCGGCAGTGGTTGAAGAACAAACTGGAGCGTAATCTGCACTCACAAAATGAAAAGCTCACAGACTACAGTGAACACTGAAACACAACTGTTCAGTAGCTGTTAAAGGCCCCTTTGTGTACTTCTATAGTGTTTGCAACCAATGTATTGTATACGGATGGAAGCGCGTCACACTAATAGATTAGATTTTTTTCCACTAAAATGGAGCAGCACCAATTAGAGAAAAATGTGAAGGATGAGGCAGTGACACACGCTCAGCAGACTACAACCGGCAGTGGTTGAAGAACTAACTGGAGCGTAATCTGCACTCACAAAATTAAAAGCTCACAGACTACAGTAAACCCTGCAGACAACTGTTCAGTAGCTGTGAAAGGCTCCTTTCTGTACTTCTATAGTGTTTGCAACCAATGTATTGTATACGGATGGAAGCACGTCACACTAATAGATTTGATTTTTTTCTAATATAATGGAGCTGCACCAATTCCACAAAATAAAATAAAAAAAAAAAGAGTCAGTGACACGTGCAGATGCCTACAAACAGCGGTGGATGCAGAGCAAACTGCAGCGTCACCTGCACTGTCACACACACACCTTGCACAGAGCTGTTAAAACAACACTGGCAAAATGAAGCTTTACACAGCGGTTGGTAAACTAGCCTGCCTCAAGCACAGTAGTACACAAAATCGCAATATCTAACTGTCCCTCAGAGTGAGCAGAGTAGCGTTCTGTCCCTAACTGAGTTCACAGCACAGTGACGCTAAAATGGCTGCGGCGCCTTTTATAGTGCATTCTGACATCATTTCAGCAGCCAATCACAGCCATGCCATTAGTTAAGATGACCGCAGCATTACAGGATGTGCCCACACTTCATAAGATTCATCATTGGCTGACTAACATCACATTGCCTCTCAAAGAATTATGGGAACTTCCGATTCCGGTATACGATATTGAAAAAGTATCGGAATTAAGTATCGGAATTCCGATAACGCGAATATCGGCCGATACCCGATACTTGCGGTATCGGAATGCTCAACACTACTGATGATACTACATCATCTGAAAAGGTTAAAAGCAGATATTGCCATGTTACAGGAGACACACTTGAGAAAAGAAGATTTTTTTAGGATGAAAAAATTATGGGTGGGAGAGGTGTATGGATCCAGTTCATCGGATAGGAAAGCAGGAGTTTTAATACTTGTACATAAAATGCTAGCGCACAAGGTGACATCAATAGAAACAGACCAAGAAGGAAGAGTAATTCATTTAAATTTACAGATACATAACGACAGTATGAGTATGTACAACTTATATGCACCAAATACAAATCAAAAAAATTCTTTATGTCCTTGCAGAATACAATATTCACTGACAGTAGCGAGAAAATAATAATAGGCGGGGATTATAATGAGGTACTCAGGGAGGAAGAAGATAGAAAGAGAAGTGGTAAGGTATTACAGCAAAGCAAAGGTAATAAATGCACGTATAAGAAAGGATATTTAGAAGACATGATAAAGAACTGGCAGTTAGAAGATGCTTGGAGAACAACGCATCCCATGGAGCGGGAATTTACACATTATTCTCACGAACATAAGATGTGGTCAAGACTTGACATGTTCATTGTTTCAGATAAAATATTACAAAAAATGTTGGTTGCCAATGTTGAAGACTTAGTAATCATAGATCATAGCCCTGTAACTCTGGATATAGCGGATACACATCAGAAAGGGACAGACTATTTATAGCGATTCCCAGGGACCATGATAAAAGATAATGACTTTGTGAAAAGAATGCGAGAATGGTGGACAGAATTTGCGTCACATAATGAGGAACATAAATCCAATCATAGGTTATACTGGGAAACTGCAAAGGCTGTAATAAGGGGGAATATCATAGCTTACATGCAGAGATTAAAGAAACGAATAAAAGAACAGTTTTCAAAAGCAAGTGGAGAAGTTAGGACATCGTATACCAAATATAAAAACTCCCTATCAGAGGAGGATAAAAGTAAGTGGTTGAGTGCGAAAAATTTTTTTGATGAATGGGCAGAAAAAAGAAAGCAAATGCATAGGAATTACTTGGAAATGGAATTAAATAGATATGGAGACAAAGCTGGGAAAATATTGGCTAATTTAGCTAGAGGGAGCTATGCTTATACATCTATAATGGCAATTAGGGAAAAGGGAGGACAACGCCTTACGGACCCTAAGGATATAAATCGAGAATTAGGCAAATTTTACACCAAGCTATATAGCAAGGAAGGGCAACAGGATGTAGACGGTGATAATTGGTTAGACAAAATTAATATCCCGAGACTGACGGATGAGGACCTGCAAAACCTAAATGGGGATATTACGGAAGAAATTAGTATGGCAATAAGGGGGATAGGAGTCAATAAGGCCCCGGGACCTGACGGGTTCAACGGATCCTTTTATAAAGCAATAAGGGAACAAATCACCCCCACACTCAAAGATCTATACAACCACATTTTACAAGGGAATGTCATGTCAGAATACATGAATACAGCATACATAAAACTTCTCCCGAAGGGAGGAAAAGATCCAGAGGACCCTACGGGTTATAGACCAATATCATTAATAAATCAAGATGTCAAACTTCTCTCCAAAATAATGGCAGATAGATTGGCTGGAATATTACCAAAATGAATTGCCAAACAACAGACAGGTTTTATAAAGGGAAGATCAGCCGTTACTAATATCAGGAAGGCAATGCTATTACTAGATGTGGTCAGAAACAAGCGTCTAGAAAGGGGAGAAGACCCAGCCATGATCACATTGGATGCTGAAAAGGCGTTTGACAATGTGAAGTGGCCATGGTTGGGTCAAGTATTTGATAAAATAAATCTGGTGGGTCCATTTAGGAAATTTTTAACGGTCCTATACCACAACCCTAAAGCAAGGATTTACACGCCGGGGTTTCTGTCAGATGTCTTCGAGTTGAAAAAAGTGACGAGACAGGGATGTCCATTATCTCCCTTGCTATTTAATCTTGCAATCGAACCTCTGTCATGATACCTAAATGATCATAGCTGTTATAAGGGAATAGAAGTGGGGTGTAATAATTATAGGGGATAACTCAGGAGACTTCTTGCGTGGAACAAGACAACTACAGGACACAGTCATATAAGTGGAAAAGTCTATATTATCACACAGTGATTCAAACAGGTGCAGAGCAAATCTCAAGTCCACAACACTTGGTGTAGATAATAAATGCAGCTTAACCCCTTAGTGACAGAGCTATTTTGCAGCTTAATAACAGGGCCAATTTTTACAATTCTGACCACTGTCACTTTATGAGGTTATAACTCTGGAACGCTTTAACGAATCCCGCTGATTCTGAGAGAGTTTTTTCATGACATATTGTACTTCACGTTAGTGGTAAAATTTCTTTGATATGACTTATGTTTATTTATGAAAAAAACGGAAATATGGCGAAAATTTGGAAAATTTAACAATTTTCAAACTTTAAATTTTTATGCCCTTAAATCAGAGAGATATGTCACACAAATTTCTTAATAAATAACATTTCCCACATGTCTACTTTACATCAGCACAATTTTGGGACAAAAATTTTTTTTTGTTACGAAGTTATAAGGGTTAAAAGTTGACCAGCGATTTCTCATTTTTACAACACCATTTTTATTTTAGGGACCACATCACATTTGAAGTCACTTTGAGGGGTCTATACGATAGAAAATACCCAAAAGTGACACCATTCTAAAAACTGCACCCCTCAAGGTGCTCAAAACCACATTCAAGAAGTTTATTAACCCTTTACGTGCTTCACAGGAACTGAAGCAATGTGGAAGGAAAAAATTAACATTTAACTTTTTTTGCAAAAACTTTACTTCAGAACCTATTTTTTTTATTTTCACAACTGTTAAAAGAAAAAATGAACCACAAAATTTGTTGTGCAATTTCTCCTGAATAAGCCGATACCCCATATGTGGGGGTAAACCACTTTTTGGGCGCACGGCAGAGGTCGCAAGGGAAGGAGCGACATTTGACTTTTTCAACGCAGAATTGGCTGGACGCCATGTCGCGTTTGTAGAGGCCCTGATGTGTCTAAACAGTGGAAACCCATCACAAGTGACCCATTTTGGAAACTAGACCCCCAAAGGAACTTATCTAGATGTGTGGTGAGCACTTTGAACCTCCAAGTGCTTCACAGAAGTTTATAACATAGAACAGTGAAAATAAAAAATCATATTTTTTCCACAAAAACAATCTTTTCACCCCAATTTTTATTTTCCCAAGGGTAACAAGACCCCAAAAGTTTTTGTTCAATTTGTCCTGAGCATGCTGATACCCCATATGTGGGGGTAAACCACTGTTTGGGTGCATGGCAGAGCTTGGAAGGGAAGGAGCGCCGTTTGACTTTTTCAGCGCAGAATTGGCTGGACGTCATGTCGTGTTTGTAGAGGCCCTGATGTGTCTAAACAGTGGAAACCCCCCACAAGTGACCCCATTTTGGAAATTAGACCCCCTAAGGAACTTATCTAGATGTGTGGTGAGCACTTTGAACCTCCAAGTGCTTCACAGAAGTTTATAACATAGAGCCGTGAAAATAAAACATCATATTTTTTCCACAAAAACGATCTTTTCACCCCAATTTTTATTTTCCCAAGGGTAACAAGACCCCAAAAGTTTTTGTTCAATTTGTTCTGAGCATGCTGATACCCCATATGTGGGGGTAAACCACTGTTTGGGTGCATGGCAGAGCTTGGAAGGGAAGGAGCGCCGTTTGACTTTTTCAACTCAGAATTGGCTGGACGCCATGTCGCGTTTGTAGAGGCCCTAATGTGTCTAAACAGTGGAAACCCCCCACAAGTGACACCATTTTGGAAACTAGACCCCCTAAGGAACTTATATAGATGTGTGGTGAGCACTTTGAACCCCCAAGTGCTTCACAGAAGTTTATAACTCCCGGGCATGAAAATAAAAAGTCATATTTTTTCCACAAACCTGATCGTTTAGTCCCCAATTTTTTATTTTCCCAAGGGTAACAGGAGAAATTAGACCACAAAAGTTGTTGTCCAATTTGTCCTGAGTACGCTGATACCCCATATGTGGGGTGGGACCACTGTTTGGGCGCACGGCAGGGCTTGGAAGGGAAGGAGCGCCGTTTGACTTTTTCAAACCAAAATTGGCTGGAATTGAAATTGGACGCCATGTCGCGTTTGGAGAGCCCCTGATACGCCTAAACAGTTGAAACGCCCCACTAATAACACCATTTTGGAAACTAGACCCCTTAAGGAACTTATCTAGATGTGTGGTGAGCACTTTGAACCCCCAAGTGCTTCACAGAAATTAATAAACGTAGAGCCGTGAAAATAAAAAATCATTTTTTTCCTCAAAAATGATTCTTTAGCCCGCTATTTTTTTTATTTTCCCAAGGGTAACAGGAGAAATTGGACCCAAAAAGTTGTGCAATTTTTCCTGTGTACGCTGATACCCCATATGTGGGGTGAAACCACTGTTTGGGCGCATGGGAGTGCTTGGAAGGGAAGGAGCGCCATTTTGTAATGCAGACTTTGATGGAATGTTCTGCGGGCGTCATGTTGTGTTTGCAGAGCCCTTGATGTACCTAAACAGTAGAAACCCACGCAAGTGACACCATTTTGGAAACTAGACTCCCCAAGGAGCTTATCTAGATGTGTGGTGAGCACTTAGAACCCCAAGTGCTTCACAGAAATTTATAAACGCAGAGCCGTGAAAATGAAAAATTATTTTTTTTCTCAAAAATGTTTTTTTTTTAGCCAGCTATTTTTTTTTTCCCAAGGGTAACCGGAGAAATTAGAACCCCAAAATTGGTGTGCAATTTGTCCTGAGTACGCTGATACCCCATATGTTGGGGTAAACCACTGTTTGGGCGCACGGCAGGGCTCGGAAGGGAGGGAGCGCCATTTGACTTTTTGAAAGCCACGTCGTGTTTGGAGACCCCCTGATGTGTCTAAACAGTGGAAACCCCCCACAAGTGACCCCATTTTGGAAACTAGACCCCTTAAGGAGCTTATCTAGATGTGTGGTGAGCACTTTGAACCCCCAAGTGCTTCACAGAAATTTATAAACGCAGAGCTGTGAAAATAAAAAATTATTTTACTTTTTGAATGCCACGTCGTGTTTGGAGACCCCTGATGTGCCTAAATAGTGGAAATCCCTCAATTCTAGCTCCAACCCTAATCCCAACACACCCCTAACCCTAATACCAACCCTAATCCTAACCTAAATCCCAACCCTAATTCCAACCCTAATTGTAACCCTAACCTTAATTGTAACCCTAACTCTAATTGTAACCCTAACCCTAATTTTAACCCTAACCCTAATTGTAACCCTAACCCTAATTCTAACCCTAATTATAACCCTAACCCTAAGGCTAGGTTCATTTTGCGTTTTATCAGCCCGTTCAACACATAGCGTTGACGGGCTGGTAAAGGTATAGCATAACGCGATCGCGTTATGCTATACCTGCTAGCGCAGAGGAATCAGCAGATGATTCATCTGCGCTAGCAGTGACGGAGCCCAAACGCTGCAGCCTGCGTCCAAGGCTCCGTCACTGAATGATGGCACGTCACAAACGCATGCCGCTTTACGGCATGCGTCGCGATGCGCCCTCAAATGGGGGTGAATGGCAGCATTAACGGACTGCGTTACACCGCGTTATACCACGGTGTAACGCAGTCGTCTAACGGACTGCCATAACGCAGTATGAACCCAGCTTAACCCTAACGCTAGTTATAACCCTAACCCTAATGCTAACCCTAACCCCAATGCTAACCCTAACCCTAATTATAAACCTAACCCTAATTATAACCCTAACCCTAACAGAAAAATGAAAATAAATATAATTTCTATTTTTTATTATATGTCCCTAACTAAGGGGGTGATAAATGGGGGGGTTATGTACTGTTTTTTTTTTATTTTGATCACTGTGATAGTTTATCACAGTGATCAAAATGTACTTTTATGAGAATGAATGAAAAAAAAATTTGAATCTGCCGCCAAGCAGATCGGCGGGCGCATCCCGCCATTTTTTTTTTTGCAGGAAGAAGACCGGGATGATCGGAGGCCAGGGGGACCTGCCAGAGGACACCGGTAAGTATAGGGGGGGTTCAGGGGGACACGGGGACCCTCATTTTCTCCCCTCTGATGTGCGATCACATCAGAGGGGAGAGAAATCATTTTTTTTTTTTGCGATCGCGTCTATGCTTGCATAGCCGCGATCGCAACACCGGGATCGGTGAATACCGACTCGGATCATGTTCTCTGGGGTCTCGGCTACCCCCGGTAGCCGAGACCCCAGAGAATATTTGCCCATCCCCCCCCCCCAGCACAGCGACACATAGCGGCGGGCGCACTGAGCATGCGCCCGCCATTTTCTTAACAGCGCAGGCACCGGGGGACACCGGAGGGCCCTGGGGCCACATGGAGGGGATCGGGGGCCACATGGGTGTCACGGGGACCCTTTTTCTCTGTCCTCTGATGTCCGATGACATCAGAGGACAGAGAAATTAAATGGCACAACTTTTTTTTTTTTTTTTGTTGCGGTCGCCGTTATAGGGTTAATAACGGCAATCGCAACATCGGTGTCGGTAAAAACCGACCCGATTCATGTTCTCTGGGGTCTCGGCTACCCCGGTAGCCGAGACCCCGGAGGAAATGCGCCTCTGGGGGGCGCTATTCACTTTTTCCACAGCGCCGTTAATTAACGGCGCTGTGGTTTAAGTACCCTTAATGACCGCCGTTAAAAGGCGTATCGGCGGTCATTAAGGGGTTAACAGTCTATAGGAAACTTCAGAGAGAAATGCAATCAGGCAGAGAGTCTATGAAGCAAAGTTAAACTTGAGGATACTTGACAGGAATAAGTCTTAGTTTAGTCCAAGCACAGGTAGGCAGTTCAAATGATATCTTTAGCTCAACCAGGGAGGCCTGGGTGATAGTCTCAGTTTTAAGCAGCTCAGGGCTGCAACAGCTTACATGTCCAGCAAATGCAGAGGGGAGTAACACTAGCAGCCAGATGAAGGAGGATTACTGGAAACCGGTGTATGCAGCAGGAACTCAGAGCAGAGTAGCAGGATCATAAAACAGGTTCACAGGAGCAGGTACAAAGCCAGGGAGCCACCAGAGGTCAGAAGCTGGATGCAAGGCAGAATACTCCAGCACAGACTAAAGGCTGGGGTGGAGTTAAATAGCAGGAAGACACAGTGCACATGAGACCAAAGACGCCATCTTGGAAAAGGGCAGTAATGCACAAAAGGTGATCAAAAATGTTCAGAGTCTTGACATGGGGAAAGAGACAGTTAAAACTGCGTTATTTGCTGACGACATAATCTAGTTTATGAGAAACCCAGAGGATGACGACATAATCTTGTTTATGAGAAACCCAGAGGAAGATCTACCAACACTATTATCAGAGATTGAAAAATTTGGAAAGTTCTCGGGTTTTCAATTAAATAAGAGCAAGTGTGAAGTTCTGTATATGAGAAATCCCGAGAAGCATGGCCAAGAAAGTAATGTAATGGGTATCCCAAAAGCGGCAACATCTATAAAATGCTTGGGAATAAATATGGGAAGATCACTGAAACAGATATATGATCTTAATTACAAACCTATTATAACCAAAATAGAGAAAGAGTTAGAGAGGTGGAGAAATCTACCTCTCTCGCTATTAGGTAGATGTCATCTCATCAAGATGACAAGTTTTGCGAGACTATTATACCCAATGCAAACCATACCAATGTTGATTAGGCACGTAGATGTCATTAAATTGAACAAGGCTTTTTCAAAATTTATATGGAGGGGGCAAAAAAAAGCGAGACTTGCCATGAAAACTTTAATGCGCTCAAAAGAGGGCGGGGGAGCGGGGCTGCCGAACATACGGGGGCATAATCTTGCATGTTTATTGAGAAACGTAATTGATTGGATTAAAAAGACGAGTCGTTACACTGATTATACGCTAGAATCGGAGTTTTGTAGTCATATATTCCTCCTAATATCAAGCATTCAGTGATATGTAAAGATACTATTGCCACATGGAAGGCAGTGAGGAAAAACTTAAAAATGTCATGGAGAATATCGAAACATCTGCATCCTTGGGCATTCCCAGCATTTAAAATGGGAAAAGAAAATAAACTATATCTAGAATGGGCTAGGAAAGGTATACGGACACTAGGAGATCTATTACATGCACAAGAGAATAGCTGGCTAACGGGGTTAGAGGAGATAGACAAATTTGAATTACCAAGATTCCACTTGATGCTATATAATCAATTGAAACATTATATATTGGACAATCTACAAGATGTGAGGAGAGAGATTGAATCTGAGACCTGGAGTGATTTGATTACCAAAGATATTGCAGAGGTATTGATCTCCTCAATATATAGAACGTTAAGGGAGACATTGAGGCCTTCAGGTTCAGATAAAATATCTAATAAATGGATGAAACATATGCAGGATGAAGAACTTGAACATAAAATAGGTAATTTGCATGAACTGTTTCACACTATAGAAATGGTAGCAAAGCGATTGATTTTGCAGTACTGGCTTGCCAAATCACTTCCAGGGGCAAAGGAAGTTAAGGCAGGGTTATTATCCACCTTATATTTGGAAAAAGAGAAACAGAAAAGAACAAAGACAAACTGACGAGAGGGTTTTTTAAGAAAAAGAGAGCGTTTATGGAAACGTCTCTATCCACTTGGGAAATTCAAGAGATAATGTTGCCTTTTATTAACTCGGAATGGTATATTTTAGAGGACTTGGGAGGTAGTCTAGGTAAATTAAAGTGTATGGCATGAGAAATTCATTATACGATTTATAGTAGGAAGACTCAATTAAATATTAATCAATACAAAATCATACAGTTGTGGACCTAAGGGGAGATGTTATTACTACTGTTGGAATTATTATTTTATTTGTAATTATTATTTGTTATTACTGCTTGCAATATGTACGCTAGAGATATATGTGAGTCATGTCACTAATGTAATATATATGATGCGTACGATATTTTGTCAATTTGTTGAAAACCAATAAAAAAGAGTTTTTTAAAAAAAAAATGGAAATTGGCTGCTGTGGGAATGTCATGGTCTGCTGAGTTTCTGGGATTAGGTGGTTTTAGGGTTAACCGGGATGGCCTCACTCTGGGATTCTGGAAGGCTTTTTATAGCCTCAATGTGGGGCCATCCTCTGTCGCTTATACTCTGACCGTTGGCTGAGTGTGTCTGACCCTGTGCTTGTGACAGTGCTTTGTGCCTGTGCTACGTTACGGCTGTCTGGTTCTGATTTGGCTGTGTCCCTGTTTCGAGTTTTGCCTGTCCCTTTTGTACTCTGCTGCCCTCTACGTGTATGACCCTTGGCTACGTTCTGACTACGCTCTGCCTGCTCCTCTTGTACTGTGTTGCTCCCTCTGTGTATGACCCCTTGGCTACGTCCTGATTATCAGTTCTGTATATGCCCCTTGGTAACTGTGTCCTGTAGTTACCCTTCTAGTTTTCCTTCACCTCATAGCTCTCTGGAGCTTAGGCCATGCCCACTAGCAGTCACGTTCTTCAGGTCCTCTGGCCTGAAGCATTTTCTACCTGCTACTGCTGCCTCTGAGAGACCTGTGGCCGGCTCCGCCCCTTGGCAGTCACATGCTTCAGGACCTGGCTGTCTGAAGCACACGTCTTCCCTGCTGCTGCTCGGCTCCACAGGTATCTTTGGGCACAGTTGTTTTACGCAGGACACACGCACTGGCTCAGTGAGCAAGTATAGTGCGGTGTTCCTGACAGGGAAGGGGTTAATATGTATATATAACCCCTTATGCTAATGATGAACAGGATGATTGATCTCACCTTCAGTTTTTTACAGGTTGAAGATTCACTGGCTCGATAATTATTTTTTATCAAAATTGCTTTATTTGTGTCACTTTGGGTATGGATTGGTCCCATAGGTATTTCCAATTAATTACATGGGTGAATATAGGTCTTTTAAGGTAATTGGACGGTTTGTCTATATCTCTTTAAGCTCCCATATATGCTCAGCCAAAAACCTCTTCTGGTGATCTAAAGTTAAGAAATGTGTCAGATACAGACCTTCTTCAGATTCCCTGTTAACTCGTATCTCTGAAGAACCAGCCCCAAAACATGGAGAGTTCTCATAGGACCATAGGGTTGGTGCTTTTTTCAGTCATTATGGGCATTCTTTAATTTTCCAAAATGGAGATTTGGGCCTCTAACACATTGCCCTGCTCCATTGCTGGCAGATGACAGAACAAATGACATACCTCCCTGGACTTCCTCTGATTGAATGTAAACAGGATCTATACACCTGGGACTTTTCCTTTCCTTGGGTTTACCCTGTGCAGTGGATAAATTCTGAGATGTAAAACAGTGCTTTGGATCTATACAGCTCTCTCCCTTGATAGGGTGAGTCATCTATGGTTTTATAAGCCATTATTGGTGCAATTATGCACTTTATATAGTACACTGTGCTATATGTCCACTAATGTTTGCAATATCTGTGATATGTATGCACAAAGGCATATTATGTTTTGTATTATGATACTATATGCAATTTTATTAATGATGCATAATTATTTTTGTAATCACTTAAATATACGATAATCAATTTTTGTACTCTCTTGGTAAACTGCATCCAGTTTTTCTTTTTAAAGGGAACCTGTCACTAGGTTTTTCCTATATAACCTTTGGCCACCACCTTTCAGCCCCATGTGAAAGCATTCTACAATGCTGAACATATGACTTCAATTCACCCTGCAAGGCAAAATAAAGAACTTTTATTATTTATTTATATAATCGCCAGTTTGATACTTCCGGCCACTGTCCCCGAATCCCATAAGGCACCACAGCAGTGTCATTTGCGCAGGCGCAGTTCGTGGGCGCAAGGCGCAGTAACAGATAATTTCACCACACTTCCGATGCGATAGCATCGGGCCTATTTCTAGTACTCACATGAGGCGGTCTTGGACCGGTGCCTCATGTCTTCTTGCGATGCAGTCCTCCTTCTCTGCTTCGTGTGGATGACTTCTCCTACATCATTCAGTGTTCTATCATCTGACTTCTGCGTAGGCGTACTTCTCTCTGCCCAGCAGAGAGAACTGTAATGTGCACGTGCCGTCACTATTTGACTTCCCCCGCGCATGTGCATTACAGTACTTTGCTCAGCTCCTACGAGGGCAGAGACGTACACCAATGCAATGGGGGAACACTGTGTGGCTAACACAGGACGAGTCATCCACACGAAGCAGAGGAGGATGGCATCGCAAGGAGAGAGGAAGGCGCCGAACCAAGACCAGAGCCACCTATCAGACCGTGCCATAGGTGAGTATGGGTGCATTTTTAAAAATGGGACATAGGGCTGAAGATAATGTCTGTAAAGCACTGCAGAATATGTTGGTGCTATATAAATAAAAAGATTATTATTATTATTAACCCCTTTACCCCTAAGGGTGGTTTGCATGTTAATGTCCGGGCCAATTTTTACAATTCTGACCATTGTCCCTTTATGAGGTTATAACTCTGGAACGCTTCCATGGATCCCGGTGATTCTGACATTATTTTCTCGTGACATATTGTACTTAGTGGCTGTATGTTAGTGGTAAAATTTCTTTGATATAACTTGCGTTTATTTGTGAAAAAAATGGAAATTTGGCGAAATTTTTGAAAATTTCGCAATTTTTCAACTTTGAATTTTCATGCCCATAAATCACAAAGATATGGCACACAAAATACTTAAAGGGAACTTGTCACCCCCCTGGCCGTTTTGAAGTAAAAGAGCCACCTTCAGCAGCACTAATGCAAAAGTCTGTGAAGGTGGCTCTTTTACTTCAGTGCCCCAGCAAGTTCCCTTTAATAAGTAACATTTTGCACATGTCTACTTTACATCAGCACAATTTTGGAACCAACATTTTTTTTGTTACGAAGTTACAAGGGTTAAAAGTTAACCAGCGATTTCTCATTTTTACAACACCATTTTTTTAGGGGGACTACATCACATTTGAAGTCACTTTGAGGGGTCTATATGATAGAAAATACCCAAAAGTGATACCATTCTAAAAACTGCACCCCTCAAGGTGCTCAAAACCACATTCAAGAAGTTTATTAACCCTTAAGGTGCTTCACAGGAATTTTTTTAATGTTTAAAAAAAATGAACATATAATTTTTTTTCACAAAAAAATTATTTCAGGTCAAATTTTTTTATTTTCCCAAGGGCAACAGGAGAAATTGACCCCAATAGTTATTGTGCAATTTGTCCTGAGTACGCTGATACCCAATATGTGGGGGAGAACCACTGTTTCGGCGCATGGCAGAGCTTGGAAGGGAAGGAGCGCCGTTTGACTTTTTCAACGCAAAATTGGCTGGAATTGAGATCGGACGCCATGTCGCGTTTGGAGAGTCCCTGATGTGCCTAAACAGTGGAAAAACCCCAATTCTAGCTCCAACCTAACCCCAACACACCCTTAACCCTAATCCCAACCCTAACCCTAACGCTAACCCTAATGGGAAAATGGAAATAAATTTTTTTAATTTTATTATTTTTCCCTAACTAAGGGGGTGATAAAGGGGGGTTTGATTTACTATTTATAGCGGGTTTTTTATAGCGGGTTTTTATGTTTGGCAGCTGTCACACGCTAAAAGACGCTTTTTATTGCAAAAAAATAGTTTTTGCATCACCACATTTTGAGAGCTATAATTTTTCCATATTTTGGCCCACAGAGTCATGTTAGGTCTTATTTTTTGCGGGACGAGTTGACGTTTTTATTGATACCATTTTCGGGAACATGACATTTTTTGATCGCTTTTTATTACGATTTTTGAGAGGCAGAATGAACAAAAACCAGCAATTCAGGAATTTATTTGGGGGCCTTTATACGGTTCCACGTGTAGTAAAATTGATAAAGCAGTTTTATTCTTCTGGTCAGTATGATTACAGCGATACCTCATTTATATCTTTTTTTATGTTTTGGCGCTTTTATACAATAAAAACAATTTTATATAAAAAATAATTATGTTTGCATCGCTTTATTCTGCGAGCTATAACTTTTTTATTTTTTCGCTGATGATGCTGTTTGGCGGCTTGTTTTTTGCGGTACAAGATGATGTTTTCAGCTGTACCATATGTATTTATATCCGTCTTTTTGATTGCGTGTTATTCCACTTTTTGTTCGGCGGTATGATGATAAAGCAGTTTTTTTTGCCTTGTTTTTTTTTTTTTATTTTAATGGATTCACTAGTGGGACAGTTTTATAGAGCGGGTCGTTACGAACGCGGCGATACTAAATATGTGTACTTTTATTTATTTATTTTATTTACATAAAGAAATAAATTTATTGGGGAATATAATTTTTTTTTTATTTATTTGGGAATTACATCCGCACAGCCTGCGTATCTAATGTTAAAGATAGGTACGCAGGCCGCATGCAGACGTAGGCGGAGCTGACTGGAGGAGGTGCGGCAGTGGGCGGAGCTTCACAGAGGAAGTCCTCAGCTCTGAGGAACGCTAATGTGAACCTAGGGCTTGTTCACATGTTGCTTTTCTGCCACATTAAAAAAATGACACATTTTTCACCACCATCAAAATTAAAAGATTTTTGAAATCTCATTCTGCTTATCTTTTCCTTCCAGATTTAAAGCCGCTTCAAATCTTTACGTGTTTTTCATCCATTCAAATGAATGGAAAACTGTAAGCAAAATCGCTGGTATTTTATGCAGCGTTTTTCCTTCCAAGTGATGAGTTTTTGGTGCAGAAATTTCCACTGTAAACACTCAATATTCTGCGGGGTCATCTGTACATACCATTAAAAGGAAACACGTATATTAATTACTGGTAACATGTTTTTTCGGAACCCATGACAGCACCAATGGGAGAGGGGGAAACCACACTTTGAGGACAGGAAACCTTCAAGATAAAAAAGCGGTGCTTCTCTCCGCATCAGTAGGTTTATAGAGCATGTGGCGACCTCCAAGATTAGTGTACATAACTTAATATTACTTTTTACTTTCATCACACGTGAGTAACTTAAACCACATCCAATAAGGTAATCAACTAAGTAAAGGGAGGGAATATAAGAGTGCTGTCATGGGTTAAGTAATATACATGTTTTTCTGTCACACATTACAGCACCAAGAGAATTACAGACAACCAGTGCCACTTAGGGAGGGACCACAGCCTCAAGAACCCTTCTACCAAATATGAGGTCAGAGGAGGCAGACAGATCCAGCCTATAGTGACTATAAAAAGTAGAAGACCAAGACGCAGCATTACATTTCTGCTCAAAGAACACGTCAGATCTTTCTTCTCAGGAGGTTGACATCGCTCTCATAGAGTGGGCCCCCTTTATTCCATCTGACGTACTATTCCGTCCATGTGCCCTGGGACTTAATTCCCAAGGACGGCATAGTACGTCGCATGCGATCAGCCACGATAGCGGGGGGGAGCGCGGCCGATCGCGGCCGGGTGTCAGCTGATTATCACAGCTGACACCCGGCACTATGTGCCAGGAGCGGTCACGGACCGCTCCCGGCACATTAACGCCTGGCACACTGCGATCAAAGATGATCGCAGTGTTCCGGCGGTACAGGGAAGCATTGCGCAGGGAGGGGGCTCCCTGCGTGCTTCCCTGAGACCCTCAGAACAGCGCGGGGTCCTTCCGGGTCCTGCAGGGAGGCGGCTTCTTCAGTGCCTGCTGAAAACAGGAGCTGAGAAAGCCTGCAGCAGTGCCAGTGAGATCGCTGGTGTGACAGAGTGCTGTGCACATTGTCAGATCAGCGATCTGACATTATACAGTAATTGCCCACCCAGGGACAAAGTAAAAAAGTAAAAAAAATAAAAATAACAAGTGTAAAAAAAAAATTCCTAAATGAAGAAAAAAAAAATATTCCCCAATAAATTCATTTCTTCATGTAAATAAAAAAAACAAAACAATAAAAGTACACAAAGTACACACATTTAGTATCGCCGCGTCCGTCACGACCTGCCCTATAAACCTGTCCCACTAGTTAACCCCTTTAGTGAACCCTTAAAAAAAAAAAAAAAACAAGGCAAAAAAACAATGATTTATTATCATACCGCCGAACAAGAAGTGGAATAACACGCGATCAAAAAGACAGATATGAATAAACATGGTACCGCTGAAAACGTCATCTTGTCCCGCAAAAAAACGAGCCACCACACAGAATCATCAACGAAGAAATAAAAAAGTTATAGCTTGCAGAATAAAGCGATTCAAAAATAATTATTTTTTATATATAAAAATATTTAGACTTGAGAGTCCTCAGTGGTTGATACCTTTTAATGGCTAACTGAAAAGATGGTAACAAGTACGAAGATACACATCTTTCCTATATCATTTTTATATATAAACATTTTTATTGTATGAAAGCGCCAAAACATAAAAAAATGATATAAATCAGGTATCACTGCAATCGTACTGACCCGAAGAATAAAACCGCTTTATCAATTTTACCACACACTGAACGGTATAAACACCCCCCCAAAAGAAATTCATGAATTGCTGGTTTTTGTTCATTCGGCCTCCAAAAATCGTAATAAAAAGCGATCAAAAAATGTCATGTCCCCAAAAATGGTACTAATAGAAACGTCAACTTGTCACGCAAAAAATAAGACCTCACATGACTCAGTGGGCCAAAATATGGAAAAATTATAGCTCTCAAAATGTGGTGATGCAAAAACTATTTTTTGCAATAAAAAGCGTCTTAGCGTGTGACAGCTGCCAAACATAAAAACCCGCTATAAATAAATCAATCCCCTCTTTATCACTCCCTTAGTTAGGGAAAATTAATAAAATTAAAAAAATGAATTTATTTCCATTTTCCCGTTAGGGTTAGGGCTAAAGTTAGGGTTAGAGTTGGGTCTAAAGTTAGGGTTAGGGTTGGGATTAGGGTTAGGGGTGTGTTAGGGTTAGGTTTTTGGTTAAGGTTATGATTAGGGTTGGGATTAGGGTTAGGGGTGTGCTGGGGTTAGGGTTGGAGTTAGAATTGGGGGGTTTCCACTGTTTAGGCACATCAGGTGCTCTCCAAACGTGACATGGCATCTGATCTCAATTCCAGCCAATTCGGCGTTGAAAAAGTCAAACGGTGCTCCTTCCCTTCTGAGCTCTGCCATGCGCCCAAACAGTAGTTTACCCCTAAATATTGGGTATCAGCGTACTCAGGAAAAATTGCACAATAACTCTTGGGGTACAATTTCTTCTGTTAGCCTTGGGAAAATAAAAAATTGGGCACGAAAATATCATTTTTGTGGAAAAAAATATGATTTTTTTTATTTTTATGGCTCTACGTTATAAACTTCTGTGAAGCACTTGTGGGTTCAAAGTTATCACCACATATCTAGATAAGTTCCTTTGGAGGTCTAGTTTCCAAAATGGAGTCACTTGTGGGGGGTTTCCACTGTTTAGGCACATAAGGGGCTCTCCAAACGCGACATGACGCCCGCAGACTATTCCATCAAGTCTGCAATGCAAAACGTCACTACTTCCCTTCCGAGCCCCAACGTGTGCCCATACAGTAGTTTTCTCCCACATATAGAGTATCAGCGTACTCAGGACAAATTGAAAACCAACTTTTGGGGTCAAATTTCTCCTGTTACCCTTGGGAAAATAGAAAACTGGGGATGAAAAGATCATGTTTGTGGAAAAAATATTATTTTTTTTATTTTCACGCCTGGGAATTATAAACTTCTGTGAAGCACTTGGGGGTTCAAAGTGCACACCACACATCTAGATAAGTTCCTTTGGAGGTCTAGGTTCCAACATGGGGTCACTTGTGTGGGGTTTCCACTGTTTAGGCACATCAGGGGCTCTCCAAACGAGACATGACACCCGCAGACCATTCCATCAAAGTCTGCATTACTAAACGTCACTACTTCTATTCCGAGCCCCGACGTGTGCCCATACTGTAGTTTTCTCCCACATGTAGGGTATCATCGTACTCAGGACAAATTGGAGAACAACTTTTGGGGTCCAATTCCTCCCATTACCCTTGGGAAAATAAAAAATTGGTGACTAAAGATCATTTTTGTGGGAAAAAAATAGGCTTTATATTTTCATGCCTGGGCATCATAAACTTGTGTGAAGCAATTGGGGGTTCAAAGTGCTCACCACAGATCTAGATAAGTTCCTTAGGGGGTCTAGTTTCCAAAATGGGGTCACTTGAGGGGGTTTCCACTGTTTAGGCACATCAGGGGCTCTGCAAACTGAACATGACACCCATCAAAGTCTGCATTCCAAAATTATATTACTTCCTTTCCGAGCCCTGCTGTGCTCCCAAACAGTATTTCCCCCTACATATGGGGTATCAGCGTACTCATGACAAATTGGACAACAACTTTTGGGGTCCAATTTCCTTGGGAAAAATCAAAAATTGGGGACTAAAAAATCAATTTTGTGGAGATTTTTTTTTTCACACCCAGGCATTATAAACTTTAGTGAAACACTTGGGGATTGAACGTGCTCACAACAGATCTAGATAAGTTCATTAGGGGGTTTAGTTTCCAAAATGGTGTCACTTGTGGGGGTTTCCACTGTTTAGGCACATCTGGTGCTCTCCAAACACGACATGGCATCCAGGCAAAAGTCAAACTGCGCTCCTTCCGTTCCGAGCTCTGCCATGCACCCAAACAGTGGTTTACCCTCACATATTTGGTATCAACGTACTCAGGATAAATTGCACAATAACTTTTGAAGTCTTGTTACCCTTGGGAAAATAAAACATGGGGTGAAAAGATCATTTTTATGGAAAAAATTATTTTTTAATTTTACGGCTCTACGTTATAAACTTGTGTGAAGCACTTGGGGGTTCAATGTGCTCACCACAGATCTAGATAAGTTCCTTAGGGGGTCTAGTTTCTGAAGTAGTGTCACTTGTGGGGGATTCCCACTGTTTAGGCACATCAGAGGCTATCCAAATGCGACATGGCGTCCAATCTCGATTCCAGCCAATTTTGGCTTGAAAAAGTCAAATGGCGCTCCTTCCCTTCCGAGCTCTGCTGTGCGCCCAAACAGTGGTTCCCCCCACACATGAGGTATCAGCATACTCAGGACAAATTGGACAACAACTTTTATGGTCCAATTTCTCCTGTTACCCTTGGGAAAATAAAAAATTGGTGACGAAAAGATAATTTTTGTGGGAGAAAAATAGGATTTTTCATTTCATGCCCGTGCATTATAAACTTGTGTGAAGCACTTGGTGGTTCAAAGTGCTCACCACAGATCTAGATAAGTTCCTTAGGGGGTCTAGTTTCCAAAATGGGGTCACTTGTGGGGGGTTTCCACTGTTTAGGCACATTAGGGACTCTGCAAACTGAATATGACACCCATCAAAGTCTGCATTCCAAAACGTCATTTGTTATGATTTGGTAGCTGAGGAGAGCAGGCAAAAACGGCAATACACCAGAGAGGTTGGAATTTACTGGATTGCAGTACCCTGACTAACCACCACAACTAAAGGCAGCCGTGGAGCGTTCCTACGTTGGTCCTAGACGCCTCGTCACAGCCTGAGAGGTTAACTACACCTAAAGATAGAAAGAGGAAAGCTATCTGCCCGGAGCAGATCCCAAAGAACATAGGAAGCCCCCAAACATGTAATGGCGGTTAGACAAGAGGAAATACAGAAACAGACAGAAAATAGTATGAGCAAATGTTGGGGCCCAATCTTCCTGGACAGAAAAGGATAGGAAGGACACTTACTGCAATCCAAAAAAACCCTAAAAAATACCAACTCTACTAATTGCAAAAACACCTGAGATCACACGACCTCTACAACCTAAATTAGTTCTCTGATGTAACAAAACTAAGCCGCAGCCACTGAAAAAACTGGAAAAGGCAAATGAACAAATAACAGTGGCTCCAGAAGAACTGAGAGGAGCCCAAGCCCCCCGGGGGGGGGGGGAACCTGGCTAACCTCACAGAAATGCAGAGAAATATACAAATGGTAAGCACAAAAACAAAAAACAGAAAATATCTCATCTGAGAGCAGGAGAAGAGGCAAGACTCAGCAAGCTTCCAAGTGAACCAGGAACCACAGTTGAGACAAGAACAATTGATCACCGGCAACCATGATGGGAGGGAACCTCCCTTATATAAGACCAGTCTGTAACTCCTGATTGCCAATCCTCATTGAATGGTTCAGTACTGTTTGTAACCACCAGAGGGAGCTTCTGCTCAGAATTCATTTCTAACACATTCACAATAGTAACCCCCCTTGAGGAGGGGTCACCGAACCCTCATTTGGGCAACCAGGTCGGTCAGGATGAGCTCTGTGATACGCACAGATCAGTCTCCTAGCATGGATGTCCGAAGCAAACACCCAAGAATTGTCTTCCTGACCATAACCTCTCCACTTAACCAAATACTGGAGTTTCCGTCTAGAAAAACGAGAATCCAATATTTTCTCAACTACATACTCCAGATTGCCCTCAACCAAAACAGGGTCAGGAGGCGCAGCCATAGGAACCACTGGCTCGACAAACCTCTTCAATAAGGACTTGTGGAACACGTTATGGATCTTAAATGTCCCTGGAAGAAGTAAACAAAAGGAAACAGGATTAAAAATCTCCATGATCTTATAAGGTCCAATGAACCTAGGCTTAAACTTAGGAGATGCAACTCTCATAGGGATATTTCTTGAGGACAACCAGACCAAGTCCCCCACTTCAAACCGAGGACCATCAGTCCTATGCCGGTTGGCAAACCGCTGGGCCCTCTCCTGAGAGAGGGACAACCTCTCCACTACCTGGTCCCAAATCTGCTGCATATGCTCCACAACAGAGTCAACACCTGGACAGACAGAAGCCTCCATCTGTCCCGAAGAAAATCGAGGGTGAAACCCAAAATTGCAGAAAAATGGAGACATCAAAGTGGCAGAGCTAGCCCTATTATTAAGAGCAAATTCAGCCAAAGGCAAAAAAGAGACCCAGTCATCTTGATCAGCAGACACAAAGCATCTCAGATAAGTCTCCAATGTTGGTTTGTTCTCTCAGTTTGTCCATTGGTCTGAGGATGAAAAGCCGAGGAGAAAGACAATTGAACACCAAGTTTAGAACAAAAAGTCCTCCAAAATCTGGAAACAAACTGGACTCCTCTGTCAGACACAATGTTCTCAGGAATGCCGTGTAACCGAACCACGTGCTGAAGGAACAAAGGCACCAATTCGGAGGAGGAAGGCAACTTAGGTAATGGCACAAGATGTATCATTTTGGAAAACCTATCACAAATCACCCAGATAACGGTCATTCTCTGAGAAACAGGGAGGTCGGAAATGAAATCCATAGATATATGGGTCCATGGTCTCTTGGGCACAGGCAATGGCATCAACAAACCACTAGAGCGAGAGCAAGGCTTGGAGCGAGAGCAAGTCCCGCAGGACTGCACAAATTCCCTGACGTCACGAGACAAAGTAGGCCACCAAAAGGACCGACTCACCAAGTCTCTGGTACCAAAAATTCCGGGATGACCGGCCAACGCGGAACAATGAATCTCAGACATCACACTCTTTTTCCACCGGTTAGGGACAAACAATTTCCCAATAGGGCAGCGCTCGGGTTTATCCTCCTGACACCCTTCCAGAGCTAGTCTCAAATTGGGCGAGATGGCGGAAAGAACTACACCCTCTTTCAAAATAACAGCAGGATCAGATAACTCAGGAGAGTCCGCAAGGAAACTCCTCGAGAGGGCATCCGCCTTAACATTCTTAGTGCCAGGAAGAAAGGAAACCACAAAATTAAAACGTGTGAAAAACAAGGCCCACCTGGCCTGTCTAGGATTAAGTCGCTTGGCTGATTCCAGATAAACCAGATTCTTATGGTCCGTGAGGACCACCACCTGATGTTTGGCTCCCTCCAGCCAATGTCTCCACTCTTCAAAAGCCCACTTCATGGCCAATAACTCCCGATTACCCACACCATAATTACGTTCAGTTGGAGAAAATTTTCGAGAGAAAAAGGCACAAGGGTTACTTTTAGAGATCTCTGGATCTCTTTGGGATAAAACGGCACCTGCCCCAATTTCAGAGGCATCAACCTCCACCTGAAATGGCAGAGAAACATCAGGCTGCCGTAGAACAGGAGCAGAAGTGAATCTCTGCTTAAGTTCCTGAAACGCAGAGACTGCCTCAGGAGGCCAATTCACCACATCAGAACCCTTTTTGGTCAAATCAGTCAATGGTTTAACAATAACAGAGAAATTACCAATAAATTTACGATAAAAATTGGCAAAACCCAAGAATCTCTGAAGAGCCTTTAATGAAGTAGGTTGGACCCAATCACAGATGGCCTGAACCTTGACCGGGTCCATTTCAATAACACATGGGGACAAAATGAATCCCAGAAATGAGATCCTCTGTACGCCAAAAAGACACTTTGATCCCTTCACATACAGAGCATTCTCTCTCAAAATCTGGAACACAGTCCGAACATGTTTCACATGAGAGTCCCAGTCATTGGAAAAAATCAAGATATCATCCAAATAAACAATCAGAAATTTATCCACAAAATCCCTGAAAATGTCATTCATGAAGGACTGGAAGACGGAAGGAGCATCAGTGAGCCCAAAGGGCATCACTAGGTACTCAAAATGCCCCTCTGGGGTATTAAACGCCGTCTTCCATTCATCCCCGTGCTTAATGCGAATAAGGTTATACGCCCCCCTGAGGTCAAGCTTGGTAAACCAAGTAGCACTTTTCACCCTGGAAAACAGGTCAGAAATCAAGGGTAACGGATATTGATATTTCACAGTGATATTGTTCAAGAGACGATAATCAATACACGGCCTTAATGAACATCCTTTTTGGCCACAAAAAAAAAAAACGGCACCCAAGGGTGAAGAGGATGGTCTGATATGACCCTTCTCCAATGACTCCTTGATATAAGATCGCATAGCGTCATGTTCAGGTACAGACAAGTTAAAAAGGCGACCTTTAGGGAATTTACTACCAGGCACTAATTCAATAGCGCAGTCATAGCTCCTATGGGGGGGCAAGGATGCAGATTTACTTTCGCTAAACACATCAGAAAAATCAGTCAAAAAGTCAGGAACATTCTGAGCCTGGGGAGAGGCAGAAAAAACAGGAGTGTTGGTATTAACACATTGGCAGCCCCAACTGGTTACAGACACAGATTTCCAATCCAAAACAGGATTATGAGACTGTAACCAAGGGAAACCTAGTACAATAATGTCATGCAGATTATACAGCACCAAAAATTTGCAACTCTCCTGATGATCAGGTTCAACCCTCATTATCACCTGAGTAGAGAACTGGGGTTTATTCTCAGCCAAAGGGGTAGAATCAATCCCCAGTAGGGGAATAGACTTCCGTAGGGGTATCAAGGGAAACCCACAACGTTAAGCAAAATCAAAATCCATCAGGTTAATAGCTGCTCCCGAATCAACAAAAGCCTGAGAAGAAAATGTGGACAGGGAGCAAATCAGGGTAACAGTCAACAGAAATTTAGTCTGAACACTACCCAAGACAACTGAGCGTGCAAAACGTCTTCCCCGCTTAGGGCAGACTGAAATAGCATGAGAGGCGTCACTACAGTAGAAACATAACCCATTGCGTTTTCGAAACTCATGACGCTGTGCCCCAGAAGCCACTCTATCACACTGCATGGGTTTGGAAGCTGGTTCACAAGGCAACACTATTCCACGCATACCTCTACGCTCACGCAAACATAGAATCATTGAGACCAGAGGGAGCAGGGAAACCCACCATAACATCTTTTAAATTCTCTGACAGACCCTTCCGAAAAAGGGCTGCCAAAGCATCATCATTCCATTTGGTCAGGACTGCCCACTTTCGGAATTTCTGACAGTACAACTCAGCGTCCTCAAGCCCCTGATTTAATGCCAACAAGGTTTTTTCAGCTTGATCAGTGACATTAGGTTCATCGTACAATAACCCCAGAGCTAGAAAAGACGGATTTTGGTAAGAACTTACCTGTAAAATCCTTTTCAGCGAAGGAAGGAAAGGAGACACACTAGTAATGACTAGTGGGTAGGTGGAGCCCAGATAGGATTGACACCTCAGATTAAAAAGAGTGTTGACCGGCCCCTCCAGCTCGGGCTCCTCCTACTCCTGCTTCTTCAGTCGTACAAAAGCTTAAGGAAGAGCAAATATCACCAGCGGAGCAACATAACCCCTTCTGAAGGACTTCAGAGAAAAAGCAAGAATACAGGTTATGCATGCATGTAGGCAAAAAACCACACAGTTCCAGGTACTACTCACTGGACCTGACCACCGCGATGAGCTGGCAATGCTGGAAAGGAGCCGTAGCGCGTCAACCTCAGTCCAGATAATCGCTATCAGAAGAGGGTCACGCCGCAACTGAAAACACATCAACACACTTCTGCCATGGGCGGGTGCTGTGTCTCCTTTCCTTCCTTCGCTGAAAAGGATTTTACAGGTAAGTTCTTACCAAAATCCGTCTTTCAGCAGCAGAATGGAAGGAAAGGAGACACACTAGTAATGACTAGTGGGACGTCCCAAAGCAGTCCAAAAATTAAGGGTGGGATTATAACCAAGAAAAAACAGGCAGAATCCCAACAACCTTGGTAAATGCGCAACAGGCGCCAAATACAAGTTAACTAGAACTTTACACTACAGCCGCCTGTAGGACCCTGCGTCCTAAGGCCGCATCAGCGGAAGCACTGACGTCCACCTTATAAAACTTTGTAAACGTGTGGATGGAGCGCCAAGTCGCCGCTCGGCAGAGCTGAGCTGCCGAAGCCCCTTGATGAAAGGCCCACGATGAGGCCACAGCCCTCGTGGAATGAGCACGAATCTTAATCGGGCAAGGTTCGCCTTTAAGTCGGTAAGCTTCCAAAATGGCTGACCGAATCCAACGAGCTATAGAGTCCTTGGAAGCTCGTTGACCACGTCGACGACCTGCTGGAATCACAAACAAGGAGTCTGACTTCCTAAAACCTTGAGTAACAGACAAATAGAACTTCAAGGCCCGCACTAAATCCAATGTGTGCAAAACCCGTTCCTTTGCATTCCTCGGGCCCGGGCAAAGTGAAGGCAAAACAATATCCTGGTTAACATGGAATTGCGACACTACCTTAGGTAGAAAGTCGCCCCGTGTGCGAAGCACTACTCGATCCGGGTAAAATTCCAGGAAAGGAGGCGAGCAAGAAAGAGCCGCCAACTCAGAAACCCTTCTCAAAGAAGTGACTGCGACTAGGAAGGCAACCTTCCAAGAAAGCAAAGAAAGGTTAGCATAATCCATTGGCTCAAAAGGCCCATGCTGAAGAGCCTCCAGGACAAGGTTGAGCCGCCAAGGAGACACAGGTGCCTTCCGCGGCGGAAACTGACGGGTTACTCCGCGAAAAAAGGAGCGCACGTCCCTACGCGAGGTGATAACTTTCCGGAACAACAGGGACAGGGCAGAAACCTGACCCCTCAGGGTGCTAACTGCCAAACCCTTGTCCAGCCCGTACTGTAGAAAAGCCAACAGATTGGGAATGGAAAAAATCCTCGGGTTCCCTGAAGAACCCAAACACCACGAGAAGAAGGCTTCCCAGGTCTTGTGGTAAATTCTAGTAGTAGCCGGACCTCTGGCAGCTCGCAGAGTGGCAATGACTTTGGCTGAAAAACCTCTACGGGTCAGTATTTCGGTCTCAAGAGACACGCCGTCAAACGCAGAGACTTCAAGTCCGGATGACGGATAGGACCCTGGGTTAACAGGTCCGGGCGAAGAGGAAGTGGAAATGGCGGTGCTGCCAAAAGCGACACCAGTGTCGAGAACCACGTCCTCCTTGGCCAATCTGGGGCTATCAACATAGCCGGGATTCTCTCCAGTCTGATCCGACGCAGCACCAGAGGAAGTAAGGATATCGGCGGAAACACATAGATTAGCTCGAATCGGTCCCACGGGGCCACCAGAGCATCCACCGCCACAGCCTTCGGGTCCGTGTACCTGGACATGAAGCAGCTCCTCAGAAAACTTTGTAAATTGTAATTGTAAACTGAAGAAGCAGGAGTAGGAGGAGCCCGAGCTGGAGGGGCCGGTCAACACTCTTTTTAATCTGAGGTGTCAATCCTATCTGGGCTCCGCCTACCCACTAGTCATTACTAGTGTGTCTCCTTTCCTTCCATTCTGCTGCTGAAAAATGCATCAACATTACTCAAAACAGGGTCCCCAGGTGTCAGGGAAAAAGCCCAATCATGAGGATCGCCGCGCAGGAGAGAGATGACAATTTGAACCTGCTGTGCTGCGTTCCCTGAGGACTTAGGTTTTAAGGCAAAAAACAACTTACAGTTATTTTTGAAATTCAGAAATTTAGCTCGATCCCCCAAAAATAAATCTGGCATGGGGATCCTAGGTTCCACAACCGGCAACCCTGCAAGATAGGTAGCAACACTCCGAACTTCAGTGGCAAGCTGATCCACACGGCCAGACAACTGTGCAAACTCCATTGAGAGAAAAAAAAATCCTCCTCAGCACCCAGAGAAAAAGAGGGAAAAAAAATGCAACAAACAGAACTTCTGTTGAGTACCATATAATTCTCAGTTTGGCCAGTGATACTGTTATGATTTGGTAGCTGAGGAGAGCAGGCAAAAACGGCAATACACCAGAGAGGTTGGAATCTACTGGATTGCAGTACCCTGACTAACCACCACAACTAAAGGCAGCCGTGGAGCGTTCCTACGTTGGTCCTAGACGCCTCGTCACAGCCTGAGAGGTTAACTACACCTAAAGATAGAAAGAGGAAAGCTATCTGCCCCGGAGCAGATCCCCAAAGAACATAGGAAGCCCCAAACATGTAATGGCGGTTAGACAAGAGGAAATACAGACACAGACAGAAAATAGTATGAGCAAACGTTGGGGCCCAATCTTCCTGGACAGAAAAGGATAGGAAGGACACTTACTGCAATCTGAAAAAACCCTAAAAAATACCAACTCTACTAATTGCAAAAACACCTGAGATCACACGACCTCTACCACCTAAATTAGTTCTCTGGTGTAACAAAACTAAGCGGCAGCCACTGAAAAAACTGGAAAAGGCAAATGAACAAATAACAGTGGCTCCAGAAGAACTGAGAGGAGCCCAAGCCCCCGGGGGGGGGGGGGGAAACCTGGCTAACCTCACAGAAATGCAGAGAAATATGCAAATGGTAAGCACAAAAAAAAACCACAGAAAATATCTTATCTGAGAGCAGGAGAAGAGGCAAGACTCAGCAAGCTTCCAAGTGAACCAGGAACCACAGTTGAGACAACAATTGATCACCGGCAACCATGATGGGAGGGAACCTCCCTTATATAAGACCAGTCTGTAACTTCTGATTGCCAATCCTCATTGAATGGTTCAGTACTGTTTGTAACCACCAGAGGGAGCTTCTGCTCAGAATTCATTTCTAACACATTCACAACAGTCATTACTTCCTTTCCGAGCCCTGCCGTGCGCCCAAACAGTATTTTCCCCCACATATGGGGTATGAGCATACTGAGGACAAATTGGACAAATTTTGGGGTCCAATTTCCTTGGGAAAAAATCAAAAATTGGGGACTAAAAAATTATTTTTGTGGAATTTTTTTTTTTTCACACCCAGGCATTATAAACTTTAGTGAAACACTTGGGGGTTCAAAGTGCTCACCACAGATCTAGATAAGTTCCTTAGGGGGTCTAGTTTCCAAAATGGTGTCACTTGTGGGGGGTTTCCACTGTTTAGGCACACCAGGGACTCTCCAAACGCGACATGGCGTACAATCTCAATTCCAGCCAATTTTGGTTTGAAAAAGTCAAACGGCGCTCCTTCCCTTCCAAGCTCTGTTGTGCGCAGAGAAAGTGTTTTTTCCCCACATGTGGCATATCGGCGTACTCAGGAGAAATTGCACAACAACTTTTTCTGTCCATTTTCTCCTTTTACCCTTGTTGAAATAAAAAAATTGTTTGTAAAAGATAATTTTTGTGACTAAAAATTTAAATGTTCATTTTTTCCTTCCAAGTTGCTTCTGCTCCTGTGAAGCACCTGAAGAGTTAATAAACTTCTTGAATGTGGTTTTGAGTACCTTGAGGGGTGCAGTTTTTAGAATGGTGTCACTTTTGTTTTTTTTCTGCCATATAGACGCCTCAAAGTGACTTCAAATGTGAGGTGGTCCCTAAAAAATGGTTTTGTATAATTTGTTGTAAAAATGAGAAATCGCTGGTCAACTTTTAACCCTTATTACTTCATAAAAAAAAAAAAATTTGTTCCAAAATTGTGCTGATGTAAAGTAGACATGTGGGAAATATTATTTAGTAACTATTTTATGTGACATATTTCTCTGTTTTAAGCGAATAAAAATTCAAAGTTTGAAAATTGCAAAATTTTCGCCATATTTCCATTTTTTTCATAAATAACCGCAAGTTATATCGAAGAAATTTTACCACTATCGTAAAGTACAATATGTCACGAGAAAACATTCTCAGAATCGCGAAGATCCGTTGAAGTGTTCCAGAGTTATAGCTTCATAAAGAGCAGTGGTCAGAATTGTAAAAAATGGCGCGGTCATTAACGTGCAAACCACCCTTGGGGGTTAAGGTTTTCTGGCACCGCTCTACCTGCCTCTGTGTAGGCTATCCTGATGGCTTCTCTTATCCACCTTGGCAGGGTACCTTTAAAAACCTTGTACCCTTTTCTGGCCCCTTGGAAGGAGATGAATAGAGTCCTAGCCTTCCTCCATGACTCTGTGGCTACTAAATACTGCATAAATACTGCTCAAAAATTTACATACCTCTGCAGAATTTTTGCCGGGGTATGGCCATCTCAGTCTCCTGAACTCAATATCATTGAGCCACTCTGGGGAGATCTCAAGCACGCAGTTCATGCTAGACAGCCCAGGAATTTAAAGGAACTGGAGGCTTTTTGCCAAGAAGAGTGGGCAGTTTTACCATCTGAGATAATAAAGAACCTCATCCACAACTGCCACAAAAAACTTCAAGCTGTCATTGATGTTAGAAGGGGCAATACATGGTATTAAGAAATCAGGTATGTGAACTTTTCATCAGGTTAATTTGGATGTTTTGTGTTATTATGATTTAAAAAGAGAAAACACAGTAGTTTGACAATAAATGGCTTCACCCAACCACTAACCATGGAGTGAAGAAAAAGTTTTTTTGTGTTATCATTCATATTCACTGAAAAAAGGCCAAGAAAGCAAAAATTCTGCCGGGGTATGTAAACTTTTGAGTACAACTGTAAGAAACCTCCTAACATCTAAGGTGTGAAATTTTTCTTCCTTAGGATTTTTAGGGACCTGACAAAATGATGATAATGTTATTACTTGAGACTCATGGAACTTTGATACAACCTTGGGTAAAAAAAGCTGAGTCAGGCTTCAAGATTATTCTATCCTCAAAAACTAAGGTGAAGTGGGGATCCGCAGACAAAACCTGTAAGTCACTCACCCTACGGGCTGATGTTAAAGCTACGAGAAGTACGGTCTTTAATGTGATCAATTTTATAGAGCTCAAACTTAGGGGCTCAAAAGGGGGTTCTGTCAAGGCATCAAGAACTAAATTTAAATCCCAAGGAGAGACTCAACACCGAGACTGGCTTGGCTCTAGCACACACCTTTATGAATCTGGCCACCCACCTGTTTCCTGCCAAGTTGTAGTTGTATAGCACCCTCAGGGCTGATACTTGAACTTTTAGTGTACTGACTGAAAGCCCCCATTCCAGCCCCATCTGAAGGACTCTGGGATCGCTTTAATAGGTAATTTCCCTCCCAGAGCCAATCCTGTGGATGACAGGAATTTCCTCCAGGTCCTGCCATATATCTTCGTGGCAATCGACTTTCTACTATCCAGCAGGGTGGAGACCAGACTTGAAGAGAACCCCCTATTTTCTAGTAATGATCTCTCAAGTTCGAGGCTGTTAAACGTAAGCCATTCACCTGAGGATGGTATATGGGCCACTGAGATTGAAAGTTTGGGGTCTCCAGAACAATCCAGGGCTCTGTGACTGACATCCTTATGAGCAAGAAGAACCAGGGTCTCTTGGACAGAAGGGAGTTATGAGGCCTACTCGTGCCCCCTCTTCTCTTAACACTGCAGGAATCAGACAGACTAAAGGAAAGGCGTATGCTAGACTAAAGCCCCAGTTGATCAAAAAAGCGTCCAGTATGTGATTTTCCCACGGATTCAGAGAACAAAATTTCTCCAGTTAACTGTTTATTTTGGTAGTAAATAGATCGATCTTGGACAACCTCACATGGCCGTAACCTGGTTGAAAGCTGACCCCTTTAGGGACCATTCTCCCTGATGGAGCTGCCAGTGGCTCAGGCAGTTGATTTGATGTTGTCCTTCCCCTTGATGTGTAGGGCAGGTAATGACTGGATGTTCACCTCCGCCTGCATAACAATCTGCCTTGAAATTTGCAACAGGGATTTGGAGCGAGTACCTTCTTGATGAATCACATATGCCACTTGATCTGTTGTCTGGTGGTCTTGCAGGAATGGTAGTAATTTCTGTAGTGCATTTTTCTACTGAAAGAAGTTCCCACACATTTGAGGACTCCTTCCTTTTGTCCAGTGACCAATTCTCCTGAACCACGTGGTTGTGTAGATGGGCCCCCCAAACCCTTGGGACTGGAATTTGTGGCGACCACACTGGAGATGTTGGGAACCC